>PVLA01001296.1:0-30899 GCA_004027455.1 Hydrochoerus hydrochaeris | reverse complement strand
TAACTGCCTTGAGACACTGGACAGGCAGCCAGAGACGGGCAACTAGGACACATATGTTACGCCACCGGCCGCCTAAGACAGGCACAGGACCAATTGCTGTCCTGCAGGCCCATGACGGGTAAGGCCTGGTTGGGTTCATATGAAGAGTCCTTGAACTAAGACAGGCGCTGTCCTACAGGTAGCCAGAGATGGGCAACTAGGACACATATGTTACGCCACCGGCTGCCTAAGACAGGCACAGGACCAATTGCTGTCCTGCAGGCCCATGACAGGTAAGGCCTGGTTGGGTTCATATGAAGAGTCCTTAACCCAAGACAGGCGCTGTCCTCACAGGGCCTGCCATACTCTTATAAGTGGTAAGGGAGGAGATGTAGGAAGCAGCATGATAGCTTCACAGCTGCCGCTCCATCTCTTCCTCCTGTGGGCATCCCGATGTGTCGGTTTACATTTCCCAAGCTAATTAAGTAACAAGATTAAAGTGTAACAAAGGTGAAAAGAGTTAATTAACACATATTGTTTAAGATTATCCCTGCCTGGCCCTAAGCCTGGGACGCTTCCTGCTTGGGGTTTAGGTTACTACCAAAAGTTAGCAAATATATACTCCAGCTTCTAACAAATAAAGTAGATTCAGATTCACTCACAGACTGGAGTGCAGTGTCTTCTGTCTCTCAGTCGCCGACTCCCTGACCACCTTTGGGACCCCTGAGCCCTGCCGCAGCTGGACTCTGGCACTGACCTATCCACAGGCCTCTCCAATTAAAGTAGAAGCACCGCACCAATCCTTCTCAACAGAGTCAAGTCATAGCTCAGGTAGAAAGCAAACTCTAAAATCACCTCATAACAACATGTCAACTGCCTAAGTTAGCCTTGGAGAGAGGGGCCACTCTGGAGAAGAGCATCATTGCCTCCCAGAAATGCAATGCCTGCAGGTGTCCTTCAGTGCCACAACAGGCCACCTACTCTCCACTGGATCACACGATCAATGACTTGCCCTTGGGAAGGCACTTGCACTACAATATTAGCATTAGTATACTACCTTCGCAAAACAGAATCAAACCCAGCAGAGAAAGTACTCCTATTGAGAGAGACACAAAGGAAATGAAACTCACAAGGGAATAGCAGATTAATAATCCTCTCCCCTAACTCAGAGGCACACAGATTGTGTCACAGGGCAAACAAAGGCTCTGTATACCTCAAGTTCTTTCTCAGTATCTGTCTCTCTCTCTCTCTCTCAATATCTCTCTGCTGTTCTCTCTTACTCTTTCTCTGTCTCTCTCCCACCTTTCCTAATTCATCTGCCCCATCCAAGCCCACAGATCAAAAGGTAAGACTTCTCTATGTATCTATTACTAAAATCTAAAATTATACACACCATGCTTTTAGCAGTCACTTTATATTTGTTCACATTAAACTTATTCTGAACTAAACTTCAATGGTTTATAATCTCTTAGCAGAAGGGAAATTATCCAATCACATATCTCTAATACTCTGTGTTGTCAATTTTTGGAATCTAAACAGTGTACCTTACAATCTATGCCTTTCTAATTTCATCTGACTACTTTTATCCATGACTCTTACCTATGATGATCATTTGTAGATTGAAATTCCACTACACAGTGCATTCATTACCCTTTCCCAGTGACTGTCTGGGTCAGATCTGATAAACTATGGTTCAAAACAAATGTTGCTGAAACTATAGACCAAATGGGGAGTTCCTGGCACAAATCCGTAGGGTAACCTTTTAGCTTCTTCATTTTCACTTGGCAGATACAGTTGATCACTTAGAAGAACAAAATGAACCATGCTAGTCACATTGCTTATCTCATCCAAAAGAGATGCAAGGTTCTGCTGAAACCTACATTTACTATGCAAGTCATTCACCAAAGCCACCAGTCTCAGAATCCCTCCACAGTCAAAATCACTCCTTAATCTAATTGCTCATCACTGTGCAAATACTCATTCTACAATTCAGCTGCCAACTGCCAACAAGTGGAAGCCTATTATCTCTCTTTCATTAAGTTCCATTAAAAACCAGTTTTCCAAAGTTTTCTGTCAAGCTTGGATTCATTCTAACAGAATACCAGGAATTCTAAGGCTATGGTGGCAACAGCTTTGATGTCATCTAGTTTGTGGCAGATTGTGCCAATATTCCTGGAGGATTTCAGGGAAAGTATCTGATGTCTTTACCACTCTCCTGTGTCTTTCAGTGCTGTCCAGTGGGAAGGGTCTCACCCTTGCCCTGGGAATCAGGCTTGTCCCTGTGGCTCACTTTAGACATTGGACATGGGTAGACACGAAGAGGACCTGTCCAAGCAGAAGCTGTAAGATCTCCTACATAACTCAGTGTGTTCACTGGGGCTACACATTCCACCTGAGACCAGAATAAAGACTGTCAGTTACCACCACACATAAACAGCTTAGCTATGGATGACACATAACACACACACACACACACACACACACGCACACACAAAAATGGATGTTTGTTATTGTCAGCCACAGAGATTCATGGATCATCTGTTTCCAGTGCATAACTGACTACTACATAGTCCATACTCAACCTTCAAACACAAAGAAATCAAAGCTCTAAAACTTTGGGAATTAGCTAGTTAATGTAGCCATCTGATACTATCAGGATAGTTTGGATTTGGGTCTCTTGTTTATTTATCCTTAAATAGCTGCACATTGATAGTGCATCAAGGAATAAAGGAAAAAACTCTTAAAGTTCACAAGGAAATGATTCGAGTGAAGTATCATGGTCACTTGATTAGTACAAATAGAAGACCCATGCAATAAGAATTAAGAAGACACAGAAGGAATTTAGATATTTAGGTGTACTCTTCGCTACATATTTAAGTATGCAAAATTTGCTTAGTAGCTCTCAGATGAAAAGTCACTGTGTACCCACCCTGTGGTCGGTACGGCTCAGGACCAAGTAAGACCCAGGCACACCGCAGCCAAATCAAATTTACCCAGCCCGGTCTAGTGTGATTTGACAAAGACTTCTGCAGAAAAGCATTCATTTTATAAAAGATGGAAACACTGCCTATTGTTTTCCTCCTTCTTAGGGATTTATGATGAAGTTAGCTGAATAAAGCTCTGAGAAGCTCAACTTTGTTGAGGCAAGGACTTCACAAACTAACCTGAATGGAGAATCCTCGCCGTGAATAACACCTGTTGCATCCTGCAGAAGCTGTGCTCCAAGCTGCAGCCTTATGGAAACAATGACACCCCTGTTGCCATTACTACAGTAAGCCGACATCCCTCAGGCCTACTAAGTCAGCCACACAAGGCTTCCAAAATTTCTTAGATCTTGAGTCCTCCTTTCTTGTGATTCCCCTCTCTGTATGTCCATCAGAGTAATTACCTGGCCCGGGTTTCTGAGTCTTCAGAGAGCAATAGCTTGATGCAACTCTAGTACCAGACCTGGATAAGTCAATACCATGTTTGCAGGAAGGAGCTTCCTGGAGCAGAACAGGAGATGGGACTATTTGGGTCCAGGCAGGTGGCAAATCACTGCCAGAGACAGCTGCCCACTCCTCCTACTGTCAGGCTGCCCAGTGGGATGTTCTCACTCACCGCAGCCTGCGGCTGCTCTTCTAGAATGTCACCCTCACTCTGCAGTGTTGAAACTAAGCTGAGTATGTGACTCGCCTGCGTAATACACACAGCCTCCCTTAGTCACAGTGTCTTTCTGCCCAAAGTGTAAGAATCCAAAGGTCAAAAGTATTCGTATTTAGAGCTCAGCAGATCCAATACCCTCGTTTTGAAGATAAGAAGACTGAGGCATCAAGAAAATAAATGACAAAGTCAATAAATGTGACAATAGCTCCAACTGAGGAGCCTCCAAAATCATATTTTCCTTTCTATAATGAAGTGTTAGTAATCACAAAGAGCTGGGAGAAATTATGCCCGCACAGATTTTCCTGGTGTAACCATAAATGCATATTATTTTTTAAACTGCAAGTTTCATCATACTTTGTGCCTCTTCAATGTTTTTATTTGGTTTCTTAATAACATTTGAACACTTTCCCTGTAGTTACAGATATTTCTGCCTCCTTATGAAATCCAGGTCTCTCTGCTTTAGTTCTTGTCTTTTTGTCAACTATGCAAATGATCTTTCAGAAATGTAAATCAAGCCCTATTATTTCCAGCCTTGAGAACCTCAGTGACCTCTTATGACAATGGTCAAACTGCCCAGCAGGCCTGCCAAGGCTGTAGGTGAACTTACTCTTTGCTCCCTCCCTGTCCTGTTCTCCTTGTGTCCACATGGGCTTCTCCCCACTCCTTACAGCCTCAAGTCCCTTCCCCGACCTCACAGCCTTCCAGAATGGCCCTCATTCTCTTTGGACATTCACATGCATGTGTTTGTATGCACGCATATACGCACACATGCGTGCTTGCCTTTGCACATGCAGTCACACGCACGCACAGACCTCACTGCACCTTGAAAGCTTTCCTGAGCCCTTCCACTTCCCTTGCCATAGCACATCAAATTTGCTATTACTAATGCTTATCACAGCAGCTATTTTTCTTCATTATCCCATACACTTCCCCATGAGACTGTGGGGGTCTGGGGCCTGCTTTCTGCATCACTGTCTACTCCCCATTCAATCCAATACCTAACAACTAGTAGGTGGACCCTCAATTAATCCTGATGCAATGAATGTGCATGGAAATGTGAGAGGAACAGAGTCTATGTGCAAGTGGTAAAGGAAAAACCATCAGAGAAAATGACACCAGGAGTCTAGACCCTAGAATAAAGAGGGCAAGTACAAATTGCAGGCCTCAAAATTATATTTGAAAGAAATATTATTTTCCTTATTTTAAAAAATGTATTGCTTTCCTGCTCTGATGCCTAAATTATCAGGCTGAAGATGGAGTGGTGAAGTTCTTATTGCACCCTTCTTCGCAGACATGAAGAAGAAAGAACACAGGACAATGGTGTGACGATCCAGAAACCGGACCAGAGAAGGCTGCTGGAAAAGAATGAGCCCAGTTCCTTCCACTGGGCCCTAGAATCAGGACAGTACTTCTCCTTTGCCACACTCTGCACAGGGCACAGAACTCCACTCTCAGGATTCTGCCTTCCTAGGGACACTAGTTGCCATCCTCATGGGGTCTCCTTATCATTTGCATGAGCTGCCATAAAACAGTACATAGCCCCATGTGGCCAGAGAGACCACCACATAGAGCAGCAAGTAACACACTTTGAGAATGTAGCCTGGAAATGCAAGCCACGGTCTCTCCCTCTGACTCCAGAGGAGAATTGCTGGCTGCTTCCTCTTCCTCCTCACCCCAAACACCTAATACTACCTCTTCAAGTGATGCACACAGACTTGAGCTGCAGGCTGATCTCCTGAAGCAATAGGCCCAAAGAGGCCAAGCCAACTTCTTAAAACAGGAAGGAAAAAGAACAAATCGAGAAGGTTCTGAAGGGAATGGGAGGGAATGAGAACTGGAGGGAAGAAAGGAACCTGCAGGGGGCTTGGAGGTCTGGGAAGACTAAGAGGCAGGTGATGGGCCATCTGGGAGACAATTCTCAAAGCTGGATGCAGAGACTGTCCTCCTCAGAGTCATGGGTGTCCCCTTGCCCTGTCTCTGCTGCTCTAAGGGACACTTCTGAAGTTCTGTGGCAGAATTATTTATACCTCCATGGGATTCATCTGGGTTTTATAGGGTGATGATTCTTAGCTCATTTTCTGTTACTATAACAAAATACATAAGAAAAAAAAGGTTTATTCAGCTCACATTTCTGGAGACTGAAAGCCCCAGACAATCTTCATAGCTTGGATTTTTGGCTGTCAGGATATGACAGATGGTATGGCATGGTGGACACATGTGTAAGGTAGCTCACATGGTGACAGAGAAAACAAGACACTAGAGAGGCCAAGCTCATTCTTTTCTTACAATCCCCTCTCATGAGAACTGACCCAGTTTTGTGAGACTTGGCCCACTGCTGCTCTGAGCCTCAGTTTCCACACCTGCAAAATGGAGATATCATAAGCTATGCTCCATAGCCCACAGCAGAGTACTGCAAATGAGCACTAACCCATTTGTGAAGGTCGAGTCCCCACTACCTGTTACCTTCCCCTGAGCTCTGCTAAACTTCCACCACCTCAGCCTCACCACACTCAGGACCAAGCTTCTACCACAGGAGACTTTGGAAACCAAACCCTTTCCAAAACATGACGGTGCAAAGGGTAGGACTCAATAACAGCACAAAGGATAAGTGGTGAGCACCGAGTAGAAATAGCCTTCCAGGCTTTGACCCCTAAGTAATTGGGGTCACAGGCCTGCTCCTGATCAGCCATGTCTTCTCACCCAGAAAGGAAAGGCTCTGCCCACCTTGAGTACAGAAATGCATCCAGTGGGGAGATTCTTGAGTAAGTTGTGGCCTCGGCACACAGAAGACAAGTCAAGGGGTGGACTGTGGGACCATGGCCTGACAATGACAATGACTCTCAAATTTGGGCTTCCTGGCCAGAAAACTGTAAACTTAGCTCAGCCATTATTGCCAGCAGCTCCTAGGCCACCCAGGAAGACCTTCCTGGGTATCGCTCTGGTCGTTCCCCTGGGTGAACTACAGGAGGAGGGGATGACTTATTTTCTTAGCAGAACTGTAGTAAGAACCCAGCTGGCTCACACTTCAAAGGCAGAAATTCCTCCCCCAATTAATCAGCCCCATTTGGGCCAAGAAGTCACAGAAGGGACAAGATATGGCCTGCCAAGGATCCCTGCCTGGCACATGAGGCAGGACTAGGTCATAGATCAAAGGAGCCACTTATGACACAGCACTAGGGCTCCGTGTATGGTGTCATCAAGATTACAGTATCTCCTTAACACAGGCACACTGTGGCCAGAAATCACCACCTGACTCCTGCTAGTGATAAACAGGGTGACTGTAAGCACCTCACCTTGCCTTGTCCTAGGCAGAGATAAGAACCTCAGAGGACTAGATTCCCACTGTTACACTGGCCATCAGTGAGTCCTTCTTGAGTGAATGAATAATTGAGGGAAACACATGAATTCATACGAATAAATATCAATGGGACAGCATTCTGGAACTACATGAGGTATTCTGAGGGATTTAAGGGACTCTCCCTAGTGTCACAACCCACGTAAGGAAACCAAACTACTGCACAACCATACACAGCCAAGTCTGAGCTGTGATTCTTCAGTAACCACACACAGGGCACCTATTCCGTGAGACAGTCACTGTGCAGAGACAAGTGTGACCAAGAAGTCCCTGCCTTCACATGGAGACTCCCTTGTCATGCGTGCAGCAAGAAAGCAGCAAGCAATTTACAGAAAGTATAATGGGGGTTAATGAGTGGTAAGAAATGCAGAAAAAAGAAGAGCTTCAAATGGAAGGTGCTTCTTAAGAAGCAGCTTCTAGGGGAGCCAGAAAGAAAGAGAGTAGAGATGGAGGTTTATGCAGCAAGGACTCAACCAGCAGATTGTGTTGTAGACAGACAGCTCAGAAGCAAGTGCAGACACTGAGGTGTGACCCTCTCCTCACACTTGAATCCAAGCTCCACTACCTGTTCTTGCTTGACCTCCAACAACTTTCTTAGGTGGAACCTCAGTGTTACCATCTGTGCTAAGACACAGAGTGACTAGGAGGATTAGATGGCTTCATTAAAATAAGGAAAATCCTCACGTAAATCCTCAGTATAAAATTATTATTACTATCACAGAATCTTAGCTGAGGCTGGAACCAGGGAAATCATAACAACATCCTGAGCCCAAGAACCTGATGAAACAGGGTCATAGGATTTGGGGATGCGTTGTGTCCAGATAACAGGAGAAGCAGCAAATACTTCTCTCATCCTTGATGAAGTGAGCAGAAAGCGCAGCTCTCAAAACAGGCTCCTGTCAAAACTCACTTGGGAGGTTGAGCCTCAGTTTCCACACCTGCAGAGCAGAGAAGTCATTAGCTCTGCTCCATAGCCTGCAGGAGAGTGCTGCAAAGCAAGCAAAGGATGGATGGGAAAACACGTTAGTCACCTCACAAGGTACTCCTTACCCGGGAGTTTGCATCATCCTGAATGTTCTCACCTGGGAAACCAACAGTGCACACTTCAGACAGGCTCTGCCAGGGAAAGAAGGAGCATCTAGATGTTTTCTTTCATCTTTATTTGCTACTGAGAGTTCCAAGGTGGGCTTCTCAAGCTTGACTGTGCCAACCAGTCACTCAGTGGGAAGAGCGCCTTGGTAAAACAGGGCATCAGATTCAGTAGGTCTGGGCTGGGACCTGCGTTTCTGCAGGTCAACCAGCTCACCCTGTTGCTGCTAGCCAATGGACCACACGCTGAGTAGCAGGGTTTTCTAGAGGACCACACACCACAGTGCTTCCATTCCTGAAGGCAGGTGCCAGAGAAGACCGGTGGGATCCTGTATTAGGCCTCAGTCCCCCTCCTTTCCTTCCAGACACTGCTGAGAAGACCGGCAGGATCCTGTATTTGGCCTCGGTTCCCCTCTTTTCCCTCCAGACACTGCAGTGCATGTTGTGTCAGGCACTCTGAATGCTCAGCAAAGAATCACTCACACAATCCCTACAACCTCCCCTTCCACCAGATACCACTGTTGTCCCTATTTCATGGAGAAGGAGACTAAGGCTCAGACAGCTTAAATTATTCACCCAGGATCACACAGCACACTGTCTATCCATCAAACTCCACCTACAAGACTGAACCCAGAGGAGAGGAAAAGTAGACACAATGCATTCTGTGCCCCTCAAAACCACAGAGCAGAGAAGCAACCCCTGAGCTATGGTCCATTCCTGAAGTCGGGTGAGTGCTGAGTCATTCAGTGCCAGGGGCCTAAAGAAATCATTTCCATTTGCCCTGCTTCCTGCCCTGCCTGATGATCGGCTCCTGTCCGTTCCGTGGCCGCCTAGGATCTAACAACCCCTTCCTTTGTACATCACAGGGCTCAATAGCTTTGGCTCCGAAGCCAGACTGTCTGGCTTTGAATCTTGGCTCCACCACTTGGTGACTTCTCTGCCCCCAGAGCTCAGTGTTCTCATCTGTAGTGCAGAGGTAATGACAGTACCAGCACCCTGCAGCTGGGGAGGGTAAATGTGACAGCGCACTGAGCGCTCAGCCCCATGCCCGATATGCAGCCAGGGCTCCCTAATGCTCCTGGTGCATTAAGGTAAACGTAAAACCAGGCCAGCAGTCCCCGTAGCAGGAAAGCAGCCCACGCTCCTCCAGCCCCAACTCCTTCCTTAGATGCTCTTGGGGCAGCCTGAGCGCCACACTCTTCTGGCAGGAAATGCCAGGCCAGGGCACCTGCTGGTGGTGTTCACACATCCTCTCTTAGAAAAAGGCACATGTCACACTTAGGGGGCCCTTTACCATACATCGGGGAAGTGCTTTGCACCATTGTCTGGATCTACTTTTCAGGACTCTGGGCCCAGGCCCACTCTGTATCACACTAGCGGTCCTGCTCAATGCCAGAGATGGTCCTGAGGCTTCTGTGTCTATCTACAGGCTCTCCCTCCTTCACTCCTCCCTGAGGTCGGTCGCCAGCCACCGCCCTGCAACCCTGCAGAGCCGGGATGAGACAGAAAACAGAGTGATGTGAATGACAATAGCCGCCTGGCCCTCCAGGATTTGTTAACTGCTATTAAAAGATATTCCAAGTCATTATTGCAACATTACAGGGACTTTCACTGATTGCAGCTAATCACCGGGTCCTTTTGTGTTCCTAATGGAGGGGAGCTGCCTTGTGTGAAAAATTCTATTTTGTGCTTTTTTTTTTCCCCTAACATTTCCGCTTAAGAAAAATAACTAGGGCAAAGTCTGATATTCAACAAGTGAAAATGAGTGAGATAAGAGTTTAAGTACAGAGCGGGTGAATCTCAAAGAGCTGCACCAGCCAGGCAGACTGCAGAGACAAAAGCCAGCCTGGGCAAGGCAGGGGGTAGAGGACACAGAGGCCTCTGCTGGCAACTGCTCGCTGCTTAGTGGCATGGCCATGACATCCAGGAGAAACTCTCTGCTAGGGTTACTGTTCCTTTAACACCCTCTGACATGGGTAATCTTCCCTTCTTAACAGGGAGAACTAGCCTGCTCCTAGGATTACAGCACAGCCTGCCAGACAAGGCACACAGGGTGTCTGTGACCTGTGACCTTGGGCAAAGTAATAAACTAAATAGGGCTCAGTTTCTTCATCTGTAAAATGGGGCTAAGGATGGTTCTATGTCACACAGTTACCATGAGAATTAAATTAGTAATTTCCCAAGAAAGAGGTTTGGAATCAGCTGAAGTGAGCTACTATTGTTTGTCCAGCAGTATCAGACTGTACCGTAATAACTTTCTTTGTAACCACTTCCACTCTAGTCTCATGATAGCAGTTTTACCTTTTAGTAAGCAGACAAAAATGTTAGCTCAACAATAGAACCACAGAACAAAATGTTGTGACAAAGGTCATGAAAGCGACACTTGAATGATTGATTCTGAGAAGCCTGAGGCAGTTCAGTCTGCTCATTTTACAAGTGAAGTCCTAAAGCTCAGAGAGGGAAAATTATTTCTCTAAGGTCTCACAGAGAGTAACAAAGTGGTTGTAGACTGCACCAGGTGGGTATTTTACCCAACACACTGTGCCACCCATGCTGATAATGCTTCAAAGAAGAATAAAGTAAAAGGTACCCCCTAAGTGAGTGAGGGTCACTCCTTCAAAGACCTAAAACCGGAGGACGCCCTCCATGGCAGTGAGCCACTTGGCTCACATAACAAATAAAAAAACATGCAAGCCATATCATTTGCAGAATTTTCAAAGAATTTAGGCAGGGAACAAAAACAACTCAGAATTGAAGGCGCTGTTTTCTTTGGAGCATGTGCCAGATATGCCTTTAGGTCCCTTTTTTTTTTTTTTTTTTGTAAACACAGATCCAGGCCAAAGCAAAATACACTGTGATGATTTTTCATAAAAGCAAAAAGGGCAGGCAAGAAAGCCTTTGTCTCACTGGAGAACAGAGGATGAATTTACGTTGTCTTGTGTCGTCTTAGTATAATAAGATTACACCGCAGGTGAAATCAGTGTAATGGCAACTGGAGAGTAAAAAACAATTGCTCTCAGGCCCTCGTCTCCACTGTGAACTGGCTCCAGCACCGAACATCAAATTCCCAAGACCCTGTATCTTTTCTTCTTCATAGGCAGGGCCGGTGGCCTTTCCATTTCCAACTTCCTTTAGATACCACTGAAGGAGTCTGTATTCCCTTTAGGAATATCGGACTCAGGTCTTAGGAATGGGAACTGGGGCAGAGACCAAGAATTTGAGATAAAGCCAGAAGAAAAAGATCTATTCTCAAAAAAGAAAAAGAAAAAGATCTACCTTGGAGTACATTATCCAGAGACTGTGAGCATTCCTATACCTAGCCCTCCAATGTTCCCCGAGTAGCCAGGCAGGTAGAAGGTGGCGGGAAGCTGGCCACCGGGGAGCAGTGGGGATCTTGACACTATGTCCCTTTCTGGAGGGGCAGCAGCAATGCAGCACTATCACCTGTTACTTTGGGGTGTAGACTCAGTATTGCTGGATATTTCCTTGATGGATGAGAAGCCAGAAACATAGATTTGCATGTAAATTGGTCTGGTTTTTAAATGTCAATGATTAATTCACTTTTCTCCAAACTTCACTGTATACTAAACAGTCTGAGTGGTAGACCCCACCTGTCAGTGTCTCTGCTCTCTACCTTTCCCCCAGCAGTCTTATTCCTTTGTCAGCTTCAAATGCAAGGCCTGAGCAATGTCATCTCAGTTTAGGGTCCAGCCTGTTCCTCCCAGAGCTGTCTGTTTACATTTCACAGCTCAGATACTCCTCCTCCCCTCTCTTCCTCCTCACTGATGTGTGTGTGGTTGTTGGTGTGTGTGTGGGGGGGTGTTTGTTTGCTTGTTTGTTTTGGACCAACATTTAAGGCACATATAAAGAGGCCAATGGAAGAGAGAATTTAGTTGAAGGTATCTGTCTTGGTTACTTTTCTTTCATTGCTAGGACAAAATACCAGACACCCAAAATGAGTGGAAGAAAAGTTTATTTAGCTCACAGTCTGTGGAGGTTTCAGTCCATAATCAGCTAGCTCCAAGCCAGGGTGGCATGGCACTGGGGCAACACTTCAAGGCAGCATCCAAAGCAAAAAGGGTAACGAGCAAGCCTCTTTTCCTCCCTTATGTAGTATACAGGCCACTCCTCTCAATCCTCCAGGGCCAATGCAGCACTCATAAAACAAAGTAAGGACCCTGGCTCCCTGCTGAGTCTCTTAGCTAAACTTCTAAACTCTCAAGTTGACAAAATATGTCAACCACAACAGTATCCAGCCTGGTAGGAAGGTCAAGATGATCTCCCATTCTTCCTTTTAGCCTCTGTCCTGAACTCAGTGCCTGGTCCACAGTAGGTGCTTCAAAAGTTTGTGAGAAACTATACAAGAATAAAGCAGAAGGGAAAGGGAGAGCTGTTCTGGCAAGGGAGTGAAGCAGAAATTATATGCCACTGAGAAGGAACTGGGGACTGAAGAGATTAGAGTTTATGAAGTCATAAGTCAAATTAGGAGGGAAAAGAAAGAGAATGTTAAATCCCAGAGCCTGAGTCAGATTGGGTTGTATCATTTGGAGACAGAATGCCTGGGCTTGAATCATTGCTCTGCTAATTAGTAGCTATGAGATTTAGAGCAAATGATGAACTCCACTGGGTCTTGGTTTCTGCAACTGGAAAGTAAGACGGATCACCTAAATCCTAGAGGCGATTGGGGGATCAAATAAGAAAATGTATTTTAAAATGTTTTGTAAACAGAAAAATACTCAGGAGGGAAAAGCGGGACCAGAAAGTCCAGCCACGTAGAAGACGATGAGTCAGAAGAACAGTGCAGGACCAAAGTGATCTGGGGCTGGCTGTATCATTTACCATGTCTGTTGGCTTAGCCCTGGTCTTGAGTCACCCTAATTAACAAGGACCTGGCCTGTGAGAAGCTTGAGTCTGACTAAGCTGGGTGAGAAGGAGCTCCTGAACCTGGCCAGTGACTGGAGAAAGCTGAGCCAGGAGACAAAAGAGAAAGCAACCTTCCCCATCCTGCCCCAGGATGCCTGGGTCATCCATGAAGCACACCTGACCACCTGATTCCACGAGCACATGTAGAGTAAGTCTCCTAGGGCCTCAGTGTTGAGAAAGAGGACACGCATGCTCATTCAGGATGGGAATTATTTATGTTCCTAACATTCCAACTGACACAGACCCATTCACAAAACTGCATCTGGCAACTACTTCTAAACAATTGCAGTAACTTGTGGTTTTTTAGTGGTAAGTGAGGCAATAAAACAGAGCAGCCACTACTCTCTTCTTGACCTCGACAGCCTGAAGCTAGATAAATGGTAAAGAATGTGGATGCTGGAGATAGCTGATGACCTTGGCTGCTTATTTAACCTCCCTAAGCCTCAGTCTCCTCAATGCTAATGTGGGGATAATAATAGTAGATACTTTCATGCAAGGTTGTTCAGTTTTAAAAGATGACCTTTGCAAAAAGTTAAGAAAGAGCTTCTCACAGGGAAAGCAGTCCAAAAGATAGACAGTACCCACTCCACAGCCACTTCAAAGTCTATCTTGGATCCAATTCCTTCTTGCTGGGATTTGTAGGATTCTAGACTAAGATACAAGTGTCATTTAACTGAGACCATTTAGGACAGAGAGTTTCTTTTCTTGGAGCCAGAGGTATTTTGAAGGCCCATAACAAGCTCTTTGGGGAAACAAAGAAGACCCCAAATCAGAAAAACTCCAAGATGCGTGTGAGCTCTTCAACCAAAATAGCTTCACATGGTCTGGTTTTTTGTTTTTTGTATATTGGGTCAGGGTGTAGGCTTTTGTTTAATGCAAGATTTTCACCATTAAAAAATAATTAAAAATAATTAAACTTGGCATGATGACACATACCTATAATATAATACATATAATTCCAGCACTTGGGAGGCTAAGGCAGGAGGAGTATCATGAGTTCAAAGTCAGAGTGAGTCGAAGCCAGCCTAAACTACAAAGTGAGACCCCATCTCAAAATAATAATAATAATGATAATGATAATAATAATTCAGCCTCTTCATCGTACAAAGCTAGAAGCTGGGACCCAAAGAGGAGTGCTTCAAGATTATATTGTATGTCCTAGACACCAGATTTGCTTTTATACCTTGAAGCATTTGTTAAGTATAAATGATAATTTTTAATTCTTAGACAATTAATATTCCAGAGGCCACTACTCTGTCCAAAGATAATGATACCTGGACCATATGGTCTCTCTTTGAGACAGAGGCTAAAACGGGGTACCTCACAGCCAGGGAAAAGGGGGATTCTACCTCTGCCTGGGTCTACAATGCAACCCAAGATGCCTCACATTCTATTGTTTTGTTTTTGCTTTAATTTTCAAACTGGTTCATAGAAAAATAAACCAAGTCAATGGAATAGGAAGGGATAAAGGGGGAGAGGTGAAGGACAAACCATGAAATCCCAAATTAGAAAGTTCTGTATATAGTATGATATTTGCTCTGGGGAAAATCATTTATATCATCACATCCTTGAATGAAAATCCTCGGAGTTGGTACTGTTTGTCTGAACCAGGCCCCTGTGCTAGCACCTAGCACACATTTCCTCATGTAAATCTCTTAGCAACCTCATCAGGCAAGTAGTATAATTCCCATTTTACAGCTAAGGAAAATGAATTGAGTGGCACAAAGTCATGAGACAGAGGCAGAGCCAAACTTTGGAATCACAATCTTGTGAGTCCAGAACTCTTGCTCTTAACCATAGTGAGCTGTCAACTTTCCTTTACCCTAACAAATAACTGAAATGAATAAATCTGAGGAATGGTTTATTTTGGTTCTCGGTTTTACAGTAGTTGGTTCATGATTAATTGTTCCTATTGTTTTGTCCTGTAGCAGTACAGCACATAATGGTGGGGATGCATAGTAGAGATCTATGTACCACATGGCTCCCCAAAAAAGAAAGGAAGAGACCAGGGTCTCACAGTGCCCATCAAGGACACATCCCCATTTCACCTAAGACCTCCCAATGGCAGCAAGCTGGGGACCTCGCCATTAGGACATGAACCATTAGAGACACTTAAAATCCAAACTGTAGTGCATGGTCTGCAATGAGTCACACTGTAGCCAAAAGCAATATACCCAGATTCAAACAGATATGCTCATCCTCATCAGTGAAATAAATAAGAATCATATTTATAAATATCACATTGTGTCTCTAGTGTAAAAAGTAATAAGAAATGTAGGAGTAATAAAACCCAAAATGTGTCATTGCTATTGTAAAAAAAGAGGAAAAGGAGGTACTCTAAAGGATATAATTGCATGCATGTTTCAGTGTGTAGGATTGATAACCATATTAGTGAGTTTTTGTTGGATCATTGAACAGATCTGTTTGCAGCCTCACTGTTTGAATGTCCACTTTGTATGTTTTAATTTTGTAACCTGAACAACTATTTCTAAGAGGACAATATGTAATTTATCAACTAGTGATTTCTTGCTGTTTATTCTTTTTTTGAAATTCTGTATTATTTCTACCCTTTTTCTGTTTTTCTTTTTTTTCTCTTCAAATAAAATTTTTAAAAACTTTAAAAAAATAAATACATATGTTCAAACAAACAAGCAGAGAGGGAAACAAGCTAACAGCGTACGCATCACCCAAGCTCCAAGATGCGTGCCAGACAGATGTGCTCTGATGGTCCACAGACACCACTTTGGTGGCATCACCACCACTGCATGTGGAGAATGAAGCTGGCACTGAAGACCACCATTTTGCTTTGTCTAAATGTGAACCAGCTATGTTCTCTGGGAATCCAAGAAGCAGTAGCAACCCAGTTCAGTTCCAGAAGAAAAACAGCCATGGTTTGACTTTGTCATCGTGTGGAGGGAAATGTGAGCACTAACCAGTGTTTTCACTTTAGGTGCTCACGTAGAGCCTAAGTCTCTTAAAGGTTCTTCCATCATCAGATCAAAAGGGAGCCTGGTAGGAAGTTATGAAAGCCAGTCCCTGGTCCTTACTCCACCAGCAAACTGAAAGAAGACACCTTCTCCCTATCTGTAGAAGGAGGCTGGACTGTGACCACCCTGGGGAGCCAAATGATCAAGAAGTCTTTACTTGGCATATAGATCTAACTTCCTCTGAAGTTTGCAAGAACTGGGTCGGACACCACTAGGGGTCTGTCCAGACCTTCAGGAGAATCCACTCATCCGTCTCTCCTGCCCAGGAACTCCATGTTAGTTAGCACCTGGATCAAGCCTGTCTTCAGACCTAAGGGTCAATAAAAAGAGACAATTTCTTGGCCTGGAGACACAGGTGCAGCTGGGCCAGTGCTCAGATATGGACTTGAGGAAACAGGCTGCACCCCTTCTCCATCCAAGTCAGCCCTTCCACCCCAACCCCAGAAACTGGCCCCTTGATAATTCTTAAGTCAGTGATAGAGAAAGATGGCAGGAGCCAAAAGAAAGAAAAAGGTCCTTTTCAGCTAACTGGGACCTCAACAGTGGAATCCAGAAGTTTATTTTATTAAAAATAAAAAAGAAAGGGAAAATTGACAATAGCTACAGAGAGGCTGAGACTACAAATTGTGGACCTGGCTGGTGAAACACGAGGACTTCCTCCCTCGGCCTGTGCTTTTGGTATTCATCATGCCAAACCACCATCCACTTTGCTTTTGTTTTCTTTAAACGAATTGACCCGTTTTATTTGAACAAATAATCCAATTGTTTCAATGCCAGACAACGCAGCCTTCAGATTCTGCCACAACTTAGCAAAGTTTCTCACGTAACAGCTTTGCACTCCTGCCCAAGCTGTTGACAGGTGCAACCTAATCGCGTAGAGCCAGGAGCCAGTGCAATTGCTGGAGGAGAAAGTCACACATAAGAGTCGGTGCATCATGAAAGTCCAAGGCCCTGTGCAATTCAGTTGTTAATTAGTTCTCTTAGGAGCTGGACCCTATTACCTTGGCTAGGTTCTCCCCAGCAGAATTTCACTTGTAAAAATGGGAAGGATTTAGAAGACAGTTACTTGTGGACCTAAGCATTCTGCTGCTTACTCTGCCCTTGGTTTTGTGCCTCAGATAGGGTTCTAGTGCTCCTGACTAAGGGGTTCTGCAACTAGCTGAAGAGCCAAGCCTTGCCTTGCCTCCAAAGGCTGAAACAGGTATTCAAGTGTTACTGAACTAAGAAGTAACCAATGTGTACATATGCACATATATAATTAATGATATATCTGTATGTGTATCTCTATCTACTGTACCTGTGAGTTGTAATACAACTCAAGAAATTTCACTCCTGTTGCCTTGTTTTTATTTTCAAATTGCTTGAGGATTAAGTCTTTCCTTCTCTTAGCAGGTTCTAAATCACTAGGCCCAACTTCAAGAGAACATCAGTGGATCTTAAAAGAAAGATATTTTTGGTTTTGCTTTTTGAGACAATGTCTCACTCTGTAACCCAGGCTGGCCTCAAACTTGCAGTTCTTCTGGCTCACCCTCACAAATCCTGGGAATACAGACACGCTCCATTACACCTTGCTAAAGGAAGGATTTTAATCATCCATTTTTCTACTCCAGTGCTTGGCTCCCTGTCCCAGAGCCCAGTGTAAGACTGGCATACAGTTGGCACTCAGTAACTATTTGACAACTTTTAATCAGGAGATTGGTTAAAAGGCTGGCTTGGAGCTTGCCCCAGTCAAAGGCAGCTTCAGCTTCTTGACTTGGATCCTTTGGGGTTCAACCATCACCTAATAAACACACATAAAATTGTAAGATCCACAGGACAAGCTAGGATACCCCCAGTTCCTCCCTAGGGCAGTCACTGAGCCAAGGATTCAAGAGCAAGTAGTACATCTGGGAGGTGATCCCAGAAAGCACCAGTAGGGGATTTGGAAAGTAAGATGGAAAAGAAGGCAGCCAAAATACGATGTGTTGATGTGCAACTGAGTGATATTCCCAGTGGGACTTCTGGGAGATCATACAGCACAAGCCTCAGAGTTACCCCCATCAAGGGGTATTTTCTGCTAACTTCCATCTGTTCTTTGAAGGCTACTCCTGCAGATATCTGTCCCCAGTGTCCAACAGCACTGTGCGATAGCCAAGCATGCTACTGCACACCAAGAAAGCCCAGAGGCAGTGTCCTGAGTGCATGTAATAAGAACATGATGAATAAAAGAATGATGGGTCCACAGGGTCCGAGCAAGGCAGTGATAGCAGTTGACACATCTGGAATCTCCATGCCTATAACACAGCCTGGTGTGCAAATAAATGGATTTATTCCATTGGTTTTACAAAACTTTCTTTTTATAAGAAGTCACTTATTTTTTAGGAAGTCACTTTCTTCAAAGGAAATCTTGTAAACAAAGTTAAAAATGTAACAGATTAAAAGGGAGTTTCCTGATTTTAAGACCAAAACCCCAATACCTTCTCTCACCATACACAAACATTCATGAGAAACACTCAGAGTAACTTGGAGTGTAGGAGAAAAGACCTGATCAAATTCATTCTCCTCGTGTCACAAAGAGCAACTGTCTTCTGTCCTTTTCTTGTTTCTGTGACAAAAGACTTGACACCCAAGGTTAAGGGAGGAAAGGTTTATTTAGCTCACAGCTTGCAGGTATTTTAGTCCATAATCAGCTGGCTACAAAGCAGGGCAGCATGGCAGAGAGGCAATAATTTCTGATGGTGGAAGACAGCAAAAGCAATAAGAGCAAAAAGGGGAGGAGCAGGCTTTTTTTCTTGCCTTATATTGTATGCAGAATACTCACCCTAGGGCAGATGTAGCAATCATACCAATGAACCAATCACAAACTCTAGATTTAGCCAACTCGGAAAAGCCTGCCCCCCATGACCATATGAGGCTTTGGTGGGACATCCAGGCACAAACCACAACATTCTGCCCCTGGCCTCCCAAAGACTCATGTACATCTATTTTACAAAAGCATTTGTCCATCTCTAAGAGTTATCAAAGTCCTAACAATTTTAGCATTGCTGAAAAGTTAAAGTCCCAAGTGTCCCCTGAGATTTAAGGCAAACTCTTGGTTGTAAGTCCCTGTATAATGAAAAGAAAATTTAACACTTTCAGCATTTAATGGCATATGGTAAATTAAACATTTCCATTCTAAAAGTTACAAATAAAAGAACACAAAAAAATGGGACCAAAGCAAGTCCAAAATCCAGCAGGGCAAACATTAAGTTATGTAGTTCTATATGCAGCATCTGAGACAATCTGTGGTTATTCGTGAGCTCTAAATAGCTTGGGTGGCTCTGTCCCTATGGAACTTTTGGTAGTAGTAGCTCCCATGGTTTTTGTCTTAGACTGGCTTGGCTCCTTCCATGTGGGTTTTTTTTTAGATGAGTTGTGTTTTTGGCTTTTCCAAACTTTGGGGGTCTCCACTGCACCTTTGGCTTTACCCTCATAGCTTTACCCTCACACTGCCCTTTTAGGGGGGCACTGTCTGGCCTCCTAAGCCTTTTGAAATACAGGTGGAAACCTTCTTATTCCCATTTTGTACCTAAAACCAGCATCATGTGTATGATGCCAGGGTCTGCTGCCAGTTGGAGCAGTAGCCAGACTTCACTCCCTCTTGGCTATAGGCATCAAGTGCCTATACTGCTGGGCACTCTGAATCCAGTTCTAAGGAACAAATTTTCCAGGCTGCTACCACTCTGGAACATGGTGCAGCCACTGCCATTCTGGAACATAGTGATCTGAAGCTTTCTTTTTAAAGCAAAATTTTTAATTTTTGAAGTTATTAGGATGTAAATGGTGGAGTTTTGTTGTTTTTTGTGATTCCCTTAAGCTGTTTTGTACTTTTCTGTTTCTTTTCACATATCAGGATCTCTTCTTCTCTAACTTTGTAGTCCAAGGCTCTACTGGAGCTTCCTTTCTGGACAAATTCATACTGCTTTAAATCATTTTACAGATCTCTTTGCTATTGATTTTGAAAATAAATCTGGTTAAAATCCCCCAACAAATCCCCCAAGTCACCACCTCAATATCTGATTGCCTCAAAATTTTTCATAAGATTAGTTAGGCCACCACCCTTAGTCTCTAGACATGTGTAAAATGCAGATAAACTTTCTTCTAGGCTATAACAGACATTGTCTGGACTCTAACAGCCAATGCAGTTCTTCTTCCAGCAGAAACCTCCCAAACCTGGCCTTTACTGGCAGGACTTTCATCAGTATTTTGGTCTCCTGGGCTCTGACCAGGATCTCCCACACAAAACAGCCTAAGTCACTTCAGTTCTACTTTTTCAGTTGGTATATCTGAAACTTTCCAAACTCTCCCCATAAACTATTTTTAAAGGCTCTTGAACCATATGGTCAGGTATAGTCACAGCAAGAATCCCACTTCTGGTACCAAATTCTGTGTTAGTTACATTTCTCATTGTGATACAAAATATTTGATGCTTAAAATTAAGGGAAGGGAGGTTTATTTAGCTCACAGTTTCTAGAGGCTTTATTCCATAATCAGCTTGCTCTGAGGCAGGGTTGCACATGGCAGAAAGACAACCATTTATGGTGGCAGAAGACAGCAAAAGCCACAAGAGTAAAAGGGAGAACAGCAAATCTCTTTTCCTCCCTTACATTGTATGCAGACTACCTGCCTTAGGGTGGGTGGAGCACTCACACCCCAACCTAACAGTAGACAATGAACCAATCACAAACTCTAGATTCAGCTGCCTCTGAAAAACCTGCTCCCCATGATCATAAAAGGCTTTGGGGGGACATCCATACACAAACCATAACAGCTACAGAGTAAGCAATGGAAACCAAAGCCAGCCCAGAAGAGTTTATCAGTGTGGCTGGATCTCATCCCTGAAAATTTGCCCAGACTAACTGAGAACCTCCAGGGGAAGTACCCCAGTGCCCTGGCTGAGAAATGGGATGTTCTTCCCCAAGACTACTGGAAAGTGAGAAGCACTGTTGCAAAGCAATGATGATGCCTCCACCCTCTCCAAGAATTCAAGTGAGTAAGTCTTTCATGTCCCATCACTCCAGAATCAAATGTTAGCAGCCAAGTGATATGTCAGCACCATCCACTGTCACTATAGCAAAAAACCCTTTCCATAGCTGCCAGAGGGGATGTCACCTTGGGCAGGAAGATTCAATACATGCACTTGGAATTGGGACCCCTTGTCCCTGGGAAGGTGTGCTGAGCAGTATATCTTGAGGAAACAGTTGGAAGCAAGTATCATAAAGAATTTAAAAACACAAGTCTGTGCTAGAAGGCTAAATTTGAGGTCATTGAGCTGGAATGAATTCTCAATTTGTCTGGACAGAGAGGAAAAAAGAGATATAGAAGGAAATATTTTATCCTTGACTTCCAGGAGTTTTTGGATTTCCTATGGCAATGTCTGGATCTCATGCATGGTGTCCACCTCTCTGAGTCCTGATCTCTTCTTGGCCACACTGAAAACTCCCAGAGCCAACTGCCTTCCTTCCAGGCTTGACATCATTCTGAAAATCAGGTGACGCAGCCAAGTCCACCTACTGGTTTTACAGCTGCAAGGAGGAAAATGTCTCTTCTTTGGCCTCTCTGGAACACCCAGGTATCACTTGTGCTGACAAAAAAGATGTATTGAATCACCACAATGTACCCTATAAAGATGTACAAATTTTTCTTGAAAGAAATGTTTTTTTAAAAATAACAAATAGTGCTCAATATGAATACCACTGGAAAGCAGCAGTCTCTGTCTACTCTCCAAAGGGAAATTTACTGAAACATGCCAAAGAAGGTAACTTTCCCAACTCCTTCATCTTTGTAGATGACAATCTGAGATCTAAAGAAGCAGAAAAGCGACTTGCCTCAGATCAAGGTATGAATGGGAGACCTGAGACTAACATGTCGGTTTTTCCTATTCTTAGTTAAATACATTTTTTCTACACTAATTTTAAATAAAATTATACTTTTTTGGCCTTAGCTCTGGCTTTTTTTCCTGTCATCCTTTCTTTGTTTGTAATTTTTAATTTTTTAACTCTGCCTGGCACATAGACTCCCAATAAATATTTATATAATTCATATAATCTTAATTAAAAATTCATATAATCTTTTAATGAAAGATTATATGAAGATATAGGAGAATCTTCTATCTGAGGGAAAGTTTGGAACTTTTTTTTAGAAAAAAAAAAGTTTTTCTGAAAACTTGCAGCCTTGAAAAGTCTTCAAATTGTACACATATTCGCATGTTGGACAAGCTGCCTTCTCGACTGGAAGTTGAAGTTGTATGTGGAGAGTGATGTAGTTCAGAGTTGAGAATAAGAAGAGGTGTCGGAGCATGAGTGGTGCTGATAGAAACTGAGAATCCTCAGCAGCAACACCTCACAGGTCCTTAGATGTCTCCCTATAACCAAGCACCCAGGTTCATCAAGGGCTTGCCTGGTGGTGGGCTAAAATAACTCCAGTTCTAAATATACAATCCAGCACAACTGACTTACTTCAGGATCCTCTGCTGCAGACTGTGACTGTGTCTGCACCTTCAAAACATTCAGCCTAGGTAAGTGCTTTGCAAAAATTGGTTATTTTGATCCAAAACAGGCACAGTGATTTCCACTCACAAGAAGTCTTCAGCAACAGAAGCTTACTTCTTTGGTTTTATCTACTTATCCTTAACATTCCAAAATTATGAAGCAAGCAGGTTTTACTTTTTATTAGCCATTCTTTTTCTTTTTAATAAAACAGCCTCACACACACACACACACACACACACACACACACAACACAGCTTCTGTTAAAACATGATTTTTTCCAAACAACACAGGCAACTAATGGTGAAGTGAGGAAAAGTCATTGTCAATATTTTTAGGACCATCCTTTCCTCCCTTTAACTTCTGACTTTAACCTCATCCTGATTCTTCCAACTCCCTGGGCCTACCTTTCCTTGAGTACGTTAGGCTGAGCCTTTTATGTTACTTCACTTAATTCTCACAGAATCCCAAAATGTGGAGGTTATTATTCCCATTCTACAGGTTGAAAACTGAGACTCAAAGAGACTGAGACCTGCCATTCAGCACATAATATGTGACAGAATTGTGTTTCAAATCAGATTTGCTTTGTTTCCAAAGGTGAAGTCTAAAAAGAAACACAACTACCTTTTCATATCTCTCTTCACTACGCCAGGCACTGTGCTCAGTGCCTTATGCACATCAGTCAGATCTTTATGGCAGATACACACAGGAGATTTTATTCAGTAGTTGAGAAACCTAAATCCTAGAAGGTTAAATAACTTGTCCAAAATGATACAGCTGATAAAAGGCAGAGCCAACAAACAAACCCAAGGGTTCAGACTCCTAAATCTATGCTCTTGATTAGGGAACTTCGTGATATCCTGTGGTTCCCAAGATGAGGCTCATACTCTACACACTATTCTGTCATTTGCTTTCCTCCTAGGTGAGTGTGGGTGGGTTTTCTATCCTCACCTTAAACTTGAAACAACGTGACCTGGTCCTGCTGCCTTTCTCAGTCTGATGTGCCCTGTCGTTGATCACAGCCCACACACCCTGACCAGCCACCACAGTTACCCTGCCCCCTGGGCTCCTCTGTCCACATTTTAGACACACTTTCAGCTTGTCATCCCACATCAACCCCTAAAACCTGGAATGTACTCAGGCCACTGAGCCAGACCTCAGATTTCAAGCACACTCTCATGTCTGTGATCTGGCCATTTCTAACCTGGAAAGACTCCTCACCCCACCCGCCTGCTACCTAGCACTCCAACCTTCCCCTGGAACCCTGGCCTTGTAACAGTTGGCACCATTCCCTGTGCCCTGGATTGGCTCAGGCTGCACAAATAACTCAGCAGTAGAAACTGTCTGATAACTTCACAATCCCTGCAGTTGAAAAGTAGTATCTAATGTTATCACAGCTGCTTCAATAAGGAGATGAGAGCTCATTGACAGATACGCACAGCTACACTAACTGAAGTTGGATTATATCCACCAGTCTTCTAGAGATAATCTAGTTGTATGGCTTTGGGCAAGTCATTTCACTTTGGTCATTGGCTTCTTTTATCTGTCAAATAGTGAGTAGAGCTAGGTAATCCCAACCCTTGCAAACTCTGAAATTCTATTAGTCTATGATGCAAGATAAGGCAAGCCTGGCAGATATTACTGCCCTCAAAGCCTTTGTCCAACCATCAACTAAACTAATGAGGCTGTTTCAGCAAAGTTCACTTTCAGGCAGAAGGGGAGGATTCAGGACAACTGAACATTCCTGGACGTTGCTGAGGTCCTAATCTTAAATTAACTAGGTCTTAGTTTCCTGGCAACAGTGAAAGGAGATCTGAAGGATCTTCACAGAAATGGGGTGCACTTTGGAATGGAGTACTTCCAGGGAGTAGAAAACTATTAGTTGACTGAAGTCAAGATGAAATCCACTTTTTAAGTATGTTTAGTGCTTTTTTTTTTTAAGTTTGGCTCAGTCACTTGTTTTTCTCTGTTGCTTATGTAATATTGTGGGACACAGAGTCTGAAAGTCATAAATCATTTGTAGTGCTCTGAAAAAAATCACTGTGCAAAGCAGTTGCAATTTAATATGAAATGGGAGAGTTTGCTTGAAACCTAAAAGAAAACTGTAATTCACATGGTTTATAGCCCACGCTGATCACTAATTCCCACAGTCACTATGAGGCTCAGTCATTTGCTTCTGGATTCTTGTAGTAGGTTTTAACTGGAGACTGAGTTAAAGACATAGCCTGTCACCACTACACTGCATTTCTCCAGACATCTTAAAAAAGATGTTGCAGTACTGGCAGATTTTTATTTCCTGTTTGAAGAAAGCCTCCTCCATGACCAAATATCCTTTTTTCAGTATTTTTGTCACTGTGATTCCTATAAGTTAGCTAAACTCCCTTTGTAAAATGCAAATACGTTTCCCGAAAACTAACACATGAAAATACAAGTGGCCCCTGGCAGGCGTTAACCCGCAAAGCTAACCCTCAAACATTATTGGTTTAGCTAATAAAATTTGGTTTAGCTAAATTGTTTCTAATGTGGCAGCAGCTAGCTGTGATGAGACAAGTTATGTTCTAACAAACAGGCAAATTATGTTTTTTTAAACCTCTTTCTTATTCATTGACTCATCTGGGCTTCCCAGAAGTAGCAAGGACAGGGATTTGTGTTCATTTGATCGATCGTTTGTTCTTTCCACAACTTTATGGACTGCCAAGCACTGTGCTAAAGATACAGGCAAAGTAATAACGTTCCATACCCTTGTGTCACTGTGAATTGGGTCACACATACACACATTACAGAAACACAGACCAAAATGAAAAGGGTTCGTAAAAGTTAAGTGCTTTGCCCTAAGTCAAATGGGTCAAAAGTTCTGGAACAGGATTTCCTCCCAGGTCTCCCATGTCTACGTTCAGAACACTCTTAAAGGCATCTTTTAGATTTTTTCACTGGACAAATTTTGATAGGAACAAGTGAGGAAAAGAAAGCTTCCACACTGAGGTTCTATTGTTGGAGCAATAACCTATGTTAATCACTGCAGAAATGTATGAGCAGCTCACAGAACTGGAGATTTTTTTTTCCAGCAGAGTAAAAGGGAAGCAATTCCTGAGCTCCACTGTGTATTTTCTCCCCGTCAGCCTTGAGTTGATGTCCAATCCAGTCCAGTGTCTGCCATTGGGTGGGTACTCCACAAATGCCTATTTGCTCTTTGTTCAACTGCTCAGATTAATCATACAACCTCCTGTGGGTATGTTAACAATGATAGTAGCTCCCCTAAAAATCTCTGAGACTCCAGTGATGAGGCCTTGAACCCCTAGTTCTACAGTGTGGGAAAGTTTTAAACTGCCTTCCAGATATTTGCTTTTTTCGGGCATTGAGAATCTTATTTAGCTCACTAATTTCATTCCCCTTGAATGCTCAGAGAGCACAGCCTGCTCTCCAATTCCACAAGACATCTATTTGTGCTGTCCATCTGTTAGGTTTCAAGAATCCACTGAAGATCAGTGAGTTCTGGGGTGATTGTAACATAAGCAGCACAGCTGCTCCCCCCTTCTTGTGGTCCTACCATCTTTTCCTACTCCCTCTCTCACACTCTCCTCTCCCTTTCCAGAGCAGCAAATATGTCCTTATTTGCTCAGATACAGCTCACCTATCTATCCAGAGTCTCGGCCACTGTACTAAGTGATTTCTCTAGGAGTTTTTTGTCACAAAGTAGATATGTTCTCAGAAATTATTCTTAGACCAGTTGCTAAGACAGTAAGGAATTTTACACCTCTCATGCCACCCAAGAGCGAGCAAATACGTAGAACCATGGCTTGTTATTTTTCATATTTGCTTTGGACACCTGAAGAAAGGTGGTAGAGAGTCCCTGCCATGGAATAGCTCCTAAATGTTCTCTTCGCTCAAACTAAAAGACTGCTTTCACCTCCGTCCAAGCCAGGATGTCCACCTGGCTGTGACGTTCTGGCATCATGGGCTCATATGTGGGCTCTTCTGAGTCACAGGGAGCAATAAAGAATCTTGACTTCTAAACAACAAGAAATCCTGGCATTTATGGCAATATGAGTGAACCAGGAAGACACCATGTTGGGTAAAGGGATTCACAGAAAGACCAATGGGAAATAATCTTACATATGGAATCTAAACATTGGATCTTATAGAAGTTGAAAGTGGAATGGTGGTTACTTGCGACTGATGAGAGTGGGGTGGGAAGGCCGGGGAGATGAATGAGCACTAAATCACAGCTAGGCAGGGGTAAGAAATTTTGGTATTCAGTGGCAGAGTCAGGAACATATAGTTAGCAGTAATGTATTGTATGTGACAGAGTAGTTAGAAAAGAAGGCTTTTAATGTACTCACCATAAAGAAATGATAAAAGTTTAAGGTGGTAGCTATGCTAATTGCCTTTATTGGATCATTATTCGGTACGTCCATGCACCAAACCATCACATTATACCTCAGAAAAACATACAACTGTAAGCCAATCAAAAAAGTTAATTAAAAGATAAAATGATCAAAAAATATAGGGGAAAGGAGGAAAAAGGGGGGAAAAGAAAAAGACAAATTTGTATACATACATCAGATAGCAAAGATGACTAACTATACTACTAGTTCTGTTAGTTCTTAAAAAAGAAGAGTTAATACTCATATGATTAGATCAATTTTTAAATTTTATTTAAAGAAAAAAAAACAGAAAAAGGGTAGAAATAATACATAATTTCAAAGAAAATAAACAGTTAGAAATCATTAGTGGATAATTACATATTGTCCTCTTAGAAGTAGTTGTTCAAGTTACAAAATTAAAGCCTACAAAGTGGACATTTAAACAGTGAGACTGCAAAAGTTCTGTTCAACGATCTAACAAAAAGTAATATGGTTATCAATCTTACACACTTAAACATACATGCAGTTATATTCTTTAGAGCACTTTCTTTTCCCCTCCTTTTTACAATAGCAATGCCATATCTTGGGTTTTATTACTCCTACATTTCTTATTACTTTTTACACTAGAGACACAATGTGAGATTTATAAATATGATTCTTATTTATTTCACTAATGAGGATAGACTCAAGTTGTCTCCATTTGCCTATGAAGGCCTCAAGGTCATCCTTTTTATAGCTGAGTAATATTCTATTGTATAAAAATGATTAGACCAGTTTTGCATGTCTGAATCTAGTAATCTGAGCAACATTTTTGAAGATAACAATGTGCAAAAGAACAACCATTGGTAAATTCCTATCACCTTCTTTTGAAAGCCTATATTATTGTTTTGGGTTTGTTGTTGTTTGCCTCTTTTGCTTTTTTTTTCTTTTTTTTTTCTTTTCTGTGTCTTTTTTTCTCTTAAAATAAATTTAAAAATAAATTAATCATAACCTCTGCTCTTTAAGAACTCATGAGTTCAACTCTGGTACCGCTTTACTTCATAACCTTAAGAACATTACTACCTCATTCTGGAAAATATGGTGATGCCATCCATGGTTAACTTCATAGGATCATTGCAAAGAATATGTAAAACGAAAAAGAGGCAAACATGCAAAGTGCTTAGCTTGTCACTTTGCTAATAATAAACGATACTCAAATCAGTGTGACTACTGAATGAAAGAGCAAACTATACATAAGATAAAGGCAGACTTTCATGTTTTAAAGATACAAATTACTACATTGGTATGTAGGAAGGAAGGATCCATTCTGATTATTATCCATGGTAGACAGCAATTGAGTTGGCTGTGAAGAGACGTTAGCATTCAGACAAGTGGTTTTGCAAACTTCCCACAAGGAGTGGACTAGCACTGTTGGAAAGCTATATATTTCTGGTAGTGTTTGGGCTTAAAAGGCAATGATCCTCACAGGTGGTAGTTAAGGTGAAATTCAGTTTTGCTACATTTAGAAGTGATTTAGTTGAAAGAGGTTTTCAAAACTTTATGGCTAAACCTCTACCTGACCTTATGCAGTCAGTGCATAAAACAGAATTACAAGAATAGATGTTTCATTACCTGAAAGAGCATTTAGACCAACAGTCACTAAAAGTCTCAACTTTACTGTAGCAAGTTCAAGATTTTTTTTAAAAGTCATCTGCTTATCAGTCTCCACACCTTTAATGAGAAGCAGCTCACTGCCAATACAGCTTGGCTATAACCAATACAGTGGTGCTTCAGGTCATAAATTTAATGCTTGCTAGGATTCTGGTCGCAAACTGAATTGTTTATGAACAGAAGTGTTCGTGAACCGGAGCACCATTGCATACTGAAAGAACCAGGGGTTGGAAAACCTACCAAGTTTGTGAGAAATTATGGTAAGGACATAGTTTCCAGAAAAAAACAGTTTTAGAAGAAAATTTAACTTGACCCTAAGCAAACTATGCAACATCTCTGGACCTCAGAGCACCTCTCATGCGTAGAGCTCCAATATCCTAAAGCCCCAGATTAAAAATATTACACAGCACACATGATGCCATAGAGAAAATCAACTGAAATCAGGCATACCTCAGTATTTGGTAAGTTTTCAACTGCAAAATAAAAAAAATATTCTTGCCACTATGAAATTGTTCCATTTCTAGTCTACAAGTAGCAGCACAATCTGTCCCTAGGGACACAAGAGAAGAAGAATCTGTCTCCATCCTGGACAAAGCTTGCCTGGAAAGGTGAACATCCAGATGTGGAGATTACAACTTGTCAGGAAAACCAGTACACTTCTGTTTGGCCAGAACCAGGAGATCTATCTTCTAACTGGAAACTTTTATCACATCTAAACTTCTGTTAAACAACTAAGGGTAAAACAAGTATCCACAGGGAGAAGCACCATGGAAGTGGACTTCAGCTTCATTTCAGAGGGTTATGTTTCTGAAGTGGAAAAGTTGGTAAATCCCAACTGCCTGAGAACCTAGAGAACTCTAGGAATAGCAAAAGGAGACATTTTGGCACTGGCAAGAGGGTTAGCCCAGATGTATATAAGTGTCTCTCAGCTCCAATGTCCCCAGGTCCCTCAACACCTGGTAATATTTCTCATGATTCATTCATGTATCCAATAGATATTACTGACTTTGTAACCAGCATATTTTTTTGTATTTTAACTCACCCATTTCCTAGCTATGAGACCTTAGACAAGTTAGCTTCTTTATCTCAGCTTCCTTAACTATAAAATACATCTGCTTCACTAGGGAAGCTAACCTTTAACTCTCTTATCTAATAAATGAAAGTAATAATAGTTTCTCCTTCATAAAGTTATCATAAATGTGAAAGATGATTTATGAAAAGCATTTCTGAACAATGCTACATAATACCTAGTCAATCAATATTAGACATTAATATAGTGTCACACATTACTTCTGTGATATGGGATAACAGGGGGAGACAGAAGAAGGCCACATCAGCCAACAAGCCCAGTTCGGGAACCAGCTGCCACTGGCCGGGAAAAGCCAGACCCCAGCCCCTTCTGGTGTTTCAGCTGGCAATACAAGAAGTACCAATCACCCGCGACCACCTCTGTAAGCGACCTACTGATCACAGAGAAACACAGGTTGTTATGATAGCTAGTGAGGTGAAATACAACTGGATGGCTGTGGTGCTTTAGTGTTTCACTGACGTTGCAGGTCTAGGGCCAGTGGTTTGATTATAGGTTCAGAGGGTATCAGTAGGCAGTGTGGCATCTAGAGGGATCTCTTTCTGAGGGTTGCAGCCATTGTTGAGTCCCTATGGTCCTGTTTTGAGGTCCTGTATCGTTTCCATTGTTTTACTGGGTTGGGTTTTATTCTCTCTTGTTTTGGTTTGATTGTGTTAAATCTGATGGCAGGAGCAGCTGTTTTGAGGATAGCAAGATGTATTAGCAATTTTGTATTTACTATTGGCATATTTTGAAATCTTTTATTGCATTCATTGTTTTGTTTTTATTGTTTGTATTCTATTCTGCTTGGTTTGATTTTTACTATGTCCAAAGTTATCTGCAGCTATTTTGAAGACATCAAAGGGAATTATTATAACTATTGTTGATTTTGTATTGTTTCGAAGTCCTATATTTCTTACACTGGTTTGTTTTAATTGGTTTTATGACGGCTCTGGGAAAACAAGCAGCCAGCTCGCCACTCTGGTAAGTGGCTGTGAGCCTACCAGCAAACATCCATATCCCTCCCCCGATTAGGAAGTGGTCCCCAGAGATCTGAGCATCTCTTGAGAGATTGACTATATGCAATACAGCAAATAAGGGGGATTTCCTTCTGCCATCTCTCTAAAGGTAAATATTTTTATCACTGTTTTGCTCTGTTCTGAATAATGCTCTATTCAATATTCTGTTTTTATAAGTTCGGTATTTCCTTCGATTTTGCTGTACCTGATCGAAAGAACAACTATTGTGAAGAAAATGAGATATACTATTATACCTATCTCTGTTATCCCAGTAACCTGCTGTGAAGTTCTGTACCAATTTCACTTCACTGTCTCA
>PVLA01001295.1:0-377385 GCA_004027455.1 Hydrochoerus hydrochaeris | reverse complement strand
TCAATTTCAATAGCTGATATTGGGTTGTTCAAAATTGCTATATCTTCTTGGTTGAGCTTTGGTAGTTCATATGTTTCTAGAAATCTGTCCATTTTCTCTGTGTTTTCCACTCTATGTGAGTAGAGATTTTCAAAGTAGGTATTCATGATCTTTTGAATTTCCATGGGATCTGTAGTAATTTCCCCCTTTTCAGTTCTTATTGCATGAATTTGGGTTTTTTTTTTTTTCTCTTGTTAACATTAGCTGGGGGTTTGTCAACTTTGTTTATTCTCTCAAAAAACCAACTTTTTGATTCATTCATTCATTGTACTTTTTTGTTTTTAGTTTCAATTGCATTGATTTCTGCTCTAATCTTTACAATTTCCTCTCTTCTATGAGCTTTTGGTTTAGCTTGCTCTTCTTTTTCTAGAATCTTAAGATGGAACATTAGATTGTTCATTTGTGCTCGTTCTGTTTTCTTGATATGACAATGTATTGCTATATATTTCCCTCTTAAGGCCACTTTCATTGCATGCCACAGATTACAGTATGTTGTTTCTGTATTTTCATTGAATTATAGGTACTGCTTTATTTCTTCTTTAATTTCATCTGGAGCCCAATGGTTGTTCAAAAGGTTGTTATTTAATTTCCATGTATTTATGCAGGTTTTGCAATTTCTTTTGTCATTAATTTCCAATTTCAGTGCACTATGGTCAGATACTATGCATGGGATGATTTCAATAACTGCATTTACTTAAGAATGTTTTACAGGATAATATATGGTCTATTTTGGAGAATGTCCCATGTGCAGCTGAGAAGAATGTGTATTCTGATGTGGTTGGGTGGAACACTCTGTAAACGTTTACTAAGTACAATTGCTCATGGGTATGATTCAGTTCTGTTATTTCTTTGCTGACTTTTTGTCTAGTTGATCTCTCTCTTTGTGACAATGGGCTGTTAAGATCTCCTGTTATAATTGTGTTCTTGTGTATTTGGTTTTTCCTGTCCATTAGTATCTGTCTTATATAGTTGGGTGCTCCTGTATTTGGGGCATATATATTCATAATTTTCCACTAACAAATATGTAGTGAACTTCTCTATCTCTTTTAATCATTTTAGGTTTGAAGTTCATGTTATCTGCAAATAGAATAGCTACCCCTGCTTTTTTTTGGGGTTCCTGTTGCATGGAATGCTGTTTTCCATCCTTTGACTTTTAAAGTATGAATTTCCTTTTGGGGCAAATGTGTTTCTTGTATACATTATATTGTGGGATCCTGTTTCTTGATCCATTCTGTCAATCTATTTTTCTTTATAGGTATATTGAGGCCATTTATATTTATGGATGTCATTGATATGTACTGGCTCCGCTTTGCCATGTTATGTTCCAGTTGTTTCTTTCTGCTTTTCCCTTTATTTAATTGCTTATCCTACCAGGTGGTTTCTTTCTATTGTTCTGAAGATTGTGGTCATTTTAATCTCTATCTAGCATATCTTTCAGCACTCTTTCTAGGGTTGGTTTGGTGGATGTGAATTTATTCAGTTGTTCTTTGTCATGGAAGTATCTTGTTTCTCCACTAAATTTGAATGAAAATTTTGCTAGTTACATCAGTCGGAGTTGAAGGTTGTTTTCTTGCAGGGCTTGAAATACCTCACTCTAAGCTCTTCTTGACTTGAGGGTTTGTGCTGAAAAGTCTGCTGTGATTCTAATGGGCTTTCCTTGATAGGTGAGTTCTGTCTTTTCTCTGACAGCTTTTAGTATTCTGTTTTTATGCTGTATATCTGATATCTTAATTATTATGTGTCTGGGTGTGGATTTATGTTGATTGTGACTGTTTGGTGTTCTATATGCCTCACTTATATGCATGTCAGATTCTTTCCCCATGTTTGGGAAATTTTCTGCTATTATTTCTGTAAATACTTAATGTATGTTGTTTGCCTGGACTCCTGTATCTTCCCTAATGCCCATTAATCTTATATTTTTGCTCTTGGCATCATCATGAAGCTTCTGGATTGTCATTTTATGCTGCTTTGTTATTTTTAAAAGTTCTATCCTTTCCTGATCACTAGTTGTGATCCTGTCCTCTAGATCCAAAATCCTATCCTCAGCTTCCTTTAGGCGGTTTTGCACGCTTTCAACAGAATTTTTTTGTTTGTTTGTTTCTTGGATGTCTCTTTGAGTTTGTTTCATGAATTCCACTTGGTTTCTATATTGTTCATTCAAGGTTTCAATCAGTTTCCCATGCTCATGTACTTTTTTCTCTATTTCTTTTTTAGCTGCACTCAACAACTCCTTTACTAAGGTTGTTATTTCTATCTCTACATGGGAGAGTACTTCTAATTTGATTTCCTCTGTAGCCTGATGGAGTTGGTTTTTTTATTTCACTCATTATTTTTTCAGAGATTCCCAGTGTGTTACTTTTGGGGTCTTCTATTTCAGTGTCTCTTGTACTTGCTTCTGGTGAACTATATGTTTCAGACTGCATTTTGCTTTTTTGTTTTGTCATTTTCACTCCGCCTGATGTTTTCTATGTGTAGGAGGGGATCACACACACTCTTTTTCAGACTTACCAAGGTCTTACAGTTAGATGGAGGGTATTTTACTACTGTCCCTATTTATCCACTTTGCACCTCTATTTTGGGGGTATACTCAACCACACTGACACAGTTAATCCACTGCAGTCCAGGGTTCGCTGCCTGGGAGCAAAGTTCCAAGTTTTTCACACTGACTGGAGCCTGCTGATGTCTTCTGATGTTCCACATGGGAGAGCAGGCCCAGCAGGGGCAGTACAGGGCAGTTTTCGGCCTGGGGCAGGCTTCTGTGATGTTCCTGGTAGCAGGGTGGGCCTACAAGGGAGGTCCCAGGCAGCTTAAGGCTGAGGGGGGCTTCCATGATGTTCCCAGTGGCAGCGCAGGCCCACCTTTGACAAACTTAAGAATATGTAGTATTGTTCGAATATGACTTCAAAAGCTCATCTGAATTCCTATTCCTATTTTGATATTGCCTTTAATAAAATGTGACTGAGATGTCCAAGGAAACAGTAAAAGTTGACTAATGGTAGACTGATTTTTGTATTTCTTTAGATTGTAAGTTCAGATGTATTCGCCAGAGACTCAAAATAAATGATGGCTAAGTGATATGTGAATTCATTTTTCTTCACCTTAAAAGTTCAGGTGGGATGAGGACCTTGACTGTAAAGTCATCATGGGCCAGAGGTTCTTGTAAATCATCACCCCTAGGTGATTGCCTTTACCAAGTGACCCAAGATTGCTCATTTCCTCTTCCACATTCCATACAGAGAGAAAGGTAAAGATAGGGCAACTATAACATCTTTATTTACACTGAAAAGGGAAAACATTGTTTGTAAAAATCATTTTGAGCTCATGAAAGCATGTTTTACTTTAGATACAAAGCCAATTTAAATTTCGATTTTATTTTTATCAATAGTTTAGCAGGTCTGAACAGTATTAAAACATGTTCTGTTGTAGTATCATTTTATCAAACACTCTTTGTTAAGAAAGAGAACTAAAATTTTTATATGATGTTAAGAGCAATTTACAATGGCATAAAAATTCATGATATACCAACTATTTTTCAAAACTGAGTATGAAACTAAAATATCAAATAAATATGTTAGACTTCTGTCTTAATGTCTTTTTTTAGATAATGGACAAAAGACAGTATCCTAAAACCACATTTTAATAATAATATAGAGCAGGAATAACAAATTCTGATTTTTGGAATGAAAACTAATTGATGTGGATGTGTAAGTAATGAAAGCTTCCTTACTTGCAGAGCAGTTTCTCTGCTTTCTATTATTGTGTTTTTCTTAATTTTGAAGTGAATGGCATGGTTAGAACATTAGATAGCATCTGAATTCTTCACTTGTACACAGAATTATGAAGGAACCAACTTTAAATAATTTTAACTATTTTTATTCACTAGTTGATTTCCCAATTAACTGGCATTACCTGTTTGGTTAGTCTCCCATACAGGACAAAAGCAAAGTTAAAAAATATCCGCTCACTGTGAATAAAATGTAAGTAGTAATTTTATAGCTTGATGAATATAAACAGTGTGTTATAAAGCAAAAATTTATTTCTACCATAAAAGTAGTTCTTTGTTCCTTTTTCATATAAATTAATGTGAAATTAAAAATATATTTTATTAAATTTCATATAAAAGAACACTGTAATCTAGAAGACTGAAGGATAATTTCTAGGACAGCACACCCTTGTTTGCATAATGACCATGCATAAATATGCATGATGACACACAAAATGACCCAAACATCCACAGGAAAATTGATTTTGATAAGGACTATGCACATCACCCTTATGCCTGCAGTAAAAATACAGCATTGAGACAGTAGAAAGCTGTGTCTTATTTTACTGAAGCCCCACCTACCTGAGAGTTAGTATGAATTAGAACTGTAACACCTCAATTCCTGGCATTTCCATTACTTACAAGCTATGTGACCTTAATAACTTTACTTAATTTCTTTGCCTCATTATCCCTATCTTTACAATAGGTATAACAATAGTGTTAATTCATGCAGTCATTTTAGAGGATAAGTGAGATATTTGTATTTATAACTAATTGTTCTTCATTATATCAGTCACATCAATTTTTATTTTGTTAGTAACAATATGTATTTTGTTAGGGACCTAGTGGCTATTATTTTGCTCAACTCTAAGATATCAACATTATTAATGAAGAGAGATCTAAAAATATTTATAATTGGGCATGCATACCGTATAAATGTGATTTCTTATCATTGGATCAGTATGTAATAGATTTAGTATGTAAAAGATTTGGGATAGTTGGTTTACTTAGAAAATAAACAAATAACCAAAATTCGATGATTCTAAATTTACAATGGAAAAGCCATCAATATCAGTTAGTAATTCTCTAGAATACAAGTTCACCTTAACTGCAACTAGGAAGTATTCTTGAAAATGCTGAATAAATTGCCTCATTCCCAAGCAGAATTTTAAAATTACAATTTTATGTTGTATTGAATTCATATTTGTATGCAAGATCTAATGCTTTCCATTTATGGTAAATTTTCTTTGCCTCTGGTCTTAACTGCAGTGAGAAAGGCTGACCAGAAAGTAAATGAAATTGTTCTCTTTACAGTAAATAATTGTTCATTAAGATCATGAATAAACTATTTCATTATAGATTGGACTTAATAAAACTGCAGAAGTCTGTTACAGAGTAAGCAACTGACACCATGTTAATCCTTTGTCAAAGGCCTGGGATATAGCTCAGTAGCACTGTGCCTGCCTGGCAAGTGTGATGTCCTGAGTTCAACTCCCTGCACCAGAAAAAAAAAATTAGAATCCGTTGCTAAGTCAATTTAGTAGCCTATTTTTTTAGGTCACAAAAAAAGACATCTGAGAGCATTGAGACAGTAGGAGGCTGTGCCTTGGAAATGGAACATGGAACAGTAACTTACAAAACATAACTATTTTACAAATAACTTACAAGTGGCCATCAAATAGTCGCTTACAAATTGTGACTATTTTCAAATATTTTAAACTTTAACACTTTTACCACCTGAAGGTAGTATTTACAGTAAGCTATATGACATTTTTCACCTAGACTGCAAGAAAGTACTGTTTTTAAGAATTGAAATCTTCTAATTTACAATATTTAATAATAAAAAAGATAATTTACAGTGTCTTTAGCACTGAATCATCTTCCCATATGCTGATAAGTCATTTACATGGAATCTCTGGAGAGAAAACACTAATAGAATAATCAATTTTGTTTTATGTAAAAGAATATCCACAGTTCACATGATCTGATTTAAAATATCACATAAGCAAACTGCTATCTTGTAACTCATGAATCATAATCTTTTCATAATAAAAAGAAATAATACAATAGTGACCCATCTTGTCATTTTTACAATTAAAGATACTTTAATATTTGTTAAGAAATCTCCCTATTGTACTTCTAATTTTTTGAAGATGTTAATATGATAAAAAAAAAAACCCACTGCAATCATTTCAATCCTCAATAAAGGAACAAGAGAACAAAATGCATTTTAAATGATGCTTATGTAAATATTTACTTTACCAATGTAAAATTTTGTATGTATTCATTTGTATAACAAATCCTTTAAAAAAAAATCTTAGCACTGAAACAGAGCAACTTTGTTGAAAGTGTGTTTTATAAGAAAGGACATAGAAAAGGATCTGAAGGCATGTAATTAAATGGAAATACTATCATTAACTGTATAGATTGCCAAATGGAGTTCTCTAGTCACAACGAGTTGTGTTTACTGCTTTTTCCAGAGTGACTTAATGGATCTTTTAAACCTAGTCTTCAGTTACATTACTCTTGTGAAATGGAAAGTTTAATTTTAAGCTTCTTTTGATTTCATTTAGTGGAAAATCTCATTTGCATAATCCCATGGATTTTCTTCATTAGAAATATCTTTTGTAAAGCCTTGTTATGTGAGCTTCTTTGTGTTTAGAATTGATTGAAGAATTAAAAATAAATGAAAATGTTTTGAACTAAAGTCTTGTATGATACTTATGTACATTACTGGAATTACCTTTAGCGAAACAGCTCCAGACTTCCTCAAACTATGTGAGAGTTAAAGAGAGCTAATTTTAAAATCTTCACAATTATATTCCTATATATTTCCATTTATTCAGTCCAAATCTATTGAATGCCAACCGACTTCTAGACAAAGGATCAAGAATTGAGATTATAGTGATACGTGACACTAGGACCACATCTAATAGATCTAATAGATCACTTTTCATAGATTACCATTTATTGTGTTTTAGAAATTTGGCATACAAAAGTTACAATTTTATTTCCTTATTATAATTCACTCATTCGTTTTAAATTATGCAAAATCAAAATAAAAAATTACCTGTCAATAACTCTGTAAAATGTAAATGAGTCTGAACGCAAATGTCACACAAATTACTGCTTTCTTTCATAAAACTCAAAATAATAGAAATAATAAAAATGATAAATACAAAAATGATAAATACACACAGTCATCTGCTAAGGGATATTTTGTGGTCTTTTCATTCATCTGGACAGAAGCTGGAAACAGAGAAAGGTAACAAGGAAGGTGTTTTTTTAAACAAATTAAGGCTTCCTCATTCCTCATAGAGACTACTCGGCTGCTTAGTTGTTTATTAGAATCTTTTCCTCTTTTCTCTTATTATATTTCTATTGTAGCTGGGAAAGTCCTCTTTTCAGAATTTAAAATTGCTTTCTCATGTCTTCCCTACTATAACTGCATCCAATTTTTCCTTACCCAAGCTCCTACGCTAAAGGCAGGCCCCATGTTCATGGCTCCAAAAACATTTTCTTTCGACTCCCTGTTCTACCTCATCTCCTGTGATTCTTGTTTATGCTCCCACTCTGACTTGGAGAAACCAAGGCCCTTCATTTTCCCTCTAGACCCTCTCTTCTATAACTTTATGGAAACAGTGCATATTATTTTATCTTACTGAAAATCTATTTCCTCCCTTCTTGCTTAAGAACCTTACATATATCAGCTCAATAAATATTCTTTCTTAATTTATCACGCTAAAATCAGAGTACATTTGTATTTTTTTCTTCCAATACATACATTATAAGTTTTAAAAAAAGAAGGATCATATAAATTGTGTGCACTCCATTCCTGCTTTTAGAGAGTGTTTTCTTTATAATAAGTGTTGAAGAAATGCTGCTAAATAATTAACAATGTATTAAGCACTTTGATAAATGCTCAAGAAAGTGTAAACTCAACCAGCGGTTCTTGCCCTCAGTTTTCTTGATTTATGTATAAAATGATAATTTCTATAGTTTTGTGAAATAAACCTCTAAATTTTAATCTTATCAAAGTATAACAATTTCTTCTGTTTTTGAGGCAATAATTCATTTCTTCCAAATGATCAAATACTGAGAGATAAATATTTATTTAGTTTTCTTTGTTTTTAGGGTTATAATTATTTCTTTCCCACCTCTCTTTTGCTATTCCTGTCTTTCATTGTAGGAATTAATTACATACTTTTGTTTGAGAAGATTATGTTAATTGCACATATTGCTGATTCATGACTGAATCTTGATTTTTTAAAGGCCTTTTTTGAAAAACAGTGTGTAGTATTATCAGTACTTTTTTACTGCTACTTCAATTGCTAGTAGTTTTGCCTTGTTTAAGAAATCTTTGCAATCCCCAAAGCATACAAATATTTTATTTTATTCTATAGATATTGTTTTATCATTTTACTCAGCTAAAATTCACCTGGCTTTGAATTTTTTATGTACGTTAGAGTTTAGTCTTCAAGATTTATTTTATCTTTATATAGGGAAAAAATATGAAGAGGTCATGTGTTATCCACTTTCTCATAATATCATCTTTGTCATACCTGTAAATCACACAACTATAGAACTATTTTTCAAAGTTAAATTTATTCTGTAACTAGTGATCAAACTTTGCTTTAATATAATTTAATGTAAATTTAAATCATGATTGCTAATAATTTTAATCTTTATATGTATGTTTTCCTTTTGCTATTATCTAGAAAATTTTATTTTCTCATTTCTTTATTAATTTTAGAGACAGTTTGTCAACTTTTACAGTGAACGTTCTGTAGCACTGAAATTTATTTGAATCTATAGATTGACCTTGGGCAAATCAATATACCTGTATTCTAGTTTCAAATAGCTAGTCCTATTTTTACTTAAGCAATTTCTATGACTAAAGTTTTAAGGAATGTTGCATCATAATTTTAAGAATAGTTGCATCTATTCTTTTTCATTTTGTATATTATCTTACAAAATGTATTTAAATTTTATAATTTTATTGCTTATAACAGCTTTATTAAATTCATTTATCAATTCCCATATTTTGTCTGGGCATCCTGTTAGATTGTTCTAAGAATACAATTGTGTTGTCTATGGAAAACAAAAGTTATATTAGTTCCTTTCAGTAACATCTACCCTACTGGATCTGAAGGACACAATTAGTAAAATTAATAATGGTGTATATTCTTATTTATTCCTTTCTAAAATTTTTAAAACATTCTATAATGAAAAATTTCAAATATAGAATAAATTTAAGGAATTGCTCTTAATAATATACATTTGACCTCCAAAATTATCCATTCTTTACTATGTTTTCTTGTAAGCAATTCATTCGATTCTGAATCCTTTTACATTTTAAAGTTCACTGTAGTAGTAAATTTCATGTGTCATACATATCATTACAATATAATCAAATGCTTTACATTGGTTTACAGCAAAAATTTTTAACCATAAAGTACATTTTGGTAAGTGCACACACCTGTGAAACCCAGATTACTCTCAAGCTATAAATCAGTCCCAATAGCCTAGAAATTTCTTCATGCAGTGTTCCACTCACCTAATGCCCTCACCTTAACCCCTGCAGGGGCCATTCCTCTCATTTTCCTCCCCATAAATTAGTTCTGCTTTCTGACAAATATATATATATATAAATATAATCAGCAATGTATATGCTCCTGTGTCATTTTTCACTCACCATATGATGTGCGATTAGGATGTGGCATGTTTTTATTGATGGGAGATTATTCCACTGAATGAATCAAAATTTATTCATTTTGCTGTTAGTGGGCAGTGGATCTGGTTCTATGGTTATTATGAGAAAAGAATTTATGAATAAAGTTGTACATGTCACTTTACAAGCACACATTTGATTTCTTTTGGTAAATAAGGAGTTCATTTAATATGTTATTGTTTAAAGATGTATGCACAACATGTTCTAAAATAAATGTAGTGTTTTACATTTCCCCCAAAATATGTGTGTTTCAATTGCTCCAACATTGATAGAATATGACATTTTCAGTCATTGGATTATAGCCATTCTAAGGAAGGAATGTGTAATGGCATTTCATTATAATTTTTAGTTACATTGTCTGATGTCTAATGGAACTAAACTCAATTCCATTCACTCAGTGTCCTGTGTAAAATGACATTGTGTGTAAAGTATCTAAATTACTGTTCATGTTATCATTTCTTAAATTAACAGAGTTCTTTATACATCCAAACTAGTAGTCCTTTTCAGATATGTTTTGTGAATTTTTTTATCATCTTACTTACCCTTTTATTTATAGTTTTATTTTTGAGGATGATTTTGTTTTGCTTTTGAGGCTGTTTTCTCATTTCTTACATAAATTGCTTAATAGATCTTATCTTACAAATTTTATCTACCAGAACATGAAATAGTTACCTTAATATATCATTTTGACTAGGCCACAGGATGTATAACTATCTGCTTAAAAATTATTTCTTGATACCTCTGTGATGGTATTGTAGAACAGATTATCATTGGAGCTGATGGGCTAGATACGTCACACTGCCCTTTCTAACCTAAGTGGGCCTCTTCTAGCCAATAAATGCTAGAGTATAAACACAATTTAGAAGGTTGAATTTTTCTTCCTCTAATTGATTGAGATATCAGATCTTTTCTTGACCATAGACTGAAACTTGTATTAGCTCTGTTTCTTGTTGATAGGCCTCTGGAGTTGGCTGGGAATTGATGTCACTAGCATTCCTGAATCTCCTGCTTGGAAAAAGAATGTCATGGGACTTCTCAGTTTTGATAAATCTTTGGTTAATTCTTTATAAGGAATCATAATATTTAAATATTAAGTATATACTATATGAATATGGTCCTAAACATAATGATAGCATATATATTAATATATTTTTATTTTAAGGTAAAGTGTTCTCACATAAAGAGAGGTAGGTAAACATCTTCATCAGAAATATTGCCAAGTACATAGGGGAAAGGTCAACTGACATTGTGGATACACAGCATTTCAAGTTAAATTCCTTAGTTTCATGTGTAAATTCTGCATCCTGATTATAGATAGATACTGCATTGCAATATTGAGTATGATATCACTATTAAGAAAAACATACAGTTAAACTACTGTTAAAAATGAATCAAAATAAAATGATCGTAACAGAAAGGCACAAGGTAGAACATAAATGTGAAGTTTCTAATTAGATTTGTTTTAAAATATAAGCACTAGAGCCCCCTTTATGAAGACTTATTCTTAATCCCTTAGGAAGTACATATTCTATAAATATTCCCAACTGATTTATTTCTCAGCTTATGTTCAGCACTAGCTATTTTCTCAGCACCTCCTTTGAGAAGAACTGCAGTATAAAATGTTTCTTTACAAGGAGCATTTTTACTTTTCAGTTTTTATATGTTTTATATGGTATAGTAAAACCTAGTAGGATCTAGATTGATTCAAGATTTGACAAAAGAAGTTTTCCCCAAATTTTCCATATTTAATATTTTATGGTAAGATAGTATGGTTTAAAAATAAATACCTAGTACTTGTTGGGCAAAATAAAAGTCAGAAAGAAAGAATCTTATGTGTACTAGAAAATATCATTGTAAATTATCCTAAATAGTGAAAATTATCAAACTGAAGGGCTGTATATATACAGGACCTCTGTGATGCACAAAGATGAAATTACAGAACAATTAGCAGAGCATTTATCATATATTATACCGCTGCTTCTCCTTAAAAGACTCAAGAGCTGAATTATAACCCAAACTAAGCATGGAGCCCTCAGTTTATGTCCACCAACCAAATCACAGACCTGGAGCACGTTCCAGGGCACTGGCTTTATGCCCTGTGGGTGTCTGAAGTGCCATGTACTTGCTAACAAAAGACAGTGTCCTCCGTTCCTGTTGTAAACAATGGAATGGAATATCTGGCAATATTGCTTGCTGCTGATTATCACATTTATAAATACTTTTTACATAAAACTGCTGTTTTATGAACACTACTGACTTGCAGCCATATGTGAATCTGTATGTTAATTCATATTGGTCTAAATCTGAAAATTTCTGTTGACTAGGCAGAGTTGCAATTGACACTGCCTGAAGATTCATAAACTCCACTGGTTGAAAAATAACCTCACACAGCAATTTGAATGCTTTCCTGGAGGCATTACAAACTGAGAGGAAATACTCGATGCTTAGGAAAACAAAACTATTCAAAGAATGCTTGAGAAAAGACTATGAATTCATTTTTTCCTTTGCAAACATTAGTTGACACCTACCAGTTTGCCACAGAAAGTGCCAGGGTCAAATTGCTGTCAAATTCAAGAATGGTTATCAGAGGCCAGAAGAAATCTATGAAGAAAATAAAAGAGGACTCTTATTTTCTAGACCAGAGAATTGCTGGCCCAGAATAGCTGGTATTAGAGAACATAGACATAAGCAATTCAGAGCAAAAGGTCACCAGTATAACCATGCCTTCTGAGTACTGTGAAGAGGTGTCTTGTAAACTTCAAGCAATATATTTTATCTATAAGTTCATTTGCTTGTTACCATATACATAGATGTAAATATATGGATATAGCTGTATAGCTATGTAAGTATACTATAATGGCAGAAAAAACTGTACTTATGAACCTTTTTGTCTTTTCTGTAAAGCATTCTTTCTTCCTCCCACAGGTGTCTCAGCACTGAAGCACACGGTGAAATCCATCCTTCTGCCCCACCATGCTGCTGCTTGTTCAAGAGAATTTATTTAGTAAAACATTTTTATACGTTTTTCTAGAAATCTGTTTACATCTATATATTTCTAGCGCTCTAAGATTGATTTAAAAGCAACAGGAACAGAATGATTTTGACAATTTTAAGTCTTTCAGAACCTCTTCATATTCTATTACACCGATTTTCTCACAACAAGCTGGGTTTTTTTATAAATCATAGTAGTATTGTACACGTGACAAACTGCATCTCCTTGTAAGGAAACACTTAAGAGCTTCTTGAATAAGAAAGTCAGTGCATTTAAGAGCCTTGTCCTCATTGTTGATTAGGAAATGCATGATCAGCCATATACAACTTTGAATTTATAACTCCTTTTGTTTATTTTGTTTTATCCAAAGCTATATCTTAAGACAAAGAGGCCTATGAGATGAACATAACACATTACAGGATAACAGGCAAGGCAATTCTGAATTCCCCAATTATCTACATGAAACACATATTCTTTTAAATAAACTTTTCAGAACTATTTAAAGGTCCACCAACCAGCATTTGCATAGCTGTTTTTTTTTTTTAGTTTATGTAATTAATTTTGACTAAATAGACCATTTGTGAAGACTGATACCTAAGAAAACTGACTCTTGGATTTCAAATCATTATGAAATAATATAAGGATCATGAGTTTAAAGCAAAATAAATTGTAAAGAAAATAAATATTTAAAAGTTATATTTTTAGATTTTAATTGAATTGTAAGTAATTCAAGAGATATAAGAAAATAATAATTTATCTTCATGTATTTGAAATTTGGAGGAACTTATGACATTTTAAAAATGTTTACTTCATAGTGCTAAATAATATTGTCTAAGGAAAAATATTCAGAGAAAGTCAAGATTCACTATCCTAGCAACAGATAATATTTTTTATACATTTTAGTTTTTCTTCATAAAGTAATTTCCAAAAGGATTTAAAATATAATTTCTAGATTTACATTTTCAAGCTTATAAATGGGGTTGATATTAAATATGTTATATTTTAGTTATCACTTACTCTGATTTATACTTAAAATAAAGATATTTAACTTAATAAACCACAAGAAGCTTTCAGGTTAATTTTCAGTTCAAAACAAGTCTACCAATCTCTTCTGATTTTTTAGATATTTTCAACCACTTTGAAGGAAAACGGAACGTTTTTGAAGGAAATTTAGGATATATTTTGTTTACATACATTTCCACAAATGTAAAGGAGATGAGAAAAAGTACTTTGGGAGGAGACCAGTGTAGCAATAAAAATGTAATCAGTAACTGACATTGAGTTCTAGTCGTTTTTTCATAGTATATTACTCGTTTCCTTGGTTATATCTCACTAGACTCATCTTTTATAACAGTTTTGGAAAATCTAAACAAAAATGTAACAGCAAAATCATATTTTATTTTGAAATTTCATATGTAGGTGATTACTTCTGATTTTATTTTATTCCTCTTGCTTTCCAAATTAGTATTAAAATCAGTCATAAAGCGCTTTATTCAGAAAAAAATTCCACAGACGCAATATGTTTGTTTTCTCCTAAACAATTAGGAACAACAAAGTCCATAAATTCATTTAAGAATACAAGAAAAACTACAGAAATAAGCATAAAAATAAGAGGTTGATAAATAGAAGATAAATGTATATTTAGGTGCTCACCTCTTAGCAAGAGAAAAGGCACAATATCATAGTTGAGGAGGAGCAGGAACTCTGGGCATGTAGATTACATTTAAAAATGTGTTACAGGGCATGGTGGTGCAAGCCAGGATTCCTAGCTCTCTGGAAGCTGAGTAATAAGATTTCTGGGAGTTCAAGTTCAGCATGGGCTACACCAAGCTGCATAGTGAGTTTGAGACCAGCTTGAACTACATAGTGAGACCTGGCTTCAAAAAATCAAAATGGAACAAAACAAACACAACACACAAAACAAAGCAAAAATAAAAAATATGCTACACTGTGACAGAACATACTTTTTTCAAGAGGTAGTTAAGAATATTTTCTTAAGGAAAATAAATTAATAAGATAATGTATATTGATATGAAAATATCAGCTGGAAAATTTTCTATTTGAGAAATTAAGATTTAAACTGTACACAATAAACATTCTCTTAACAAGTCATCACAAATTTACTGAAATCCTTCTTTCTAGATAGAATGCTAATGGATTTCGTTCAAAAAATAAAAATCCAAATAATAGCTTTGCCATGAAGCAGTTCCACGGCACAAAGAACTGCAATCTTGCTACTTACATTGACATAGTTAGCACAACTGTCATACAAAACTTTAAGACAGTATTTTAAGAATACACGGTTCTTATGCACTTAGTATTATAAATTTTAAAAAGTTACAAAAGATATGTACTTACAACTAAATCAGTATTTAACACAAGTCTACAAATAAGAATTACATATTGTGATAATAAAAATTGTCTAATTTTTAGAAATTATCAATGCATATCAAACTAATATATCTGAGAAGAAAAATTTACAAAAGTTTGTGGAGTCTGACAAAATAAAAGAATCCACAAAATAATAACATTAAAAATTCTTGCTAAAGGATGTTTCCATCCTCAATATTCTGTCTTGACTATGCAGAGGCCTCGGGTGAATAGATGATGAAGGATAAAAATTTGAGATTGTTATAGAAAACCAAGAAAAGGCAAGTGCAGTGGACAAAATTGGAAATATAAAGGGAATGTTTTTTTTCCATCAAAACAAAAAAGGAAACAACAAAATCTTCACAAAAAGTAGTGTAAATATTGCAAAGGAAGCCATTAGCATTATGTGGTCTTCACTATGGTTGTAGTTCCAAGATAGAGTAACTCTACCGCAGGAAAAATGAATGCGGTGCACCATAAATTAGCAACAAATAAACTACTGTCAGATACTAACATAATTTAAGATTCTTAAAATTCTATACATATATCTGGAATTACATTCTAAAAATGTGTCTTGAGGAAAATGTACCAATAGTAATGATTTATTTACATATGTTTAAAATCTATGTGAATGAAAAAATAATTGCTTAAAAGGTATTAATTCTTTTGAAATAATGTATTCTTATAATGCAACATAGACAATCAATATATCTATAATAAACCAATGCCATCAAATATTTAAATTACTGAATCTGAAACTCTTTCCACATGTATAAATAGTAAAACCAAGACATCTAAAGCAAAACACAATACATCAACTGATAATAATACATTAAAAATAAAATAGGACATGAATATCACCAAAATATTGAGATTTTACATCATATATTAAATGATTTGCACTTTTTTTGAAGTATTGCTCAGTTTGATAAGCTAGGAAAAAAGCTTTTGTATTAATTTGCTTCCTATATTTTTCTAAATTTTGTTCTATAATACTAAGAAATACAATAGAAAAATTTTAAAAGCCATGTGAATATCTGTATGGAGACCATAAAACCTTACTAGTGTACAACATGCTTTGATATATACAATTCTAATTTTTTTCTCTACTAAATACTGAAACTCATTGTATAACTATAATTCTCTTCTGAACTGTTCTCAAGTCTTCTTCTATTGTATTTGTTATTTGTCTTCATTGCTTGTTGCATGTCATGTACTTGTCTATTACAAATTATATTTGTTTATATGAATAAAGTTATTAATGCTGCAAGGAATTATTTTTATTTAACCAAATTTTAAATAAGTCACATGCCAAAAGCAAACAGTATAGCAAATCCTATTACCTTTGTCAGTTTTGACAGGAGAAAATTTACACCACTTCCAAGACTGACTCTTTATTGGGAGAAGTTACACATGGGAGGGGAGATGGATCATTGATAAGAGATTTTGAAATTCAAGTATAGCCACTGAGAATGATCAACAGGAATGAGTTGCAAATGAGACGTCAATTCCATCATTTAAAATTTTCATAGACAATACATATATATGATACATGTACTGAAATTATACTTCTGCAGAAAATGAAGAAGAAATACAATTATGCCTCTACTTGGATACTTTGTTTTTCTATGAATAACTCGTGGAGTCATTGAGTAGAGCCAGAGAGGCAAATGGAGGAAAGAGTGCTGGGAATGCCTGGTCTGTGACATGAGGAGATCAAGCCAACCTTCCTTTAACTTCTGAGGTCAAGTATATTTTCAAATGACATGTTTCACTTTAATGAGAGTGATTTCATATTCTCTTTATCTATATTTGTTTTGAAGGACAATGATTTCCTTCACAATATTTTAAGATTTGTTTTTCTCCAGTTTGATTTTCATTGTATCTTTTCCAGGTACTCATTACGTGCTAATAACAACTTTTTCCATTTGCTCAATTTGGTCTCTCCAGAAGCTGAGGCTTACATTCTGTTCCTAGAAAATTGTTCATCTGCTATTTTGGTTTGTCAACAAAATGCCAGCTGGAACTATTTGTTTTGCAGTATTTCAGTTGCACTAAATCTCTTCTTACAGTGTAACAGGGGAAAAGATTTTATACTCAATGTGTCACTAGAAAAGTTGACTTTGTAGTAAGCCCAATTATAAAAAATATCCACTACTAACTAGAAACAGTCTCATTAAATGCTGTTCTGTGCTAGCCAGTAAATAGTTATTGCATGACATTTGAGTTGCAGGAATTGTTTTTTCTACATCAAATTCAATCTGGCCTGTTCTATAGTTACCAGGGCTGGCAGGAGATGGATTCAGTCATTGTGGAGCAGAGAGCTTTTGCTTCCTCCTTTTCAAACAAATGAGAATCCTAAGGATTCTGGGGATGTCCTAGGAGTACTTCATTCCATTATGGTTACTTTGGAATTGCTTACTTTTTGAAATACATAATCATGCCAGGGTAGATTTTATTTTCTGTGCATGTATTTCTTCTTTGTCAGTGTCATCCCTATAGTTTTTAAAACATCTTTACATGATTTACGGTCATCATTTAGGACATCACTTCAAAGGTGCAGCTAGAGGGTAAGTTATTCTGCTAGGACCCTCTTGGAGGCCAAGCACAAGTTTGTAGTCCTTTTGAAACTGATAAGACTCTGTCTCTTTGGTTTCATGGAATATAACTGTCTAGTCTTTCAGTTTGTTTCAAACACTTCTTTCACTCCTCGCTCACTGTTGTGATGCTGGCTTTTGACAAAGCAAAATTTGTGAATCTCCTCTTGAAGGAGATTCTACACTTGAAAAGCTAGACTCAAGGCAATATTCTCTCTTCAGAACTCAAACAAGTGAGAGCAAATGACGATTATTATTATTCTGTCTGATTATCTTCTTAAACTATTTTAAAAATATCTATTTAAAAAAAATACCACAATGGTTGAGGTTTAATGCTTTAGCTTTCTGTCTCCTTTACCATTCCTCAAGACAGCATGGACTGCTGGGAATCTTTGAAGTCATCCACTTCCCTTACTTTATCAGGTAACTAATTACTCCAGGTAAAATATTTCCTTCCTCATGAGGACTATTACAAAATATCTACCTTTGTTAATCCTTGTCTTGCTCAAATTCTTTCTTCAAAGGAGGTGATTATAAAATCAGAATCTCATTACTATCACGTGTTCACTTTCCTATACCCTCTTTGCTGGGAACTTACGATTTTTCATTTTTCTAAGAATAAAGTTTTTGATGTATTAACCTATAAAACCGTGAAGCATTTGGTCCATTTTTAACATTCCAACTTCCATTTTTACCAGAAGTGTCTTGATCTCTGTATTCAGCCACATTGCTTTCATTTAAACTCTCTTGGGCCTGATTCTTGTGTCTGTCAAGCCTCCTCTGCCATCTACCTCATTATACGCCAAATACACATCTTCTTCCATAGTTTCCTGTGTTCAGGAAGCAGAATCTCTTTTCACCCTCCTATCTTCTCTTTCTTGAGATTCAGTTCAGTCAGTACTTCTTCAGGATGTCTTTCCTAGATTTTTCTTCCAAGATTGAATCTTACCTATCATAACCCCTTCTTCTTAGACTATATCACTATTAAGTAAAATTTTTTTTCATGAAAGAAAGGCTGTATCATTTTCTGTTCACTGTTGTATCTTCACCACAAAATACAGTGTCTAAAATCATGAAGTTGTAAGTAAAGAAATTTTTTTAAGGAAATAAGCCAATAAATATGCAAAGTACAGTAGGTATTTGCATGATTACTTGTGTTTATATGTATATTTTCTTCTTCAGGGGCTAGAGTATGGAGATGTATTGTAATCCAAGTATTGAATATTATAATCCAAATATAGTAATCCCTTTTCCAGTCCTTGAAGTTTGGAAAGTTACACTTGTAATCCCCTTGAAACATTATTGGAATCCCAGCAAGTTAATTCCTTTTTGAAATACATAATCATGTCAGGGTAGATTTTATTTTCGGTGCATGCATTTTTTCTTTGTCAGTGTCATCCCCATAGTTTTTAAAACATTTTTACATGATTTACTGTCATCATGTCATGCATCTCCAGTGCAACCCTTGGTGGCATTAAAAGACACTAAGACACATTCAAAGTTATGGGCAGTCAAAGGGTCCTAAGTCTGAAGCAAGTGTGGATATACAGACAAGGACCTTGATCCAAGGCCTCACCTAGAGTTTAATATCTCATGAAGAAGGGAGTGGTTCAAGGATGAGTGACAATGAGGACAGCGGGAATTAAGTGAGTGGAGAGCAAGCACCTCTGCAATATGCAGAAAGAAAGATAAACAGAAAGACCAGTCTGCATAACTCCATCGGGACAGCATATAAATGAAATTAGGAGGCTGTTGCTTTAATTTCTGATATGTAAACTTTTGTACTCTGGGAAATCACAGCCTCTTATTTTGAGGCTCATACACAGCTGACATTCCTGGAGCTTTCTTGTTCTGCCATCCTGCTGCATTCAATCATTTAACAGGGAACACAAAGTGAGGAAACAGGAAATTGTCGGTTGGCCTTAAAGATTGCATATCAGTACCTTGGCTAGTCTTACTTGCATTGCTTAGAGCCAACTGAAGGGATAAGGAAATAACATCATTTCTGTACATAGCAGTACATGGAGACAGGCCGCAGTTCAAATAATGCAGAAGTAACAGTTCTGCATTCAAGGAGAACTGTCCACTTGGTCCTCTACATCTCTTCATTGCTTGTGCTTTTGAAGGTGGAGCAGGGTCGGTCATGGTTGCATGGCCTCTCGTCATCTCTGAGTTATGAATCCTCTACAACTGACTTTAATGAGAAGAACTATAAACAAGCAAATGAGCACACTAATTCCAATGTAAAACCAAATGTGAGCCTTGAGATACACAAATGGATTTTATTGTTCTACAGCATCAGCACACTTATCCCAGTCTTTAATGTGGATATCAAAAGTAGCTATGTTTTGATATAGCACTAGTCTCTGAAGAGCATCTATCTCCTTAGTCATATTTTGATAGATTGTTCCTTGTATATGTTTTCGATCATTCCCAAAGGATGTAAGCTGTGGTTATATGGTGATGAGGTGATACAAAAGTGAGTTACATTATAGTGACACTTTTAACCCAGCTGTAACTTTAAACTTGTAATCTGATCTCCCATCCACAGGATAAAAGTTTCTAGAATGCTTACTTGTGTTTGCAACTTTACAATTTATCACTGAATTGTCCAGGTCTCATAAGCAGTTCTTGTCCAATTATCTACAAAGTGAGCAGTTTGTACCGAATATCCTAATCCCATGGAGCCAATAGCTGTGCTGGCTATCAAAAACTCTAAGGAAGTAATCCTTAAAATAGTCAGTCCATGCATCCTCTTGTTTTGATTGCTAAATATTATAATTAAGCTCTCTATCCAGAGAGCAGCAAGTGAATGATACCAAAGGTCCATTAGATTGACCATAAGCCAAACTCTGGTCATCCTGCTCCTGGTTATTATTATGCTGTCCCTAGAAAGAAGTTCTGGTATGATACAGTGGCTTAGATAACAATTACTACATGAGAATATATTTTGTTGCCATTCTATGTTTTCTATCAACAATACATGAGGATCATAAACACATATGCTTATTCTTATATTCCTATAATCTTGTAATACTATTTTGACTTCTCCTCCACTTACTGGCTACAGATGTCCAGAACATACAAAGAACTGAAAACATCAAACCCTCTAAATTCAAAGACCCACTCATAGCATGGGCATCTGAGATGAATACACATTTCTCGGATGAAGATATACAAAAAAATAAATACGTGAAGAAATGTTCACTATCACTGGTCATTCAAGAAATGCAAATTAAAACAACATTGAAATTTCATCTCACTCCAGAAAGAATGGCTGCCATCAAGAAATCAACTGATAGAAAATGTTCACAGGGCTGTGAGGAAAGAGGAACACTTCTCCACTGTTGGTGGGAGTGTAGACTGGTACTGGCCACTGTGGAAATCTGTATGGAGATTCCTCAAAAAATTAGGTTTGGCAGTTCCATTCAATCCAGCTATTCTTCTCCTGAGTATTTGCCCAGAAAAATTGAACAATGTCATGTCACAGTGATACATGTGCAACTATTTTTATAACAACACAATTTGTAATAGCTAAACCTTGGAAACAGCCAAAATGCCCATCAACTGCAGAGTTGATGAAAAAGATATGGTATTTTTATACAGTAGAATATTACTTAGCCGTAAAAAGGATGATATTGAAAAGGATGATCTTGAGGCTTTTATAGTTAAATGGAGGAAACTTGAGAGTGTCCTCATAAGTGAAATAAATCATACTCACATTTATAAATATTGTTTTTTCTCTCTGGTATAAAGTTTTCATAAAATATTCTGTGACAAGGGTCCAGCCTTGTCATTGATAATGAGTCTAGGAGTAGGAGAACTGAGGCCATGGAACATTAGACAAGGCTTCTGAGGTCACTGAATTGTCAGGAGAGCCTGAAAAGGAAATCTCATGCCAATCTCGAACTTTTCCCAAAAGGAATCTTCTGGGGGGATGAGGTTATAAAGGAATAATTAAATTTCCATGTAACCTATCCATGACATGGACCTCTGCAAGACTTTCAAGGTGCCAAATTTCCTCCTTCAAAACGAGGGTCATGAGCTTCTGGAATACAGATATGAATGCTAGGTTTAAATTTTCCAACAAAGTTACCCTCTGAGGTAATAGACATTAAGGTCAGTAAGGTGAATTGTTCTTTAGACAGTTGGGTTTTCCAGGCTGATCTACAGCAGACCTATGCAAACATACATGGGCTTGAATCTTGCTATAGACAGGCTACACAAAAAGGAGGATGTACAAAGTGAGCGGTAATATTAAGGCTAGTTTGTTAAGGTAAATGCAGAAAAATATCAGGGCCTGGTAGGAGTACCTATAGAATTTTTTTTCTATAAAATGGAAAATTTCTGGTGGCTTGTCCATTCAAGTTAGAGGTCTGAGCAGAAGTGGATTAGGTATGTAAACCCAGTACTCTTTTCCCTGAACTATAGGAATACATACAGTGGCTGCTAGGCTAACAATCACTGTAAAGAAAAGACTGTCAGGTGATTGAACCAAACCCCGGCTGTGAAAGAGATGACAAGCCCCACGGATGGTCTGCTTTATGCTTCCCAGGATAGTGTCTGATGCACGGTCAGGTTCATTGTTCAAGGTCTTGACAGGTTGTGCAGGTTTGATTCTGGCCATGCAAGAGCTTGATGGTTGTAATGTCTGCCAATAATTGGTTTAAATATACGAATGTGCTCAACCGCAATTAAAAGTGATGCTGGACTATTACAAATACCTGTTTAGAGGTCATGACAAGCTACAGGGGTCAGGAACTTCAGAGAACAGTCATATTCTTGTCCTCAGGGTATCTTTGTTGGCAGCAAATCAGAATCAGGGACAGGGTTCAGAGAATTTGAAATGTATGTAACAAGATCTAAATACATTTGAGAACTCTCACTCTGTTTTCCCCATCAAGTTTGTGTTTGATTTTTTAATTTAAAATGAGTATGATCAATTATTGCTGGATCTTTGGGAAGACAGAGTGTCCTTGTAGCTTGCTTAATGCTACAGTTATCAAGAGAAGACTGAAAAAAAGTTTGGTAATATAAGCAGGACCAATATCAAGTTTTATTGTTTGTGATATGCCTAAGTTAGCAAAGGCTGATACACAGTGACATATGACATGTTTATTTTGTTTACCAGAATGACAGGTGACATGGAAGGTATCTATTGAGGCATGAATACATTTTAAGATTGTTACAAGAGGATATATGAGTATTATATAGTAGGCATAACTGGTTAGCTGTAAAACTTCTGTGATTGTAACTGTTGAGGAATAGTCCTAGGATAAGTTGACAGGCAAAATAAAAGAAGCAAAACAAATGTCTACACAGATGGAAGAAGTACTACAGAGCATTGTAGAGATTTATTTCCTTGAAATACAGGGAATCTAAGTGTGCTTTATTCATATACATTAAATATATTTGATGCAAAAGGAAAAAAATAAATATAACATTTGTAGCACGAGTCTGAAAAAAGTTATATCATTTTTTCAACTTAAGGAAAGTGAATTTATTTTACATGTTATGTGCCCCTGACTCCTTTATTAAATATTGGTATTTAATACATGAATAAAGAAACAGATTTTATTTCTCAAGTAATGGTAATGAAGCCAGATATCTTCAAAGGAAATAACCATCTGCTTTAATTGAATTTAAGTTGAACTATTCTCTAACACGAAGCTCTGAATCTACCTGAATTTAGCTGCTCATGTGGTTACAGTACAATTACACTTTTTAAAAAATTTTATTTAAAGAAAAAAATCAAACCAAAAAAGGGTAGAAATAATACAGAATTTTAAAAAAATACAGTAAGAAATCACTAGTTGATAAATTACATAATTTTCCTGTTAGAAATAGTTGCTCAAGTTACAAAATTAAAGCATACAAAGTAGTCATTCAAACAGTGGGACTACAAACAGTTCTGTTCAATGATCCAACCAAAACTTAATAATATGGTTATCTATCTTACACACTTAAACATAAATGCAGTTATATCCTTTAGAGTGCTTTCTTTTCCTCTCTTTTTTACAATAGCATTTACATATTTTGAGTTTTATTACTCCTACTGTTCTTATTACTTTTTACACTGGAGACATAATGTGATATTTATAACTATGATTATTATTTATTTCACTTATGAGGATCGTTTCAAGTTGCCTCCATTTACCTAGAAAGGCCTCAAGATCAAACTTTTTCATAGCTGAGTATTATTCCATTGTATAAAAATACAACAAATTTTTCACTACTCTGCAGTTGATGGGTATTTTGGTTGTTTCCAAGATTAAACTATTACAAATTGTGTTGTCATGAACATGGGTGCACATATGTCACTGTGACATGACCTTTTCAGTTTTTCTGGGAAATATCCAGGAGGGGAATAGCTGGATTGAATGGAACTTCCAATTCTAGTCTTCTGAGAAATCCCCATACTGGTTTCCATAGTAGCTGTACCAGTCTACACTCCCACCAACAGTGGAGCAGTGTTTCTTTTCCCCACAGCCTCTCCAGCATTTGTTATCAGTTGATTCTTGATGGCAGCTATTCTTTCCAGAGTGAGATGAAATCTCAGTGCTTTTTTTAATTTGCATTTCTCAAATGACCAGTGATGGTGAGGCATTTCTTCACATATTTATTTGCCATTTGTATATCTTTCTCTGAGATCTGTGTGCTCATCTCAGATGCCTATTTTTGGAGAGGGTCTTTGAATTTAGAAGGCTTGATGTTTTTCTGTTCTTTATATATTCTGGATCTGTGAGGTACGTCAATGGCATTTTGATCGGGATTGTGTTTACTCTGTATAACAGTTTTGGAAGTATGGCCATTTTCATAATGTTGATTCTTCCTAACAAAGAGCAAGGAATATCCTTCCATTTTCTAATATCCTCTTCTATCTCCTTTTTTAATGTAACATAATTTTCAGTATATAGGTCTTTTACATTCTCAGGTTGATTCCTAAGTATTTCATTTTTCTAGATACTGTTGTGAGGGACAATATTTCCATAATTTCTTTCTTGGTGAGGTTTTTGTTTGTTTACAGGAATGCTATTGATATTTGAGCAATGACTTTGTATCCAGCTACACTGCTGAATTTCTTTATTATCTCTAGCAGTCTTTCAATGGAATTTTTTGGGTCTCCTATTAGAGTATCATGGCATCTGCAAATAGTGATAATTTAACTTCTTCCTTTCCTATCCCTATTCCTTTTATTTCTCTCTCTTGTCTGATTGGCCTAGATACTATTTCCAGAACTATACTGAATAGGAGTGGTGTTAGTGGACATCCTTATCTTGTTCTTGATTTTAGACTGTTTGTCCATTTAGTATAATGTTGGCTATTGGTTTGTCATAGATGGCCTTTATAAGGTTGAGGTAGATGCCATGTATTCTGAGTTTCTGAAGGGTTTTTATCATGAACATTTGTTGGACTTTATCAAAAGTGTTTTCTGCATCTATTGAGATGACCATGTGGATTTTGTTTTTGTCTCTGTTGATGTGGTGTATTATATTTATTGATTTGTGTATCTTAAACCATCCCTGCATTCCTGGAATGATTCCCACTTGGTCATGATGTATAATCTTCTTAATGATTTGCTGCATTCTATTTGCCAGTATTTTATTGAGAATCTTTGCATCAATATTCATTAGTGAGACTGGCCTATAGTTCTTTTTGGTTGGGTCTTTCTCTGGTTTTGATATCAGAATAATGCTTTCTTCCAGGAATGATTTAGGGAGGATTGCTTCCTTTTCAATTTCATTGAAGAGTTTAAGGAGTATTGGCATCAAATCATCTAAATTTCTTGTAGAATTTCAGCCATGAATCCATCAGGACTTGGACTTTCCTTTGTTGGTAAGTATTTAATTATGTTTTCAATTTTAATAGCTGATATTGAGTTATTCAACATCGCTATATTTTCTTGGTTGAGATTTGGTAGTTCATATGTTTCTAGAAATCTGTCCATTTCCTCTGTGTTTTCCACTCTATGTGAGTAGAGATTTTCAAAGCAGGAATGCATGATATTTTAAATTTCTAATTGATCTACAGTAATTTCTCTATTTTCAGTCCTTACTGCATGAAGTTAGGTTTTTTATTTCTTTTTCTTGATAAGGTTGGCCAGCAGTTTATCAATTTTCTTTATTCTCTCAAAAAACCAGTTTTTTAATTTGTTCTTTTTATTATTTTTTTTTAGTTTCAATTGCATTGATTTCTGCTCTAATCTTTATGATTTCCTCTCTTCTCTAAGCTTTGGGTTTAACTTGCTCTTCTTTTTCTAGAAGCTTGATATGAAGCATTAAGTTGTTTATTTGTGCTCACTCTGTTTTCTTGAAATGGCAATTTATTGCTATATATTTCCCTCTTCAGACTGCTTTCATTGCATCCCATAGATTACAGTATGTTTTTTCTGTATTTTCATTGAGTTGTAGGTATTGCTTTATTTCTTTAATTTCATTTGTAGCCCACTGGTTGTTCAGAAGGTTGTTATTTAATTTCTATGTATTTATGTAGGTTTTGCAATTTCTTTTGCCATTGTTTTCCAATTTCAGCGCACTATGGTGAGATATTATGCATGAGGTAACTTCAATACCTTTGCATTTAGTTAAGAATGTTTTATGGGATAATATATTGTTTATTTTGGACAGTGTCCCATGTACAGCTGAGAAGAATGTGTATTCTGATGTGGTTGGGTGGAACACTCTGTAAACATCTACTAAGTCCAATTGCTCATAGTTATGATACAGTTTTATTATTTCTTTGCTGACTTTTTATCTAGTTGATGTATCTCTTTGTGACAATGGGGTGTTAAGGTCTCCTGTTAAATCACCCACACCCTTGCCAGATTCACCAAGGTCTTAGAGTTAGTTGGAGGGAGCTTTACTACTGGCCCTATTTACCCACTGTACACCTCTATTTTAGGTCATACTCGCCACACTGACTGGAGACTGCTGAGATCCTCTGTTTGGCTGAGGCAGTTACTGAATCTCCCATCAAGCTAGCATGGTTAATACACTGTAGTCCAAGGTTCTGGGAGAAAAGATGGGAGCTGAAGATCAACAGCAGTATTAGGTTCAGGAGGTAGGGAGTGTCTCCCAGGCGCCAGCAGGTATCCTGGGTCCGGGCATCTGCAAGGCACATGGAAAGTGCGGCACAGCAGCATAGGTGGCCCTGGGCCAAGAGGTGGGCCAATGGCATGAGTCCTGCTGTCTGTGGGGCATATGGGAAGCACAGTGCAGCGGCACAGCGTATGCAGTGTTGGGCCGGTGGCATCAGTCCAGGCATCCATGGGGTACTAACTTGTTTTGAAGTCCTATTGCTTTCATGGTTTTATTCTGAATGTGTTCATTCTGTTTCATCCTGTTTGGTCCTATTCTACTTAGTGAAGCTGTAACTTCAACTGATTGTTGAAGTTGTAGGATGAATGCCAGGAGAAGCACCGATGCACAGTGATTGGAGCCTGCTGAGATATTCTGTTTGGGTGAGATGTCACTGAGTCTCCCTTCAACTCAGCATGGTTAATCTACTTCAGTTCAAGGTTATGAGAGGAGAAGTGGGAGCCAAATATCAAGTACTTGGTCTAGGAGATGGGGAAGGTCATTGAGGGCAGCGGTTGTTGGTGCAGCATTCCTCCAGGCTGGTGGGGGTCACAAAGGAAGCCTAGCAGTGTGGGCACAAGGCCCAAGGGCAATGCAGCTTTTCTCAGGGCAGGCAGGGGTCACACAGGAAGCGCGTTGTGGCATGGGCCCCAATTACACTTTTTCAGTTATATCCTAAGACTCTCAGTTCACTAAGGAGAGAACAGTTAGAAACCATAGTACAGCCACATTGTGATCTTCTTCCAAAAAGAAAGAGACATTCATGAAGAAGACATAACTATTTCCAACCATAATACAGAAGAGGGGAATATGTGGGTCATGAAGTCATGAATGTATTCTGATACAGAAAACTGGGTGGATAACAGGTGATGAATAATTAGTGATAGCTAATCTTTCATATTTAGTATTACTAAGTAAATAAATTCAGGATGCATAACTTGTTAATACACGTGGACAACTAAGAAGATTGATAGTTAAGTGTTTAGGGCATAGAGTGAGACAATTTTGGTTGAAATCTCGGTTCCTCCTATTTTAAATTACATCATGTGCAGTAAATATAGCATCTTAAAAATTTGATTTTCTCTTCTATGAATGGGCTAAAGAGCATTTTTATTTCATTGGAAAATTAGTAAGTATATAATTAATGTTTAATATAATGCTTAGCACAATATACTGTAGTTATTGTTATTATAAATTATATCACATATGAGCTTCATTTACGAATGAATTTGCAAAAGCAGAATGAATTTAATTTTCAAATTATTTTGAAAAGTTTTATAAGTATCTATAGACATAGTGGTTTTTGCAGAATGAATTAAAACTCAATAATAAAGCATTAAATTTCTACTTGATTATTTATCTAGAAACCTTATTTCTTAAATTAATATTTCAAAAATGAATCATGTTACTGAATTAACAAATATTTTGAAAAGTATGTATTAACAAAATTGATGAAAACACAAAAATATAGGAATTATTTTTTATCAAATTTGTTTTCAAATTCTAGTTGATGAAATTTCCAGCTTGCTTGAGTTAACTTATTTTTGAACCAAACATTCTATAGTTTTCAGTCCAGCAAAGGAAGAGGCTTTAAACAGAAGTTATTTGTTTCTTGTTTTTCTTCACAAAATGTAAGAATAAACTTTAAAGAAAAATAGTTCAATCTTATACACCCTCACAAAAATGTGGTTTTTATTAATACGTATCATGTTTCCAATTATTTCCTGTGTTTACCTTCTCAACAGATTTTATTCTGTTGAAGGGCATGACCAGACTGTCTTCATTAGCTATATACTGTAGAAAATTTACAGTTGGGTGTTGAAAAATAAATAAATGGTGAATGACTAATAAATAAATTGATGAATTAGCAAGTACATGGTCTTTCATTAGAACATCTGTATTACTCTGTATAGTTATAATCTGTATTTATTTAGTCTATTTTATTGTCCATTGCAGGATGTAGTGACCCTCTGTGGAAGATGAGCTAACCATGAATTAAGTTTAAATCAGTTACTTAAGTGTGCATTTAACATGATTTTAAATTACAGAAATAACTTTTTAAATTAACTAAATTGATGCTAAAATACTCCAATTTGATAGTTTAGACATATGTTTCAAGATTTACTTGAAGTTAATATTGAAACACTGTAATATACTTTGAAAATCTTTATAATTCTCTGGCTCTTAAATGCTTAAAATCTTATTAATTTTATTTTGGTTCTTAAAAGTAACTCATTTTTTAAATTTAAATATTTACTTTTTCTATTTCTGTATTGGTTATGAAGTAAATCCTAATCTGAGAGTCTCCTACATAAAGGAAGTTTCCTTTATCTATTTTCCTAGAAATAATGCAAATAAACATAGATCAGAAGATATTCAACATATATGTACTATTTGTGAAGTTTATTGAAAACAAGTAAGATTTTTAGACATTATCAAAGAAATGTCAGTAGAAGAAAATACATGCTAAATGGAGACAAAGATAAACATCAAATCTTTTATTTAATTTCAGAGAATCAAGAGTCAGAGAAAAATAAGGAAAGAAAGAAAAAGAAAGAGAGATAGAAAGAAAAAGAAAAAGAAAGAAAGAAAGAAAGAAGGAAAGAAAGAAAGAAAGAAAGAAAGAAAGAAAGAAAGAAAGAAAGGAAGGAAGGAAGGAAGAAAGAAAGAAAGAAAGAAAGAAAGAAAGAAAGAAAGAAAGAAAGAAAGAAAGAGAGGAAAAGAAGGGAGGGAAAGAGAGAAGGAGAGAGGGGTGCATAGACAGATGGAAAAGATCACTCACTTCATCATATTTGCAGGAAGTAAGCTGATTTTGTTGTAATTATAAGGAAGATTTTAAGTTAAGAAGTAGGATAATCTTATAGTACTAAAAGAGCACTCCACATTAAAGTCTTAAAATGGTTGATCCAAAGATACTAAATATACTTCAACTGAGTTTTTTAAAAGTAGAATGCACATCATCTAGAAATATATGTAGCAAGAAAAAGAAAAGAAACTGAGAGAATAATTTATTAAAACTCAAGAACACTAAAGAGAAAAATATTTCCATTAAACAGTAAATATTGAAAAATTAAATCTATTAAAATAATTAAGGTTTCTTTTCTTTTTGCCTTGTGTCAATCCTTCATTTGCTCTATTTCCACTTAGCTCGACTGAAATAAGAAATGCCATATGATATTTAAGCTTGTGTGTCTGAATTACTTCACTTAGCATTATATTATCCAGATGAATCTGTTTCCCTACAAATGCCTCAAATTTGTCACTCTTAATAACTGAATATTATCTCATTGTGTACAGATACCACATTTTCTTTATTCATTCATCTGTTCAAGGTCATAGAGGGAAATAGATCCTTTACAGAAAGAAAAGGGTGGTAAATAAAAAGATTAACAATATGTCATATACTAAATACCCACAATGACTATAACATTAGGGAACCTAAACACAAATTAAAAATAACAAAAATGATTAAAATAACAAAATGATAAAATCTCTAGGGGATCTAGAGATAGAGATAGAGAGGTGAATGGAGATAAGGAGAGAAAAAAGTAGTAGAGATTTGTCATGTGCATATACCTACTACCTAATTCATATATAACTTCATAATGTACTTCAAACATGCATTAGTAAAATAAAATCTAAAATATAATTTAGCACACACTAAAATGAAAAGCTGTTATGTAAAAATAGAAAATGAAAGGAAGTAATAAAGACATTTGAGAACATGTTGAAATTTCACCTAGAAAAACTCCAAAGGTTTTTTAAATATAAAACAAAAGGAGTACAAAGTTGAAGAGACAATACAAAGTAAAGTACATGGAAGACATGATTAAGAAAAGTATATGAAATCAAACTAAATTTTTTAAAAGCTCAGTTCTTAAATGAAAGAAAATATCAAGGTCTTGCAAAAATGTCCAGGCGTATTGATAATTAGCATCTTTAAAAAGATATTCAATGTAAAGTTATGGAACAAATATTTGATATTTTAATTATGGAAAAGATTCTCAAAAATAAAAGAATGATTCTGTACATAAAGGTAAGTATTGCATGTCATAAAAGTTAACCCATTATCATCAACATTACAATGTTGATGAAGTTACTGAATTTCAAAAATAAACAAATTACTCTGTTATACAGGCAGTCATAAATAACTTAAAAATGAGAAAATAAAGTGATGATGCTTTTACATATTTCTATAGCAATACTCAACTCCTAAAATTAATAAACATTTTTAAAATATCCAAAGAAAGCAACTGTGAAACAAAATATTTAACTTAGATAAAATTCTTCCCAAGTATCAGACCTAAAGAGTTTTACATATGCAGAATTCAAGGAATATTATTCCTGAAATTGTTTAAAAGTAGAGAAAAATGGCATGCAACAAAGGAAGAAGAGTAAACATAGTAAAATGCAGCAAGTGAGTTTAGAATGTAATTAATAGACAACACTATCAATTATGGAACTGAGTCCAAGAATACAATGCTAAGACATTCTGTAATGGTGTAAAAATGATGTAAAAACAAAAATTATCAGTGGAAAAGAAATAAATTAGAGAAATAATCCAATATTTTAGATAATATTATATTACATTACACTAAATTTTAATTAATTACACTAGATTTTAATTATACATTAAAATCTGATGCATAATTCCTTTATCTAAAATAGGGTGGTGGTGGGATTTGAAAGGAATGAAGTATGAAGGGAACTAATACGTACCTGTCAAAGAAATAAAGAACAAAGAGTCCAAGGAATTATATTAAGTTACAATTTTGAAAGTAAGACTAAAACAAAATTTTAAAAATTCCAGAATATTAGAAACACACGTATAAAAGAAAGAGACCATTGTAATAAAAACTTAAACATAGATAATGAAAGGTAAAGTATTTTTTTTGAGATTTAGAATATGATTATCATCAAAATATTTAAAATTGCATGACTCAATTAACAAAAGAAAAAGGTTTACAGGAACCTAAAAAGACCTTATTTTTTAGGAAAAGAGTAGAAATACAGATGAATTTAGGCAAAATTAAGCTCTCTGTCAGCCTCATCCTCTCTTCCTGGTTATGTACTTTCTCCCCACTTATATGTTAATCTTGAAAAGAAAAAGTCTCATTTTGAAAGGCAGCAGCCTAGAAGGTATAAATATAAAGTAAATTTATAAAAGCAAATTTGTTCTGTTAGGTAATTTGTTCTGTTTGAAAATCTCTATTGGAAACATACAGACTTTTTATCATTTTATCTGATTGAAGGTGCCCTAACAACCATATTTTATTAGGGACATTAGTTTTAAAAAAAAAAAAGAGTATGTGGTTTTGAAAACATCATTGCTAAATGATACATTCCTAAAAACCTAGAAGGCTATACACACGAAAAAGCTTTACATCTAATGAAAGAAATCCTAAAAACTCTCTAAATTTTACCTCTGGCTAACTGTGAAGTTCTCAGTTCAAACAGAATGAGAGCTTTAGCAGGGTTATACCCAGAGCTGAGGGAGTTTGCTGCAAAGTAACCTGAATATTTTGGTAAAAGCTATGAGATTTCTTGGTTTTAGACACTTAAAGATATATTTAATCATTAATTGGCCCTATGAAAACTAACCACAGGCATTACTGACCCCATACACTAAGAAAAGAGATAAACTGCTGACTTAAGATGTCACCAAAGAAATGAAGACAAACAACAAAATAATAAAAATAATAAATCTAGCAAAATGAGAAATGTCCCTTTTTAAGTTGTGAAATTGTTATTTAAAATACTAAATTTTCTGGACTTCTGGAAAGATGGTGGAATGAAGAGAATCAAAGATACAGCCTCTCTGAGATTTGTAGTCTGAACATGGCAACGTGAGGAAGACAAAGAGGGAAGTGGGTCCCTGGAAATCAGCAAGATTCTAAAGCAAGAACTGCAGTCCACGAGGAGAATGAAGAGCAGGACCTCAGGGCAGAAGAGGGAGCTGGCAAATAGTGCTTCTTCCCTGAACCAGCGCTTGCAATGTGTGAGGAATGGCCGGAGCCTACAGAAGCATGGTGACTACCGGTGAGCCAAGAGGCCTCCGCAGAGAAACACACCAGTGGAGCAGACAGTGGGTACTGCTGGCTACAGTGTCTGCTGAGTATTTTGTTCAGAGTCCCCAGAAGACGGTTATTTGCCAGTTGCCATTGGAAGGGGCCAAATGAAATCAGAAAGCAGAAAACTGTGTTTTGGCTACATCTCCAGCTCCCAGTGTCAGACTGAGGAGCATCTGATTCAAGCCAGCAGAAAGTCAGGGAGCCAAGTCTAAGCCAGGAAAAGGCCAAGTTTAAGCTGGCAGGAGTCACCTGAAGTGTTCCTGACTGAGCAACTGCATCCCAGACTCACAACCAGAAGCCAGAAGCATCCTGAATTTTAGTGGATGTAAAGGCACAGGCTTGCTGGCATTATCCACCACACCACTGTAACTCTGCTCCTGGCTTGCTGGGATTAATCCACAGAGATGTGGGTTCTGTGTGACCCCCTCTTTCTACCAGTGACTGTAGAAACATGCCCAGAAGTGGACATTTCAAAAATTATCTATTTTTTTTTGTTTCTTCTTTTTTTCCTTTTTTTTTTCTTTTTCTTGATTGTTTGTCCTTGGCTTTTATATGTGAGTGTAAACAAGTCTCTAGTTTTTGTTGTTGTTGCTTTTTTCTGTTCTTGTTTCTGTTTCTTTGTTTTACCTTCCTGTGTTCTTCACCAGTTTCCCAAAACTTGAGTAATCATCCTTTGTCCTCTGCCTTGCCTCTGATTTGTTTCTCTTCTTCTAATTCTCTTTTTTTCCCCCTGGCCTCTTTTGAATTTTCACCACTGAGGGTAGAATTGCTGTATTAAGGGTATATTTACTGTATACAATGTTCTGGCTTGTTTTAGATGTTGTTATATAACAAAAAATCTTGTTCATATGGTTTAAAGTGGCAAATTAATAAAGTCTGCATATTACACAGCAATTGTACTACTACCTATATTTCTGAAAGAATGGAAATGATTCCCATGTGAAGTCTACTTTATGAGTATTTAAAACAGTATTATTAATAGTAATGAAAAATAGAACTAGCCCAAATTTATCAACTGATAAATAAAATATTCTATAGTTCAACAAAATTGTAAATGGATTTCAGTGAAATGCACTCATTTCTAAATCCTAGAGTATTTGCAAATCAATCCAGGAACGTATTTTCAATGAGATTTATTCCAGAAATGTAAATGTGGCACAATACTAATAAACTTATGTACTAGAATATCAAAGAAAAGAAAAATACATCAGAGATATTGACAAATGTTAACAAAATTTAGGATCTATATTTATCAAAGTAAATTAATCAATTAGATAACATGGAAGAATTTAACTGTACCATGATTAAATATATGTCTTACTGAAATACTAGAAAAGTTGATACATTTTCAACAAAGTCAAGACATGAGACCATGATAATACTCTGTAATATTGTTCTATAACCTAGTAATACAAATTAGACACGTTTTATCAGCCCTGAGAAAAAAACTAGTACATTTACCACCAGGTCCTTGGAAATTATCCTTTCGCCTTCCCAAGACTCTCATCAACTGAGAGTGACACTGTAACTGCACAGGGACCAGAATGTCCTGAGAAGTGTTACCCAAAAGGCATTACTAATGGGCAAGCCAGTGTCATCTGTAGGAGCTGCATACTCATCCTCATGCTAGGTCAGCCTTTCCTTGGAGTAGAGATCATATAATGGAACAATGATCTTACTGCTTCGTATTTTCATCAGTAAGACCTCTCCCTGCAGTAACCAGCTACTAAGTGATTCAGTTAATCACTAGCCACTGTATCTGCTGAAGCTGTCCTCGTGATTTTTTCCAGAAATGCCATTTTTAAGTATTATTTCTTGTGGTCTTAAAAGAGGTGCTGTTGGCATCATTCTCTTGCTAGTTGCAATTAATCCTTTGCTTCCTTGTTAGTGTCAGCTGGTATTAAACCTTATCATTCACAAACCATCTCTAGGTATTTTCTTTGATGTCTTGGCAGCTGACTCCACTACCTCAGCACATCTGGGCTGTGGAAAAAACATGTGATATTTTAAGATAGTAAGTTTGGAAATTAAGGAATAAATTTTTTTTCAGATTTTATATAATGACTCTATAAGGACACTATGATTCCCGCAAAATTCAAAATAATAAATAATAGAAGAGTAAACTATAAAAAGGAAACAATGAAATAATTTTGTACATTTATCATAAATTAGTAAATTCTGTTTGTTTAAGCAATCACAAAACAGAAGAAATAATGAAATAAAAACCTTATTTATAAATATGAAACAATAGGTAACATTTATCATAACGTTTATTAAAAAGTAGGAGGTAATTTATAATAAAATCCTGGAAACCATTTGGACTTCACCAAAGAAGACTTTGTGCAAGACAACTAAATTTTAGATAAAATACCCAAAATTGTAATGTTGTAACTCTTCCCAAAGTATTAATTTATTTATGATTCCAGTGAAAATATATACACTCTACTAACATTTTGTATAGTGTCTGGTTTGTGTGTTTGTGTGTCCCAAAAGATTTTACCTCCAATACTCTGAATTACATCCCAACCCCTTTGTAAATATTTTATTCTGATAGAATCTTGCTAAGTTATTAAGTTGTTCAGCCTGGGCTCAAACTTGTGATTTTCCTGCGTCAGTCTCCTGGAATGCTGACGTTACAGGCATGTGCCGCTATACTACATTGCTACAATGCTTATATTTTTATATCCAAGTCACATAAATTTTTGTCAATGTGTTTTAAAAATAAATTTTCAAGTCTAAAAAATAGCTATTATCTCATTTTCCTGATTCTCAAAGGTGCAAAATCATTTAGGTATTCTTATATTTTCCATAGAGTACCAGTTCTTCAAGAAAGGAGTTATGTTGTATTTTCCTTCTCAAAGTTTATGCAATTAAGTGCCTGACATATAATGTCATATATTTTATAAAATAAATAATTAAATTTTATTTAATTGAACTGGCTTTCTTCATAAGATGGCTTTTCATGATTCCCTGGGCCTTTATTTTTTCTTACTGACCTCTCAAAAGAAACCAGAAATTTCTCCAGGTATGTCATATCTAAAGGTACCTTTCTTCCCTCAAATTCAAGTACCGTGTCTCATACAAATAGAACTGTCATTATATTAGACATTAAATGTATATATTTATTAAGATTAAATGTATATATTTATTAACATTTATATATGATTGTTTTATTCCTTTGATATTTTTATGTAGGAAGTGTGTCTTTCATTTACAGTTCCCCAAAATACTACTCCTTATTAAATTATATTAGTGTCTAGAAAATACTCATACCAACTGACCCAAGAATTTATTCTTCACCCCAAAATTTACATGTGTGGCTTACATGATACAAAACAAAACATAATAAATGATTCTGAAAATTCTAATGCAACTTTTCTCTACTTACAAAAACAAGACTCATACGAAGCTGCTCCTATGTCAAGACTTCACAGCCCTTTCTTTGTTTAGACATACTGTAAATTCTCAGGGTATGAGACAAAGTCATATTAAATATAAATATATGAAGCATATCATAAAAACAATTTTAAATAGGTTTTATTTATATAACTTTAGGGGTTTATAGAACCACTCATTTATTTTAATGAGTTGGAAGAACTAAGATTTCATTATACTCCAGATAGAAATAAGAGCCAAGCAATCTGATAACAAGAGTAAGGGTCTTCTTGAGTTGATTCCCAGTTATGTGCCATCTAATTCAAACAGATTTCAGAGTCATTTGAATTCAAGTTAAGATGAAAAGTCAAATTTATCAAATACTAGCCTACTCATTCGAAGTGCAGAGACCTATCAATGTCTGTCTCTTGGCTACCCTCTTTGTAATAAATGTAGGCCTGATGTATAATGAAAACCAGCTGAGTAGTTTAAGGTACAGAACACTTTTCTTCTTATTCCAACTAAGACTGGTCCTATTCTTCATAATCTCTTACAGCTGCCAAAAATCCATTTTATCTTTGCATGAGGTGAAGTTTCCATTAACAACTGTTAGAGTAGCAGAGGTCAGACATCCAGTGTCAGATGTGCTACCAAAAAGAAGTACCAAGCAAAAAACAGTGTCTATGAAGAGGGGATAGAATTCAGTTCAGAATTCCCGAAATGTATAAAAGGCCTTCAATTTTTCATATTATCCCTTGACTTTATTGTTGGCAGGTAATTTTAGAAGAAAAAAATAATTTATGTGTAAATTCATCAATAATGGTACATAAAGAGAGATAACTGAATTAGAGCTTGCCTCACAAAATTTTGCCAGTTGAACTACTGATGTCGTCATTTTAGAAAGTTGTTATGATGCTATCTCTGGGTTCACACAAAGTTAATAATTTCAACAATAGTTCATGTTGGAAGATTCTCTGGTTCCACTTACAGCATACCAAAAAAGGAAAAAGCAATCTCATTTTGTACTTACTAATGAAAAACTAAAGTCTACGTAAAAAATAAATGAGTACATAAACTCATTTTTTAAACTGTCACCCACTATGAGCATATACATATGGATAGATAATATTTCATTCAATTCACTCCTATATTCTCATTCCAGTTTACTCTCTTCATTACCATTATTTCTTAAGCACCCTCTCTGAGTCAGATGTGTGAAATCAGAATTTCTGGAGGAATGTGCAAGATTAATTTCTAAGATTAAATTGCAGTTGATTCACAAACAGATCTTTTTAAAAGACTAACCTTGAAAACATAGTTCAAACTTGAATTTAGCAAGGTAAACATGACACATTTTATTTAGGAAATCAAGAAAAAAGTAAATGGAATTGTAAATTTGTGGAATTTAGAATTGAGTAGAGGGACCCCAAAATTTTTCACTGTATAGTTGATCTGCATGTTTTTCTACTTGTTTCACAACCGATTGAATGTTCATGTGTTTGTAACTGAAATTTTAATTTTTAGAGTGAAATTTATTGTTTCTGTATTTACTTTTCAAATCACAGTGCTTTCTTGTTTTGTATGTTTTATGGGAAAAATAAGTTGCAGAAAATTTATTGCAGAGTAAACTTTAGTATAAAGTTTACTATCTTTGCATGGAGAAAATCTTAGAAATTTGAAGGTAACATATTTGATACAGGGTAAACATAATATTGACAATCTTAATTTATGTGCAAATAAAATGATGATAACTATTAAAATGTTGTGAAATATTTTATGATATTTTCCAGTGGGCTATGTTTTGGGTTTACAAAATTCCACAAAGGCCATGTGCTGGGGCTTGTTTGCTATTGGTAAGCTTTCGGAAGCTGATGATTTTATGCAGATTTGGTAGATTAACCATTGCTGAATTTGTAATTTAATGGCATTACTGGGAGACAGTGGAAACCTGGAAGTGGTGTCTAGTTGAAGGGAGTAGGTGATGGAGGCTTAATCCTAGAGATTATATCTCATCTTATTATATTTCCCTCTCTTCTTCTCTTCCTTTATGCCTCTACCTCTCCCTTCTCTTTATCCTCTTTGCTGGCTGCCATTAGTTAAGCAACTTTTTACTTCCTTTTCCCCCCTCAACTATAAGTTTGCCTCAGGCTCAAAGCAATGAAGTCAAGTGATCACAGACTGAAACTTCTGAATTTGAATCTTTCCTCTTTTAAGTTTCCCTTCACAGGCATTTTGTCACGGTGACACAAAACTGAGCAACACAGCATGTCTGAACTATCTTCTTAATTAACACACAGTGTTTTTCATTTCTCCAGCCAAATGATTATATCCTACAAAAGTGAGTCTTTGTTTTCATGAAAAAAGACTAAGGATAAGTTTAACCATGAATTTTTAAAAATTTTTCTATAATTTTTCCTGTAATGTACACATATCAATTTTAAGTTTAGATCTCTATATTTCTTACTCTGGCATTCCAAACTTGCTATTAACTTTTTTCTTTTAATTTAAAATAATTTGATGTTAAGAAAATTTATTATTACTAGAATATGTTTGTGATTTTTAATTACCATAAAAAATTGAACTCCATTCGAGTATTATTGCTGCTTATGTAACAGTATCATGAACACCAATTAAAACAATTATAGGTGCCAGTAAGATAGCAAAATCCTTTCAATGAAAAACACAAATTGTTATCTCATGTAACAAGACCTGCCAGCATTGGGTGGCCCAGGATGGTTAATTCAGCAACTTAATGTTTGCATCAAGGGTGCAGCTTCTTTGACTCTTCACTCTGTCATCCTGAGTATTCTGCCTTGTCAGACTGGAATGCTTTATCTTAGAGTGACTGCTACCACTCCAGGAGTCACATGAAAATGCAAAAATCTCTGCTTCTTGTAAAGGGACTATGTCTTCCTATAAGTCTCCTTTTATGAATATATGTCTTAAAAGTCTTACCAGGAGACATCACCACCTATCCTTTTAACTTCCCACACAGAGAATGGGGGGGAGTATTGTTAGCCTAGACAAATAGGAATCTACACCTAGCAAATACAGGAAAAGTTGCACCACTTAAATAAAATGAGGCAATCAACATGGAGGGCATGACAAAGGGTGAAGACTCCTGGGTAGGTGAGGTGAGTTTGCATTGCAAACAGCAGGCTCCATGTCACCCATGTTCACCCTCACTGAGTCAAGTAACCTAAGGTTTAATCTAATGCATCCTCTGATGATTTACTAATAGTAAAATAGATTAAGAAATGGTAATCAGCTCCTGTATGACACAGCCTGGACTGCATACATGTATCTATGTCTGGAAAGTAAAGGACAGTCGTCTGTAGCTTCAACAAAACCATGCACATCATGGCAAAGTTGAATCCCCAAAAGAAAAATTTGGGATAAACAAAAAGAACGAATATTTACCTTTATTCTTCTATTTCTTTAATATTTTATTAATATATTAGAAACTTCATACTTACACAATTAACATACAAAGTGCTATGAATCAAATATACAAGAAGTGTTTAAAACCTAAGATGTGATTTATATTGAAAAAACAGTTATTAAAGTAGCAGACATTGCCTTAATTCTTCTCAGAATAATGCCCTTGGCTTTGTTTATACTTATCCCATCATTCTTGCTACTTTCTGAAGCAATTCTGAAAGTCTTTTTCCATGTCTCTATAAAGTGTGAGCAAAACAAAGCACCGTAATGATGATGCTAAGTGCCATCCAAGGGAAAGCCAGGCTCATATCCCTCTCCATCCATGATATGTGGTGGATCAGACACCATATGACTTCTAGCTTCTCCTCAAATCCAGAATGACCATAAAAGGCACGTGCTTTAAGCCAATTCTGGATCATCAAGGGAGCCATGACAATGCACATAAAAACACTCTCAAAAGAGAGCTTCCGGAACTGCTGCAGAAAGCGACAAGAAGAATCAGATATGTATGTTCCAAGAGGGAGGTGTACTTTGAAGACGATCATTAACAATGTGCTTTTTATTGTGACAACTTTTAATTTACTTATTCACTATACTTTCTTCACATCTTGTAGGTGGATGAACTCTCAAGTGAATCATAGAAAAAGTTAATCATGGAATGTGACTGTAAATCTTCACGTTAACTTTATCGGATTAAGAATGCCTAACAGGTCAGAAAATAATACTCCTGGATGCGGCCAGTTGAGTTGTAGAAGTGTGTCCTCAGTTACTACATATGGTTCATTCTTTGCTGATACCTTTGCCTCACTCGGCTTTCTGACTACTTTCCTCTATTACACTGTCCCAATGTGTTGTCCCTGCCCCAGAACCAATAGATCACGGATTGCAAAGTATGAGATAGGTGGCAATGACCTTCTTCCTTTAAGTTGTACACCTCAGGTATTGTGTTGAGCAAAAGGAAAACTGACTAACACATGCAAGTGAAGTGAAAAAGAGACAATTATAAAGTGTTGAGATAAATACCATGAGCACATATTCAGACTGTGCTATGGAGAAATGTAATAGGAACATTTAACTTTGACATGGATTTCAGATGTCAAATAGCACTTCTGTGGAAGAAAAGGTGATATCACAGTAGGTAAGTAATCTTTACTCTGTAAATATTCAGCTTAGTGAAGTGTCAAAAATAAGACATTCTTGATAAACACTAATGCAAAGAAGTTTGCGTGTTTGTGCATCTGTGCGTATGTTTGTGTGTTATAAGAGAAATGAGAGGAACAGAGCAAGAGAATTACTTAAAACCTGAAGACCATTGCACTCTAGATAGCAAAAAGTAGTGAGCAAAATACCTGCAGTGGAGAAATTAGGGCCAAGTCACAAAAAGACCTTTTCTAACTGAGTCATCAGTTTGAAATAGGGGCTTGAAGGCCATTACAAGGATTTGAACAGGATAATGACCCAACTGCATTTGCCATTGATGGCTCATTTTGTGTCAAATTGAGAAGATAACTTGTGGTGGATAGATTAAAGATGGGCTGTTTTAAGAGGCAGTTTTAATTCAGCTAGACAAGGAATTCAAACTGAACTGCTGTCTAAAGTCAGGCAGCAGGAGGTAGTGAGGCTGAAAAGAAAGGGATGCATTTAAGAAATACTTAAAGATAATAATGACAGGACTTGGTGATAGAAGATTTTGTGGGATGAAAAATTGAAAATGAAGAGTGAAGGGGTGTCTCATCTTGCCAACTGGGGAAAATTCCTCAGTGATGCTGTCACTCATTAGGTCAGGATGTAAGCAAGAAAGTGGTTTGGAATGTAATCCAAAATCAGTCATGTACTCAACACAAACGCTGAGGTTAGGCAGATGTACATGCTTAACTGAAATATCCTCTCCACTTACTACCATTTGAAATGAAAGTCTTTCTTTACATCCCATATAAAATGTACACTGCTGGTAAAAAATATGCATGCAATCTTCTCACCGCATCCTCAATATGACTCTTTTTCTCTGTCATAGCTTTTATCTTGGAATGACATGGAACACGGCTTTTGCAATCTGTTTGTCTGTACAACCAAACTGTGAACCTCATATAGACATATTACTTATATGTTCATCTTTGAAACTCCCCATTGACTAGTCAAAAAAGACTTATATAATAGGAACTCAATAAATATTTTCTGAATTGAACAAAGAAATAATATTCATCTTTGAATTCCTTTAACATGAGCACAATAGATGCTTTTGGTCCCACTGTTGAGTTGAAGGTAAGGTCATTTCTTGCCAGCAGGCTACGACTGACTTTAATTAAACATTTTATGCTATTCTACTGCTGCTGAATAATGTGTCTTTGAAAACACAGGCAATATCAATCCACAGATGAATAGTATAAAATCTTTTTACAATATTTTCTTCAGTTAAAGCAGATTATAAAGTACCCACAGTATTTCCATCCCATTCTTGAATCATAGAATGCATTCTATCGAGAGACACCTACGATGTGGGTAATAACCTGCATATGGTGCACTATGACATCCTTATGCTAGTTTCAAAAACTGAGAAAATAAAAAATAAAGAGCACAGAATGTTATGACTTAAACAATACAAGCATGTGCATTAAGTCATGTCTTTAAAAGAAATATTTCACATGTGGGAGACATAAGTGAGAGCATTATATGTTTCCCTATGTGATAACTCCTTATCCTCCTTCATCTGGTTAACTGGAATCATGCACTACCGGTGTCAATATTGCTCTCAAGGTGGGCATGATGGGAAGAAGGGAAGGGAGGCAATGTGTTAACCAGGTCACACCCTGTGTCAGAGCAATTGAAATGGGATGCTGCAGCTCTTCCCATGACCTATAGTACAAGTGTGCATGGCCCAAGTTGCAAGACAGATTCATAGATGTAGCTATATTCAAGAATTATCAGACTAAAACTGTGAGAACACTGAAGGCTGAAGAGCTGACAAAGAGAAGAAGCTCAAAATTGTCTGAGAACTACGGAATGACTAATGATCTTCACTTTTAGCACATTTGTTGGGCAGACAAGACATGGTGATGATGTTTTGTTGGAGAATTAAGTGGACTGTGAAAACATAGATTGTGTTCACCACCCTCTGTCTTTCTACTCACTGCTCCAGTGATGCACGCATGAGAAACATACTTGGTTCTATATTTAGTGAGCAGCAGGGTGATAGGTGAGTACTGGATGACCTAGGACTGATTTCAGCTTTTGTAGATATTTTCAAGTCCGGTAAAGATGAGCTTTCCATTTTTATAGTACCTGTACTGAAGACTACAACATGCAACATAACTGAACCTTCTTTGTAGTAAAAGAGCTGCTTGTTACCACGCAAAGGCTGTGAAATTTGCCTTTGCAGTATCCTAGACACTTTTCTATAGTATTTGGCTAATGAATTTAACACATAGTCACCTTGCACTCTCCATTAAGAGTTGCACTTTTACATAAATTAAATATTTGTCCTATCTACTAGAAAAATTGACAATAACCTGAAACTTACATAATTTTTATTTCCTCCCTGTATACTCAGTCAAAACTTAAAGTTTTCCTATTCTAAACCAATTCCAAATTTTTAAGACATGACTGCCAAAATATTTCTCAAATTCATCCACATATTTCTGTCTGCATTGATGCCACTCAAACCCTAACCATTATCATTGCTCTCCAGGACTTTTTGAAAAAGCCTCTGTTTTTTCCTATACTTTTCTTTGTAGTACAACAGTAGCATATAATATTGGGCCCAGGAATATAGTTCAGGGGTTCAAGTGCATATCTGGCAAGAACATAGCTCTGAGTTCAATGCCCAGTACCAAATACAAAAATTAAAACAAAAAATTCCCCAAAACACAACATGTACATTCTCCTTGTAGCAGCAAAAATGAAATTTCAAATGGATGGCTCATGTTGTCATCATTCTGCTTAAAATCTTTAAGTTCCTTCATACCTTTTTATATCTAAAAATGTCCAGTCATGCACTCCCAATCCATTCTTCTGCTTGACGATTGAGTACCTATCACACTGAGCTTGGATCGGGTCTTAGGATGCTTCACACTCTTCAGTTCATAGGTTTTTCTCATGCATTTGAAAATGCTACATTTTCCTACCTGTAAGGTGTTCTTCAGACTCTTTCCTTTGCCAGCTCTTTCTCAGCCTTACATTGCAACTAAAACATTTACTTGCCAGAGAACTTATGCATAGAGTAATAGAAATTAATGCTAACATTCACCATTATTTTCTTTCAGAATGCTAATTTTACTTCATAACAATCTTTATAATTTTATATTATATTTGTTTTATGCAATATAATTTGCTAAACTGTTTGCTCCTTGATAACAGAAACTTCTAGTTCTCTGTTCTGAATGTGTCTCAGAAATTTTCACTATGCCTTGAATAGTATAGGGCAACAATAATCACTGTCACAACAATGAGCTGATTTGAAGTCTTTTTATGTGCAATGGTGGTTACTTTAATTCACTACTTCATGAAACACTACAATAAAAACTATCACTTCACAGGATATTGTCTTAAAATTGCTGCAAAACATATTACTTTCATTTAATAATTTTATCTTCCTTATATATCGGGACATTGTAGAAATATTTTTCCTTAACTTGTTGCTTCATACGTAACATTTATGTGCACTCAAAAAGGCACTGACAATTATACTACAGATTTGACCAAGAAAAATAGTTCTTGAAAGCACGTTAGGTATTATGTTAATTATATACTAATTAATTTAAATGTCAGAGTGCAAAATGACATAAGAAACAATTTTACTCCAAAATGTCCTTTACTATAAGCAAAGGGAAAAGAAAAGCAACAGTGAAATAAAAACATGTTTTAAAAATTTTCCAGAGATTTCAGGTATAACTGGTCCTTTCACAACTGGGCCAAATCAGCCCATCAGAATGTGTATGTAATCTTGAACCAGCAGCAGAAGATCTTGGTAGCAGGATGCCCAAAGTCAGCTTATGGGAACACTTCTGTGATAAAATGGTGATGGATACACATTCTGTGTATGTCACCAGCCCCATCAAATGCCTCGCATCCAAGAAACCACAGAGCCCAGCTTTCCACTATAAATTTTTACTATTGCCACTAAACCACGCTGAAAAGAAACAGTTCCATGGTCTCATGTTTCCACTCAAAGTTAATATCTACAGAGTTCAGCATGCAGTCAGTACAAGCCAGCTGACACTCTTACTATGCTTTGTGCAACTGAAAATTGAAAATAGTTCAAATTTTAAAATAGATTTAAAATTATTTTAAATTAGATAATGAAATAACATACTTGTCCATTACTGACACATTCCCTGCACATCCTTTTTAAAATCTATTCTCAGTACTTTGTGACAATTTATCCATTCCATCGTGTCCATAAATATGAATGGTATGTCAGAGATTACTAGGTTTTTGAGGAAAGTGTATGACATATATTCTATGAGAAAATCAATAAGAAAAAATGTCTCCAGAAGAAATAGATATAATTGAGGGAACAGAAGGGAAAAACCTCTAAGAGCCTATGAAAGATATTTCTTTAAATGAGTGTAATTAACAAGTATATTTAAATTTTACAACATCATGCTTGGAGATACATCCATATTATGAAATGATCAATACTATGAAGCTCATTAAAATACACTTTACCACACATACTTAGAGCAATTCTTAATTTTCCCTATATGAATCAATTGATGATAGCTCCAACTAAAAGTTACTCTTAAATAAAAAGAACAATGTAGTCAGAACCTCACTCCCTGACAGGTTAAAACTGTTAGAGGAAGACCAGTCTATATAGTTTCTTAATATCTCTATGCATTAATGGAGTTTTTAAAAAAATGATGGTACCATATATAATTTTTTGTAACCCTGCTCTTTCATTTAACAGACTGTATTGGACTCTTTTTCACCTAAAAAGTTGGTATCAATATCATAAACTCTTAATGACATTTTCTTTACATGAATAAGAACATCTTAAACCTCCTATGTTGATAATTATCCCACCTACTGTTTTTAGAACCATTTGTGTCTGTGGCTGGTACCTATTATATTTGGAAAATTTTCAGCTATTATTACTTCAAATTTTTAAAATAAGTATAACCAACAAATAAGAGAGGTAGGATTGAAGCAGGGAAAGTCAGGCAACATGGTCATAAGCAGTGAAGTCACAGAACGGATTGGGGCTGCATCAGGATCCACAGAGTGGCTGTCTGAGGGAGAAAGCCCACGGTCTAACTTAGAGAGATGCTGGCGGGGCCAGATTCTCCCTCAGATTGCTTCATCATCATGGGAATCACACTGTGAATTCCTGACTGGAAACAACAATATATTTTTCTTCTTTTTGTTTTCTTTTTTCTTGTTTTTTTTTCACTCTTTTTTTGGCTCTACTACTTTTCTGACATTCCAGGTTTCACTTCAGTATGTTCTAACAAATTTCACAAGTAATGAAAGCTATAACCAATTTATCCCAGTTACACGTATCTTGTATAACATTGTACTTCTATAAATCCAGAGTTCTAGGTTGTTTTATTTTCTTTAACCTTTTATCTTGCTTCTATTTCTGCCTTATTTTTGAATTTTCTGATGCCACCAGCAATGTAATGGTTAACCTTGTTCCTCTGGAACAATGTAATTAACTTTCCTTCAGCTGCTTTCTTCCAAGATTTTCCTTTTGTCTTATATTTTCCACAGTTTTAATGCTACAGACTTAGCTATTTGTATTTTAGTATTTATACTGCCTTGTATTTTTAGAGCCTCTTGTATCTGTGGCAGGTACCTGTTATTATATTTAGAAAATTCAAATATTTGTTTCTCTTTTGCTTGCATCCTCTCTCTATCTGTTATTCTCATTATATATCTTATATTTTAATAATTTTTCATAATTCTTGGATACGGTACTCTCTTTTCATTTTTTTCTATGTGTATTTCAGATTTCCAAAGTTCTGTGACCTTCTTCAGCATCACTAATTCTGTTTTGTCCAGTATATTAATTGGCCCATCACACTTACTTTATTTCTTTTCCAATTTTTTAATTCTATCATTTGCATTGGATTCTTTTGTAGACTTTACGTCCCTTTGCTTACATTGCTTCTTTCTTCAAGCATGTTGTACATATTTTTGTTAAATTATTGTCCTATTATTCATAATTATATTGTTAATCCCAACATGTCAACCATATATGCATCTAGTTCTGATGGTTCCCTTGTCCTTTCAAACTATGTTTTTTGTCTTATATCATACTCTGTAATTTATTTGGAATTGAGACACTGTCTACTGAGTTAATGGAATTGAGCATGGTAGGCCTTGATAGTGCTGGGTTTCATGTTTTTCTTATTAGGAGTTAGGTGATATTCACTGTTATTAAAATACAAAAGTAGAGGCTAAAATTTTCTCTGACATTTGTGTCTGCCTTGTTGTTCTTAGATTGTTCTAGATGTTCCTAAAACAGTATCTGAAGAATATGATACTATTACCTGTAATTCTTTATTAGGCAACATTTTTGAAGTTGTGGTAGTAAAGTATAGGGAAGTTGGAAGTGTCCAAGGGTCACATGGTTAGATCTTAGCTGTTTGGTAACTGGAAGTTAGAGGAGGCATAGTTCTCTCCCTTTCCCATAGATTGACTGGGCTTTGCTAAAATCTCCTTTTGTTGGACTCTGACAAAATATTTCCATTCAGAACAGACCTTATTACAGGAAGGCAGAGAGTTTTTGGATTATTTCAGATTTATTACTCTAACCTTCCTATTGGAAGCAAAAAGATTTTTTGTTTTTGTTTTTCTCATACTGTCATAGTGATAACCTGATAGGACTACTGAATGGAGAAGTAAGGAAATTGTGAGACCCACTGTGACTGGGCTCCTTTAGCTCTGTTATACGTTAAGCCTCCAACAGTGTTTTTAAATAAGTGTTAATAATCAAACCAACACTGGCTCCAGCTGCAGGCTTTTGCTCTTGTGCTTTTTCTCCCTGTAAGATGTGATCTATGTACCTAAACATCTTGTCTTTCTGGGGTCAGTTCTTTGCCCTAAGAATCAAACATGCAATGAACCTAAGAGGAGTTGTTGATTTTTTAGTTTGTTCAACTTTTGTCCTCTGGTAAGGAAGGGAGAGATAAAACCCAAACTACACACGTTGAAGCAGGAACCAGAACTTCAGATATCACTTAAAAATCTTTGCCTACAGAAATTATTCACTATATCCCATCATTTGACAACATTGAAATAAGGACCTGTCCATTTGGAAAATAAAACAGTATAAGATTGAAAAAATAAAAAAGGCATATGATAAATACTTCCTGCCTTGTTAAACAGTAAATCCTCTGTATACAGTAGTAAATTCAGAGAGATCCTAATTTGCTGACTTTACTCACACAATGGCCATTTCCCCCCTAGTTTTCATTAGCTTCCTCCTGCAATATGAATTTTTCAGTGGTCTTTATTTATAATCATATTACCTGCTGTTCTCTTTATGGGCCAATTTACATCATTTGGGAGCAGTCAGGGAGAATTTCACAATGATTTAGCAACCAGCTGGATACAGTAACTTGCCATGTTTTTTCTTCGACTATGAAGGGAACATCTGTAAATGCGCTGCACAGCTATGCTTTTGTCTTTATGATGAATCAGGGATCTTCCTTTATACCCATTTTGAAGAGAAAATGTTGTTGTTGTACTTTGAGAAACTCCAATATGTAAATAACAATTTGCTCAGATGTCCTGGTACAATTATGTTCTATTTTAGGGTCTTGCAAAAAAATGTATGACACTTCACAGAGTGGGGAAAACAAAACGAGCTGAGGGTAGGCCTGCCACGATCTTCTTCAGGTTGTTAAATCTCCTGCTGAGAAAACACAGGAAATATTAATAATCTGACATAAACTGTCAAGGTTCACATGGTGGTTTTATGCCAAGCAGGCTCAGTGACATTGAAGAAAAATAGCTCTAATGAAGCAGGAGATAAGCCTGACTAAAAATCTGTTACGGTTTAAAGTCATTGTTTTAACTTATAAAATACTATACTCACTGGCAGGTAAGAAAATAATTCTCCATTTTTAGTTATAGCATTTTACTAATAATCTAATGGCAACATCTCATTTCAATAAGCACAAATATGACAACCATCATATTCTTTTCAAAAAATAATTTCAATTAATCATACTTTTGGTCAGTCACATTGTGTTACTTCTATAGACTCATTTTCTTTCATAATTATCCTATATCATAATGGTTAAAAGTCCACTCTCACATTACAGAAAAATTGTTTTGTTGGCAATTATTTATATTTCTTCACTTGGTTAGTTCTTCACACCTTTACAATAGAGGAATTGCTTCTTATTTGGTTCATGCAAGTGTTCATCCAAAAAGCTTTGTCCTTTGTAAATTTCTTAAATATGAATATAATAAAATTATGCACATTTCAATTTTATATATATTGAATTAATTTTAGCTGCATGTTACCTAATCTGTTCACCATCCCTTCTCTGATCTACTGAGTGAACATTCCTAAATCAATTCCTTTCTTTCTGATCACTTCTTCACACAGCCTACTGATAGAACTTTTCCAGAAATACATTTGCTCTTTATGCCTCCTTCTTAGTGCAGATACTTTCATGGCAACACTTAAAAAAAGACCTAGAGAGTGCTACGTGACCTGATCCCTTACCATCTTTCCATTATCTGTACTCAGTATTACTCACCTTCTTTTATCTTTTCCTCAGCTTAGTTTCACCCAATAAAATGGTTTTTGCAGATTCATGCTATTAGTCAGAGCCTTTGTTTCCCGTACAATTTGTTCTTAGTTAACTCTCACTCACCCTTCAAAAGAGATCTCCTATGAAACACTATCAATTCCATATACCATTTTCCACAGATTTCATCACTAGTGAATATATGGACATGAATATAATAAGCACCAAACAGATGGATTTGAGTATATTCTGATATTTAGTTAAGGAAGACATATATATTCTAAGAAATGTATTCTTGATAGTTTCTAATATTAGTAGATATGCACAAGTATAAATTAAGAAAAAAAGAAAAGTTGCAAGAGGAAAATAGAAATCATCTAAACTAATGATAATTTTTTAAGAAGTTAAAATGTATGTTTGTCTAAAGTTCAGATGATATTTTTTGGTTTGTTATGTAATAATACTCTGAATAGAAACACAACTTGTTCCATATTTGTTTTAAAAGTTACAAACTTAAGTATTATTTATAGACTCTGTTTTTGCAAATTTGGTAATTACTAAGTGTACTTATAGCACCAAAATGAATTTTTACTGACTTTTCTTGTAATTAATAATGTAATTAATAATGGACATGCATGTATAGAGCTACAGAAACATTAAGCAACCTAACACACAAACTCTTAACTTTGTTAGGAAAAAGAAGTCCCTGTCTCTGTATTAGTCAGCTTTCCCATTGCTAAGGCAAAATATTCAGCACCATTAATGTAAAAGAGGAGAGTACTTAAGGGGGTTCAGTCCATGGGTGATAGGCTTCAAGACAGAAACATCGTATAGCAAAGCAAAGTTGCCCAGTTCATGGCTTATGGGAAGAAGAGCAGGAAAATAGTGTTAGAAAGGAAAGGATTAGACACCAGTCATAGACCCAAAAGCCACACCTCTGCGAACCATGCAGAGTACACTTGCTCTGCGAACCATGCAGTGGAGTACACTTCCACTACACATATCCAAGAACAATCAAGTTGACACTTTGCTCTAGCGGCCATATTCTACTTTTTTGTTTCAGCTTTCTAAGGTTTGACCCAGAGAATGAGACTAGAAGTAGGCAGTTCAGGAAAATAAAATCTCTTTTTCTGGGGCCAATATGGAAGAATGCCTAAATGAATCAGAATAGGTTTCTGTTAATTCATTCAAAAACTAGAAAGAGTGTTTGATACTAGTAAGTCAATCCTGTAGAAATGCAATGGCCTTATTTCTTCATGACATTTGTATTTTAAAATTTCCATAATATTTAAATACATCATCTTATGAAACTACTTAGTTGAAATTTTCTAGAACACAGTAATTGGCAACTTAAAGTTTCTCAATTTGCTTTCATTTAAAATTAAAGAATGAAATTATAATGATATGCTTAATATTCTTTAATACAATATCATATCTACATCTTAGTTTCATCTAGATGAGACAAGTAGAAGAAATACAAACCAATATTTTTTATAAAAGAATGAGAAACTTGCCTTATGTAAACAATATATCCACATTTTAACAAAAGTATTAATATGATAACTTGAGGAAATACCACAGAAAATAAAACTTTAAGACACAGTTATGTTAAAATGGAAAAACTAACTATATTTTCTTTCATTTTAGGATTTTCCTATTCCTTTTTCTAGCCTGTTTTTTTTTTGTCTTCTTATAACAGAGCATGGTGTTTATGACGTTAGCTTTAGCTGCAATGATTTCTCAAGTCCAAGAACAATACTTATTTTTTCTCTTTCATACTCATTACATAACCAGTTTACTTTTCTTCCTTTTTAAGTAAATCTCTTCTAATGCTTAAAACATACACACATAAACTTAAATGCTAATATATGTACTTACCACAAAAATATATTTAAGCATAAGGAAAACATATTTCCTTCGGGAACACTCAGTTATAATCACGTTTGTGTGTACACATTTTGTCAGTTCTTTTGCAAACTTAGGATATTAAATTTACTAAAATAAAATACTGTAGATGCTTACAATGAATTGTAGTCTTTTATTAAATAATGCAGATGCTCTATAAAAACTGTGAAATGTAAAAATTTTTCTTTAATATTATTCAAAAATCCTTTGTCACATCTCTATCTTTATTCTATTCTACTTAGGTTCTAAGTGTTCATTCTACTCATTTATCAAGATACTCACTACTGTGCCATCTTGTCTTCAGTTAGTCCTTCTAAAGTAAAATTTTTTATATGGTAACTTACTCATACCTCAGCACTGAAGGATTACTTTTTAGGGAAAAAGGTAAAACTTTGAAATTAAAAGAGTTAAATTTAAACATTGAAATTGCAGTAAGCAAATGACTCTGATAGGCATGGAACCTTCGAAATTCACCACTACATGTCAATGAACATGCTTTAAATAATTTAAGACTCCACAGTGATCTTGCTTCTAGCATCATCACACATAAAAATGCTGAAGTTATATTCATCAGTTTCCAAACCTGTCAGCCTTTGAAAGGCCAATTAAATGCCACTTCAATGAGGTGTTTAGAATAAATGTCGCTATACCTGACCACAGAATGACAGATTGTGTGATTCCTATAACCTTTTCAAAGAAAGCTGGTTGATCAATGAGCAAGGCTGAGCATGTGGTCAAATCAGTCTATATGGATGGCAAAGGGTAAGGCCAGTGCTTTGAATAACTAGTCATAGAAATGGCCATTTTTCTTATCTCAAAGACCTTACTTTATACCTTTTTCTTAAGCAGTAAATAATGTATTGCCTTTATTTCATATTTTTATTACAGACAGAAGTCCAAGTAGGAAATTAAATGTAGATTCTCTACATGATGAATTGTGTAAACATTTATTACATTTTCATCTGAGTAAGTCAGCTAAGCTGCCCTATTTTTATAGGGATTGTATAAAAGAACATAAGGCAATGATTGTGCATGAATCCAGCCACTCCATCTGTCTTTACAATCTCTTTTTCCATTGGCTTCATGCGGAACTTACTGGTGGCTGGGGTCAGTGGTGCATATTGAAACTTGATTAAAGTTGTAGATGAAATAACAAGACATTTTTAATCTTTACAAGATTGAGCCATAGATCACAAATTTTTCCATAGACAATGAATGCTGCTCCTCTGCCTTTATACTGTTCTGTCAACTCATCCTTCTACTACTGCACGATCTTTAACAGTAACAGACTTAGAATTAAATATATTTCTTAGCTATGTGTCTTTGGAAAATTATATTACTTAACTACTGCTTTCTGGTCTATAAACAATGATACTTTTAACCTCCAGAGTGTTTTTGTGAGGATAAAAAAATATATAAAGTTTCATGATAGGTCAGACATAGAGTAGGAACTCAACAAATACCTGCCTGATCTCCTTACTCATATCTTTACCACAAAAATGAACACTGATTTCATCCTTTTTTTGGAAGTGGAGTGATCACATTGATTGACTCATGCTGCCCAGATGCAATCATTGGCTTAATGGCAAAATAAAATTAAGACTATATATTCTGAATAAATTCTGAATAAAATTTGGAATATGGACATGCAATACTAGGAACTGGACACAGTGCCTTTGAACATTTGAGACAAAAATCTCCCTAAATCACTAAATTTTCTAGTGCTGGGCTCTAACCTGTGATTCTCCTCCCTCTTCCATCCAGAGTGCTGAGAGTACAGGCATGCATTGCCATACCCAGCATAACTTTATCTTTTGCAATCTGCTCTAAGATGAAACTATAAATACTTTCTAATCAAAAGTAATGTATGTTGCATGACAAAACTGATCATTTATGATTATTTCAAGAAGGACAAATTTTGACCACTTCATATGAGAAAGGATTTATAATATATTTTCAGGAAAAGGATATAATGGTCAATACATAAATATATTTATTTCACTGAACACATCTATTTCAAATATATGCCATTTCTTTAACTTAGTTGGTTTTTGTTCTCACAAGTTTTTATTCATTGTACTGTAGTGAGCCCACCCATTATCATCCCTTCATGGCTTACATGCCTAATTGATGCCATTTCTATTTCTCCCTAATTTACTTTCAATAATACCTTAGAGTTATCATCCTTAATGCACTGTCTCTAGCTTTTATTTTCTTAAATGATCAAAAGAGTAAACATAGCATCTCTCCATTTCATTGTTGGGGTTTATTTCATATTAATGAAAGAATATTTCTTTGCGAATGCAATATGCAAAATATTTGGCTTATTATTTTAACTACCATTTTTTCAGCCAGATATTTCACCTCTTCTAAGTCATCCAATTTTCAAATTTTTCTACCTTGCATACTAAGGACCATCCTCTTTATGTGAATGAGTTCTAGTTCTTACGAGACTGAATTGGTTACTTCCTGCACGCGCTGTCATGGAACACATCTTCCCTAACTGTTCTTTCACACGTACCTTCTTACTCCTCCACTTTCTGCCACAAACAGAAGCACCAGGAGGCCCGAGCAACAGTTGTACAAATTCTGCTGTTATGTTCATGTGTTTCTCAGTGGCCAGACCATAAGTTAAAATAAGCTTTTATTTTCTTTAATGCACACAGTCTTAGGTGTTCTGTTTTACCAACTGAAAATGTACTGAGGCAAGAACCAATATGAATTTAATAAAAAATCTGCATCAAAGTAAAATCTTTTGCCTAAGCAGGGGCATGTAAAGCAAGAAGTGAATGTGCAGTAGCATTTTCACAGGTAATCTCTATCATCTAGTTACTGTGGCTGGTTTTCTTGTAAAGAACTTCTGCAGGATAGTGTCTATAATGAAAAATGAACAAGAAAGATTAGTTCGTATTTAAAACAATGCTTGTATTAGTTAGGATTGTGTACAGCTGAGTATAGCAGAGCTGCCCTAATGGTTGGTTAAACAAGATGCGAGCTTATTGCTCTCTCTGAGAAATCTGGACGAGAACAGCCCATGATTATTGTGTAAGTCTTGGCATGCATGAGGAACTCAGTGGGCTTCCAACTTTCTACCACTCTTAGGGTTTGGCCCTTAATCTCAAGGAAAAAGTATTGTTTGTAGCCTTCACTTTGGTGGGACCAGTTACACAATTTCCAGAGCACAGTGCAAAATGAAATCCTGTGCAACTTTTCTCAAAAGCAAAGGAAAATATTCAGTAAAATATACCAAAATATAAAAAAATATTTTTCTGAAATTTCTCACAGTGATAGGGTCTTTTTCTTTGCTATTAATTTCTTCTAAATTAATCAAAGTTATAATTTAAGTTGTTGGCATAATCTCACTGTTCATTTTATATTGTAGATTTGCTTGAAGTTGAGATAAAAATATATATATATATATATATATATATATATATATATATTTATCAAAGCTGCACAATTCATGCATATTAGTTTTACCAATTAGTTTCTAGCAAATAGTTTTACCCCACTTTTTGTATTCACTCAATCTACCTAACTATCTACCCTCTATCTTCCAGGTCAGTTAGGATAGACTGCGTGGAGAAATAATTATTGGTTACCTTATCTTTCTTTTTTCTTGAAAATTGTTTTTAACTAGTGGTTGTCTAATAATGCAGGAAATAAGAAAGAATTTGATAGAGTCCTTTGACCCTTTGCAGTTTTCAAAGTAAAATTGAGTTCCTGAATTTCAATAACATTCTTTAAAATGAGACTGAGTCCAGCTGAACCATTCCTTATTTTGCACTCTAAATATATACTTTAGCATAATGATAGCTGGCTGTGCATCTCAGAACCTTTCTCTGAGGGGCACAAGAAGTGATCTATATGTTTATACACTTCGTATGATGAAGAGCATCGAGTGTGCACACGTGCAAAAGTGTCAAAATGGATTTTTGTCCAATTTATGCTTGGTCTAATTTGTTTTTCATGTATTTATCAAAGCATCAGAGAGGGTCTAATAGATCCACAAAAATGTAGATTTTGTTAAAAAAAAGTTTTCTTTTGATATTTCTGGAAGTAGCTCCATTCAGTATAATGGCACATGAAAAGGTTTGCAAGTTTTGGAGGAGGTTAAGCATGAATCATCAGATTATTCCTGCATCAATAATGAAGATGATCCCCTATGGTAAAATATATGCTTTCATAACAGAAGAATAATGTGGGTCTATGATAATGATGATGATGATGATGATGATGATGATGATGATGATGAAGATGATAACTTTGACACTGGCATTATGAGCCAAAGTTCCCATGATAGCAAAATGGAGTAAAAATCAACTGACACAAACAAAGGAAATGCAGACTTCTTTGACTCAGACGATAAAGACAGCAATGTGAGAAGGAATCTGACTAGTCACAACGTTGCAAAATAGCCACACAAACAAATAGAATGATCCAATGTTAGAACAAGGTCAGAAAATATAGTGAAGGTGTTGGCAGGGGTGAAACCAATTGGACAGAATTCCAGCACTGCCATTCACTGTTGGAAATTGTAACAGACAAAATTCTGCAAGATGCTGTGAAATACAAAAAGCAGAAATGCAAGTAAAATGTTCTTTATGCACCAATAAATAACCATATTCAAAAATGTATTTATTATGACACCTCATTAGCTGAACTGAAAACTTTCATAGGTGTGCTTTACTTAGTACAGATCTCTATGGTGATTAAAAGAATGTAAAAGACTTATGGAAGAGTAATGGGTCAACATATGGCATAAAAATGTATGCTCTTGTAGATATCAAGACTTATTATGTTTTCAATTTAGACATTTATCCTTGAACCCAGCCATCAGGTTCTTATTCATATAGTAATAAAACAAGTTATATTGTGAACAGACCTGTTCCCATCTCCCAAACTAATTGAAATGTGACATCTGACAGTTGGCTTACCAATTTCTGACTGATGTTACATTTGCTAACAAAGTACAAGTTTACCACTGTAGTAACTGTGCACATGAACAAAGGAGAGATTCCAAATGAAATATTGCAATTTCAAAAGTGAGAAGTGAATAGTTCAATTTTTGAATTTTAGAAAGATAACACTGGCCTCATGTATGGCAAATAAAAACATATTAATACTGCTGATATCAATATTTCACCATGATGGAAATATTGACAGGGAAATCTCAAAAAAATGAAGACTGAGATGGAAGCTTTCTATGATGAAATGAAGGTGGCATAGATATTATTGATGAGTTATGCAGCAATTATGATATCATTCAAAACACAAAGCATCAACTAATTTTTGAGTTTTATTCAATCCTAAATTTATGTGGCATACATAGTTTGAATGTTTACAAAGAAAATAACAAGTGAAGTACCATGGAGAAATTTTCTTAGAGGATTGGGAATAGAGTTCATAAGAGAACATTCATAGCAAAGGAGAACCAAAATGTTTCTGCCTGAGGAGCTACTGAAAAACTTGTGCAGCTCATTGGTGAAATGACAGGTGAATAAGCGAGTGTAGCCTCACAAAGACCTACTACGATGGGAAAACAAAAAACATGTCAACAGTGCCCTACAGGAAAGTATAGAAAAACAAAGAACACGTGCTATCAGTATAAACATTACTTGTGAATGGAACATACAGTTGTCCTGTGTGAAGACTACCTTGGGTGTGACAATTAAAGCAAAGCTTATTTCTGGGGCAATTTTCTTTGTGTTTACATTGTAGTTCATATAGCTTTTTGTTTTGATCTGATCTTTTAGTTTAGGTAACACACAGCTGATGTGAAAATGTTGCTATCCTAAGCATTCATTACATATTTGATACTTTATTATATTGACATCTTGTTTCCCTGCTAATTGCATGTTATACTACATAGTAGGAACCTCCTGACAAAATAGGAAGAGAGGTGACAAGACTGCTGCATAGAAAAAGAAAGCTAAGCACACATGCTTTCAATGCAAGTGAGGCACACGCATAGAACATGCTGTGTTATGCATAAAGACAAGCTTGGGTGTTAGGGTTGAAGCAAAGCTTATCTCCGTGGTGTAGAATTCTATTGGTATGCAGATCACATAGTAACTGATTCCTGATATTATCTTTTAGGTTTTGTGAGCAAGTACACTACGGATGTGAAAAAGTTGATGTTTATTCTAAGTGCACAATATATATGAAGGATTTAATAATTTATTTTATTGGTATTTTGTATTCTCTTTAACTACACTGTGTAATTTGAGACACTTTTGATAAAGCAGCAAGACCACTAAGATGTCATGTGTGTTCTACAAAAAGTTCAGGAAAGTGAAACACATGTATTGTCAGTGTAACCAATGCTTGTGTATGGAATGTACCATTTTCATGTGTTCAGACTGTCTGGGGTATGTTAAATTGAAGTAATTTTTTTTTTTTTTGTAAAGTGGAGTTGGTATTTTTATAGTGGTTCATATAAAGATTTGTGTTGTTCATTTTAGTCTTTATACACCAAAAACTAGTCAATTTTGAAAATTTTTGCTGTTTTTTATACCCAATACATATTAAAAACCCAACATTTTATTTTTATTACATTTTCCTTGCTAAGTAATCATTGTTCACTATAAAAATACTAGTAAAATGAAAATTAATAATTCATCAATAACAATATTCTAAAGAATAATATTGGATCTGACAGACCCAAGTTTCTGCTTCTTGATAACAAAATTAGTCTTATGCTCCTTAATAATGTATAAATGACAAGCAACATAGGGGTTAGTATACAAGATTCATTTACAGAAACTTTCCTGGGTCTTGATTTCTGTCTCTGGTGAAAAGTATCATTTTCCTCCTGTTCTTTAGAACGTATCTTCTATATGGGAATTTTGTCTTTTGTCTTCAGGAAGGGAAAAGGAAGTTCAGAGATTCCTTTTTATACATGTTGTCTTTCAAGCGCCCTTACATAAAAATAATCTTTATGTTAAAGTAGCTTATTTTAGGCTAACAAATCCTGCCATACTTCAATATACATATAGGTTTAATTATGTGAACACAGGCATTAATGTGGATGTGAATGTAAATGTACACATTTAAAAAGTGCTCAGAATTGTACAGGGTTGTTAGTAAAATAATAGATTTTAGTTATCCTTCTAGTTCATATAATTAAATATGAATACATTTTGGTTATTAGCTTTTTTTGCTTGCTTGTTTTGGGTTTTGTGGTGAAGAGATTTGAACCCAGAACCTTGTACAGGTCAGCCAAATGCTCTCTCCTTGAGCTTCACCTCTAGCCTCTGTCACTACATTTTACCTCTGAAGTAAGTACAAAAGCCTTGACTCTGTTTCTCACCCCATAATGTTAATGGTATTCACTTCAATATTGATATCATCTATTGATTTCTTATAATTCTGAGGATTAAAAATTCACTTTACAATTTATCATTTAAAACTGTGTCATCTTCTTACATCACAAAAATTAGCACATTTATTTCATTGCTTTTCTTTATGTGTCTCTGGAGCTGCCAGTGTCCCTTTTAGAGAAGTTTCCTCAAATATCTTGTGTCACATTTTGAGCACAACTCTCATTTCGTATTTGTGTCATGCTTACCTCTGACCTTTTAGATACTTACTGAAAAGTGGAGTGACATTGTTTCCTAGTGGCTCTCAAGTGCCCCGTGTACCTAAAACAACGCAGTCACATTGGTCAGCGTTTTACTTCTCCAGGTCCTGTAGTGTAACTCAGAATTGTACTTTTAACTTTAGTTTCTGAGACTATTTAGTCACATTGCTAAATCGGGGTTAGGACTTCGGCATAATCTCGTCAGATCCAAATGCCGTTCCCAAGCCTTCGTGGACAGAGCCACCTTCTTAGTGGGGTTAGTAACACTGTACCTGTGCAGCAAGTTTTACCACTCTTTGTGATTTACTTTGCCCTTCATTTATTACTATGATTTTATTGATATAAAAAATTGGTATTTCCACTCTCTTTTGGCTGTCTCTTTTTCTCCCTCTGGAATTATTCTTTCTCTACATGGTGTGATTCATTTGAAAATAATATTTTATATTACTATTTATGTGTTAAGTAGAAAGGTCAATTCTTGTGAAAGCATTTGTACTCAGTTACTTATCACTGGAGTAATTTTGTAACAAAACGAATTAAGGTCATTCAACATTCTTTATATTAGCAGAGCCTTGTACTTCTAGTCTCCTTCACCTTTTGTTTTGTTTAGTTTCAATCCTCACTTCCAATTCTAAAATCTATTTTAAAGGTAGCATACAGTTAAGGCAAATTTAAACTTCTATATCTGTTCATTCGCATATCTTCATATAATATTATTCATTTTTCATAACAACTTGCTACCCAGTGATGGAAAATATTATTGTAAATTAATATGTTTCTAACATAACCTTAAATATAGATCATTAGTTTTCTTTACCAATTTATTGTAGGATATTTTTTTTTAGTTACACTGTTTTTTAAAGCTAATTTTAGTGTTTTGCAAGGAAATATATTTACTATACATAAAATGTTATTTTTTCATCAATTTAATGCAAAGTCATGAAATGCTTGCTTTGGGTCCATCTGATACTGATCTCAGGTTTGAAGCAAATCACTACCATTTCCAAATTTATGAAGAGGTAGAGAAGACTGTTTTGAGGTTTTTTTTTTATTTTTTGTACATGCTTGTTGTATATGTTTACCTTCCTTGTTAGGAATTGGCACATATATATATAATACATCTTAGGGCCTTTCCCTTCCCTCCTTCCCATTAGATATATTTTTAAGAATTAAAATTAGAAAATGATTATAAAGTCTCTTAATATTTATCTGAAAAGATTAATTTGGTTCAGTTGGGACTTCCTCATATTGCTTATGACTTAAGTTTCTTCCAAACATGGCATATGGCTGAGTTGGAGGTTAGTTACCCTTAGTGTTGTGCAAATGTTTCCATTTCATTCTCAAAATTAGAGTAGTGCTTTGCAGACAGTAGGGCCTTATAAGTGCATGGTAAGGAGCAGATGATAAACCAATAAAAGAACAGAGAGAGAAATATAAAAATTAAAAAAGAAACTTAACCAAAATGTTGTTACTCTACTTTAAAAGCTTCACAAAGTAAAGAAACTTGTAATTTTCATACCAAGGAGTTTATTTTACTGCAACTAATTATATCTCATTTCTTTATTATCAAGTGCATTGATTTCAGATGCAAGGAAACCACAGATTTTATTAAAGGAAAGAGAAATAAAGATACACAAAAATTAATGACACTTATTGTCAGAAGCTTTGTTGGACACTTATTGCTATTAGACACTGCAAAATTAGTGGCTATTTTGTTGTTCAAGAAACCCATTGTAAATCAAGTGTAAGTAAAAAAAATTTGTACCTTATTATACATCTTTGGAATTTATATGATAATAATTTAGGTCAAAAGGCTTTATAATATATTTCCATATTTAAGCACAAACACTAGCATTCCTTCTAAAACAACAGCAGTACCCTTAGACAATGATCATTAGTCATAACGATGACCTTGGTACTCAGCCAACTAGAAAATTCTTATGTGGTACAATAACTAAAAGAATTAAAGGAAGGATAAGGGAGGCAAAACCAGGTACTATTTTTGGTAAATTGAGCTTGGTCACAATACATTTTAAAGGTTTGTGTAGCCCCAAAATATGTAGATGATGTGATTCAAAGTATGAATTTGCCATGTGTTCACTCCAAAATTAAATGTATATCTTTCACCAATGGCCCTGGTTTTTAATCTCCAGTATTTGCCTGAATTAAATGTAAATAAAAGAAAAATATTTATAAACTTTTTCAGATTTTCTTCATTTCATTATAATCACCCTCTGAAACCTAAAGTTATAGTACAATCATCCTCTGAAACCTAAAGTTATAGTATAATCACCCTCTGAAACGTAAAGTTATATTATATGAATCGAAAACATTTACTGTTACTAAAACTAGTTGTCAGTTTGTAAGAGTGATAGAGAGAAAATTGCAGATAAGTTATATAATTTTAAGAAAAATGTCATAATGATTTGGTTTTGCTTGGCTTTTAGATGCACATATATCATACATTTCCTCCTAAAATTAGAAAGAAAGTAAATAAGTTATTCTATTCACAAAGCAACTCAGTTTTAACCAGGCAATATTGAACTGAATCTAAGTCATAAGGTCTCATAGATCATGTGGGATTTTGTTGACTTTCAAAACTTAACTACATAAATGCTGAATTTAATTTCACATGGAAATGTCAGTCAGAATACTTGATTGGACAATAAGAAAAGGAAATCTGGAGAAAAGAAATCTCTGTCTCTATTGTTTCAGGATATTTTATCTTAATCACTATCTTGTTTTATCTTTTTATATAGCAGTTATTTTTCCATTTATCCTATCATACTGTAATGAACATCAAAAGGCAAAATGATATCCTATCATATCATCCAATTTAGTTGTATATATAATTGATTTTTGTTCATGATTCATGAATCAGGACAGTCTCTGTGCTACAAACCAGAATGAGAATTCACACTGGGCAAAGGCAGAACAGTTGGTTTCATACGGTAGGAACGAGAAAATAGAATAATTAAGAAAAATGTAGAATGGTTAATATCAGTTCCTCATGGCTACTTTTTTGTAAGAGTAGATGTTTTTATAAATTGACTCGAGTAGACTGCAATCTTAATTTCATTAAAAAACCCAAAATGGTCCATATATCTATCCTCTTCCTTAAACTTCAGTGTAATTATGCAGAATTCAGCACTTTGCCTTGGTCTGATATTTTCAGGGTCTAGTTTGGTATAAAGCCCCCATCAAAATATACATGAAGTAAAGTGAAACTCAAATTGCTTAAATCCATGTTTTGTTAGTAACTCTATTACTTGATTTAGAAGAATATCTAGGAATATTTGGGTAAATTAATATTTGTCATCTTTAACATACAGATTAGTTTTGAGATGCAAATAAAAGTGTTAAATCACATCTGACTCTAAATTCTACAACTTCGTGAATTGTGTGACGTTCACAGATTGCTGTATCTTTCTTTCTTAACCTCATTTTCTCCTTACAGATATTAAAAATAGCACTTATTAACTTTGCCATTATTATCAGTGTTTAACGTATACTGCATACAAATTCCTTAAAATGTGACAGAATTGCCCTTAGCAATATTTTCCGTTTCAGTGATCTATTATTTTACACTATATTATAGACAGTGTTCAGGGTATTATATAAATACATACATGTGCACACACGCACATTAAAAAAAATTCAATAAATTCTCCATCAATACGACATTTTCAATTTAAGCTGTAGTCACTGGTTATAAATTTCAAGACCCTGTTTTACACTGGGATATAGAACATATCTGTTAACACAAAATTTTCTTAGCAGATTACCAATGGGTCTGGAGGGACTACTTCCCCCCTACTATTCATCATTATTCTCTGTTTGTTTCTTATAACTCTATTTTGTGAGAACACAAAATTGAAAATTTCAGATTGAGCTTAAATTCAAAATTTTATATCTGTACAGTCTTGCTTTACTAATCTTATTTGACCTGCGTCCCAGGCCTTGGTTTAGATTTCTTCCTGTATTTGCCAGTCGTTTGGTCCATGCCAAAAAATGCTAATTGGAGATTGTTTTCCTACTATTAGGCCCATCTGTTTCGGCCAGCTGCTAAATCTAGTTTGCGGATCTGAGCCCTGCTAGCCCATCCTTCTATAGCCCAGGACTTAACATGAGTCAACATCAGGATAGGCACATATTCTATATGCATTCAGACTAGAGTTTAAGTAATCCACAGGTGAAAATAGAACTTTGGCAGTTGGCACAGTCTGATAATTTTCCCAACTATGTATTTTTTATTCTGTTAATTTTTAAAATATAAACATAATTTATCATGTTTAATAATGCATAAAATAAATTATATATTTTAAAGAAGTTGTCATAACTAGTGTAGCACATTGGGAAACTTCTTTTTTTTTTTTTTTTGGTACCAGGATTCAAGCTCATTACCTCCCCCTTGCCAGGTCGGCGCCATGATGCTGAGGTATATTCCCAGCCCTGGGAAGCTTTTACAGTTTAGGAAATGAAATAATCATGATTCGTTGTATCTCTCCATGAGTAGAACTATCATTCTGACCGTAAACTTAATCTCTAGACTGGCATATTCATCCATGATTTGGTTTAAATAAAGTAGCCTAAAATGGAGTACCATAAAATTTTAAATAGGACATAAATAAGAGATAAAACAAGTCTAAGCATCTATTTTGTCGCCACTAGACACTTAATGTGTGAAATCTTTTTCTCAAATTCAGTTCTTCTCAGTTTTAAGAATCTTTAAATCTCATGTGTTCACTTGGTGTGCCAGGTGGATAATGTAATTTTTTTCTATGATTTTAATAATAGAAGAGCAAATAACACTTTTATAGTCAATATAAAGCCTACACTTAAGGACTTATTTCCTTTGTTGATTTATTAGAGTTTTCCTGGTACAAGGAAACTTTTCATTTTTAAGTGTTTAGTGTTTGCTTACTACAAATTTTGTGTACACAAATACTATAAAATAAATTTGAATTCATTTGTAAAGAAACTCTAATTATAGCCAGTCTGAGTGATTCAGGACACTATAACAAAATACAATAGGCTAGATAGCTTTTAAACAACAGAAATTTTTTTTCTTACAGATGGAGAGACTAAGAAATTCAAGACCATACACTTGCCAATTCATTGTGTGGCGAGGGACTATTTCCTGGTTCATAGAAATAACAAGGAGCTAGCAGTTTTCTGCAGTTGCTTTTCTACAGGCATGAATTTTATTCATCAGCCTTCACCCTCAATACCTGATTGTCTCTAAACAAAACCCATTTCCTAATGCCATCACCTTTCGGATAGTATTTTAGTATATGAATTTTAGAGATAAAATGCCAGTACTTAAACTATAACATATCTCAATGATCTTCTACTAATAAAATTATTTTTGTCTTATAAACAATATTTATCAGATATAATAAGAAATAATAATTACTCCAAAAAAAGGAATAAAATTAACTAATTTTAAATATTCAATAAAATTTTGGCTGGGATTGAATGGATTACATAGGTTTGTCCAAATCTTTAACTGAACCTTCAAAATGACTTTGTTGAGAATGGTTTCGCTTAGCGGGCTCAGCTGCCTAAGGTTAAGTGGTGAAACAAACTTACCTGTGGCAGACGCCTCTCGCGTCTGTCAATTTGTAATATTCCAACTGGAATTCATTTCTGGTAGGTTCCCCTTTTGTTGTCCCTTACTTCCTGCTGGAAACTCACCCTAAATGCTGGCATTTAGTCTAGAGTTTAAATTTCTTTCCAAACAATGCTTATTTCCCTACCTCTGGGTTGTGTTTAGGTCTGATTCTCCAGTCTGTCCACAGTGACAGCCTCTGCCTCTTCATGTAACCACATGGCCAGATGGAATCCATTTTCCAAACCTTCTTCACTGACCTGGAATTCAAAGAACAGATCCCACCACCATCAGCAGCCCTTACCAAAAAAAAAAAGCGTCCTGAATACAGCCACTTTGGCTGATATCTTTGACATCAGCCCTAATAAACAGAACCTGTCCAAGGACCCACAATCTGGCCAACACATGTAGGCCCATTTCTGTTTCAGATGGGAACAACTTAGGGTACTTTCTCTCTTCTGTTCTTCTTAGAGGGTTTTCTGTTTTTGAATCAACTATGCCATCTCATTTGCATGTGTTAGGATAGAATCCATGATATTCATTGACACAGGAAACACGTAACTTTTAAAAAGACTCTACTATTCTCTGCCAAAAAAATATCACTCCAAGTATTTTGAAACAGATTAACATACCCAGGATACACAAACATTTTCAAGACTAAAAAAGTAAAATGTATTAGGAACTATATCTGTTACTTCTCATATATTTACCATCATATCGTTTAAGTATAAGAGACACTTTAAACACTTACCTGTTGCATAAAGGTAATTCAACATGAGATAACTTTAAAATGTTTTATTTAATAAATGTCACTTCTTTACAAATAATTGCTTAGTAAAATTTTGGCTCCAGTGTTTTCTTCACCCATGGAAACAATCCTAATTAAGTTTGCTCATATTTGTACTCAATAAATGGATTATTCATAATTTATGTTTTATAATTTTATCTAAAATTTGATAAAATGCTTACTGCTTCTGTTTTACTCTAAGCTGTAATTTCTATGGATACTAAAATTTTACACCTATTTTTAACTGACTCATGAGTTGGCAAAGATTGTGTTATTTACCGTAGCTAAAATTTTTGCAAAGCCTGTTTTAAAGAATGTAAAGAACAATGTCTAAGATTGCATAACAATTCAAACACTTGGAACTTTTCCAAACCAGGTAGACTTCAGTCTTTTTTATAACCTAAACCAGATGATTGCATTAGAACTTATGAAAAATGATGCATAGCATAGTGACAAAGACAGAAAAAAGCTAAACAAGTCAATATGATATAATACATGAATATTCAACAGTACTTAAGATACTCTTCTATTTTAGGTACATTTCACTTTTTAAATATGAGTAACCATTGCAGCAATACACTATAAATATTTTATAAAAACAAATGAATATATACAATAAATAAATAAATAACCCATCTTGTTTGCATTTATCTGGTAGTCAAGAAAATATAGTCCAATGAAAACCTTTAATAAATCAAAAGTTTTTAAGTGCTAGAAATAAGAAGACAGTTTCATGATAGTTAAGCCAACTCAGCATTGAAAATGAGCCCTTTGATTAATATAAAGTTTGTCCATCAGCCAACATACAACTGGACATAAATCTAGTTGCTCATTGATTAGAGAAGTGTCTTTAGTCAGGGCCAATATATATTCAAAAACTGGATTAATAAATTTCACAGTCACTGGTCAGCTTCAGATGCTTAAGAATTTATGGTGTAATCTGCATATAACGTTTTTTGAGAGATGATAACCAGAAATTTTTTCTTTTATGAAATATTTTCTAATTCTTTAGTACCTTAGAATGCTCCACAATGCTGCCAACATTATTGAAGAGATCATAAATGATTTAAAAAAATGAAGAAATGGACTTTTAAAAGTAGTATGCTACAATGGAGAAAATGATACCAATAATATTTACTGTATTAACACTATAACCATTATTGACACATTTGTTGACTAATTACTGCTACTGTAATACATTCTGAAAATGTGAAAAACTGAAACCTCATTCTAAAAAAGAATGCTAAAAAGTAGTCTTAAGTTTCAAATTATCTTAAAACTAAATGCAGCAGAGGAAAAACTGTACACCTTGGCCATTCTTCCTGAAATGAGATAACAATTAAAGAAAAACAAATTCAAGACATTTGTAGGAAAATGAATGCACCTGGAATATATAATGCTGCATGAGATAAATCAGAAACACAAGCTTTAATACTGTATTGTATCTCTCACTAGAGAAAGGAAAAGTATAAAGAGCATAATAAAGCAGAAGAGAGGAGGGGATGAATCTCATGCAATTAAAAATGATACAGAACAAGAGAGAAAACAAGTGGAGAAAGGAACAGTAAAGAAATAGAATGACTTAATTTTGAAGGACTCTAATATTTGGAAGTCTTTCTTGTGCTTCCCCAAAAGGTACAATCCTATACTTCTGAATTAAGTTCTCCTGTGTCACAATTTGGGTTCACGGTGCTCGTGACCACCTGGGTTGCTCACTTTTTAAAAAGCCTTTTGTATCTCCTCTCTTGAGATCAGTGCTCAGAACAGAATATAATATAGAAATGTGTTCTAGCACAGAAAGTGCAGATTATAACCTTTCTTATTCATCACATATATTCCTACAACGGTATCACACTTATTAATCTTATTAAGTTTCTTGTATACTAAAATCCCTCTCTTTTAAAACTAGAATCTACTTATGTCTAGCATTTCCTCTTATCTTAAAGAGATGTTGTTTTCAAACTTACATTCAGTGTTAGCTCACAATATTTGCTCCATTACTCTAAGCTACTAAACATTTGATTTGCATATATTTTTCATTTGTTCAGTCAATCAACAGTATTAATATTAAATACCATTATAAATGTCTAAAGGAAACTTTGCATTTGACACACTTTAACTTTATATGTTTACCCATATTGAAAACTGAATCCTACTACTCAATGTTTCTAGTACAGGAGTAACAAAATAATTCTTTAATACTCAGTTCTTGTGAAGACAAATATCAAGAATATTGTTAAATGGAATGTATTTTGTATTAATTTTGAAGATAACTTGCCCTTTCCTCACCTTTCACTTTGAAGTCTCTTTGCTTTTCATGAAACTCTAATAATAATTCATAAATAGTTCCTGAAAAATTGTCTTACAACATCTTCCCCTTAAGTAAGGCATATTTTTGAGTGGCCCATAGTAAAACAAAATATAATAGTATTAAATACACGGTAGAATTGTATTCAATTAAACAGAACTGTATAGGTACTTCAGGTAACTTCTATTTTTATGCCATCAAATAAATCCCAGCATTTCTTATTGTACTTCAAGTGAAAGGCATTATCTTGGCTAGTGGAAAAAACTGCATATTTTTCTGTGTGGAAATGTAGAGCTACTGTTGGAGACAAATTATTTGTGACTTCCTAATAGCATTGCCTTTGCTTTGCACATTCTCCTTGAAAGAAGACACTTGCAGAAAAATATTTCCTGGAGAAATAACATTATTTTAGATTTTTGATTCCCTGATTGTAAATCATTTTCACCATATTCTTTTTCCTGTATGATGAATAGGAAGACAATGGAAAAATAGCACAATATCAGCTTTGTCCATTGCATTTTTGAACATTATTGAGTTACTTTACATTTTTCATTTAATGATACTATATGTTTCTCCTCTTAGTTGCTTCCTTTTGTCTATTTTCTCACAATTTAAATTAAACCACAGCCCTGTACAATGTATCCATCTATAAAGTGCAAATTTTACATATGTTTGCCTCTGGTCTAAATGTTTTCCCAAATACATTAATTTTTGACATAGTCTTCTATTGACTACTTTGTGGAATATAAATCTTTTATCAGAGAATATATTAAAATCTGACTTAATTCTTTCCTCTATGGCACTTGTAAATACCCATGAGAATAGTCAATTTGGATGTGAAGTAACACATTAATTTACAAATGGCACATATGATATTTTTCACTTTACATTAACTCTTTATGAAATTATGGAATATGCAGTGAAGCATATATATCCGTGGGGTACAGGTGTCCATTAACACTTCTATGACTCATACATATATTTTAGTTTTTATTTCTACCTATTGTCTAATTTCATTTAGTGAAATTTACTATAACAATTAGCTCACCGTACCTCAACATCATCAGGGTACCTCCCAAATTCCTCCCAAATTCACAAATCTATGTTGTTAATATTTTTGTTAATTTCCAGGCACTGTAACAGGCTTTGTTATTGACCTTATTTGTTGACAGTTTTCAAGTTCACTTTGAGGTATTGCTAACTGTTAACTACATCAGGAAAAGAAAACAAAACCAAAAACAATTGTTAAGGCAGTCCTAGGTTTAATAGACTTAGTATAGAAAGAGAGGACACTACTTGGACAGAATTTTCATTGTGCTTCAACATGAGAAATTAAGGAATAAGTCCATGAGGATTTAGAGCCTCATCTAGAGAATTTTTAAGGTAAGTATTTTTAGCCAAGAAACCAAATGAAATTCATAAAACAATAGCTCCAAAGTTGTGCTCAGTGAGGTACAGATCTTAAGTGATTCAGATAAACAGCTCATAATCATGATGTTTAGTTGGTTCATCATCTTGCCTTCAAGTAAAGGTATTTTTGAGGCAAGTGGTTAATTTATTTTCTCACTGCCAGCATGGTTTAGCCTAATGACAGAAAAGCATGTACAGTTTCAAAATTGCTTGAGAGTTGATTGATTTCATTTTTATGTGTACAGCAAAGTCATTTTGATGTCTTGATTTTTCTTGGTATTTGTTTCTGTACATATACCCAACAAATGCAAAGTTGTGTATGTAGACTCTATTGATGCCATTATATTGCTTGAAGTTTGATATCAGAATCTATTTTTTTCTGGTGCATGACTTGTGCTTAACACAATATTCTGTTAAATAAATCAGTCACACATTCTTGAAAGACATGTAAGATATTTTATTTTCTAGTGAAATAGTGAATGATATAAACATCAAATTAAGAAAAAGCATGATAGAAGTATTTTGAATTTTTCAAAGATGAATACTTATATTTAGGTTTCTCTTTAGTATGTCATTGTCATTTATTAAGCCAGCTATGAAAAGACTCTACTTCAGAGTTTCTGTATGACAAAGGATGACATGAGAGCACACTTTATTTGCAGTGGGGAACATTAAAAATGACTTCCTTGAGTAGTTGAAATGCTTGAGTTGAAACTTGAAATATGGATGAGAATTATGTAGGCAATGGGAATGCACTGCAGGCAAAAGGAAAACATATGCAAAGTTCATGATGTCATTTGGGTTCAATTCCCAGTTACACCCCACACACAAAAAAATGAGAACATTTGGGCTGGAGATGTGGCTCGGTGGCAGAGTTCTTGCCTTGAATGCACAAGGTTCTGTGGTTCTTACCTCAGCACCACAAAAGCAAACATGATGCAGGTTGAACCATAGCCTGTTGAAAAATCAAAGAAACTCATTGCAGCTACAGACAGAGAGCAAGAGAGGGTGATGTAAAAGAATGCAAAAGAGACAGACAGTAGGCAGGCTTTGAAGTTCTTTTAGTATATGTTAAAGAAATTTTGACCTTTATCCTAAAAGTAAGGTGAAACCTACTCATGTATTCTCACAGACAGGTGAGGATCAGATTGACTTTTGAGAAACATGTTTTGCCTTCTTGGTAGAGAATGGGTGTAGGAGGTAGCACCATGAATGTAGAGCGCTCATTTATAAGCCACTGAAGTAATGGAGATCAATGGAGCTGGGAAGCGATAAAAAATGTAGAGTGTAGAAATGCAAGAATACCCAAGGGCAAGTCAGGCAATGGAAAGTATGTGAGGAAGGAGGTCATCAAGACCCGCAGAGCTGCAGGAACGCTGGAATAATTATTGAGTACAAAGGCGCAAACAAATATTGGAGTTTGAATAATTGTTCCAAGTTTAGTCGTATGTATTTTGTGTCTGAAGGGGTTTAAAAATATGAAAGATATTTTAAAAATTGCATGTATGTTCTCAATAAAATCTGTTTGGGAGATATATATTTGATATAATTACTTTATATGATAAACTATGAATATGGGAGAATTTATAAAATTCTTAAAGAATTTCCCACACTCATGACCAGAGGAATGTGGACCAACAAAAGAAGCCAAAAAGGGCAAATAAAAACAGGAGAACACTGCTTTCTAGAAGGAAATGAAAAAAAAAAAAGTCAAGGAGAAATTAGTCCATGCTGGAAAAAGTTGCCAGAACCCACACACGGTGAATAAAAATGGGAAATGCCACTATATTTAAAAATACAGAACACTGAAGACCTCGTTCTTTTTGAGTAAGCTAACAGTAAGTTGACTCATCATGTGATAGTAGCATGAAACGAATAGCCTTAAGGGAAACTTCTTTTAGCATGTGCAATAAAGTTCTCATATTGCAGAAAATGCCACAGCGGACGGTGGTAATAAGCAGCAGCTACACACACTGCATATGTAACACACCATGCATTCTCACCACTTCTTCAAAACTAGACATACGTCAGGACGGAAAAGCATTTTCATTTGTTGCTAAGCAGTCTAATCTTAAGGAATGGAAACAGTAACGGGTCAAGAGATGGAGGGAGACGAGAGGTATAAGAGGGAAAGAGGATGAAAAGAAGAACTAAAATGTGTCACATACATGTGCCAAACCCATGAAAAGAATGTAAACATTATATGTTGCAAACATTTACTGATAAAAACATAAACAAAAATGAAATCCTCCCAAAAAAGGACTTTGGTAGCTACCAAAATCTAAACAATCAAAGAGTTTCTTTATTCAAACAGTTGTTTTCTCATAATTTTTTTAGTTAAAAGATTATGTGATACAGTTTATGATACTGTGAGATAAACCTGCTAATTAATATGATATCAAGCCTTATGGAAATTTATGTATTGCTACTTTCCAATTTGAAAAATGTAGTATAGTTTGTTGATTTCAATTATTTTGAAATCATTTGAAATGTACTGACCTTTAATTGCTACAGATTATTATGTTTCTAATGTAGTAAATTATTTCCACATAATAATGTATTCTGGGAAGTGGATGAATATGCATTACCATTACATAAGCAAATGTTTGTTAGTTTCTTATGCCAAACTAAATTATTAGTTCTTGAAACTGAGGGGTTTGGAAAATTTTTTCTTTGGGAAGTGACCTTGGACTTAAAATACTTTTTTCTTTTAAAAATACTACACTTTTTCTTCTATTTTATCATAGACAAAAATGTAAAACTTTAATTAGTAATATTCAAAAATTCTCTACAGATGAGATTCCTATTTGGAAGTCATTTATACAATAGAAGTTTAAAATGTCTGCATTTGTTATCCATTTTTGAAAACTGCTTCCATTTTAAAAGCAACAACAAACAAAAATTGTGAGAAACTTTATTTGTTACTAAGCAAAATGCTGCTGTCAGAAACCAGTAGAAGTATACTTTGTAAATTTCTTCTGCTGGCCTTCTTTTAATATTTTTTTTATCTAAATTATATCATTATATTTAAATCTAAAATTTACTGTATTTTACATGGTTTCTATTGCTATGGTATTCAGTATATTGATCTTTTTCTGCCACATTTAAAGTGCTGTTAATCTCATTCCATGAATGTTCATTATGTCCATATTTTCTTTGACAAGTTTAAAAGTTCTTGTGTGGTGAAGAATAGATATAAAGTTTAAATTAGACCAGAGGCATTAGTTCTAGCTACCTGTTACATATCTTGGTTGCTGAAATTAATAATCATGGACTATATATTTCCTATCCTTTTGTATCATAAAAATATAATATATTATAATATAAGTGATCAATACTTAGGAATTCAAAAGGTTACTACTGTTGGCATTTTGGTAATTCTAGGTCTTTTTGTATTATTTAATTTTCTTTCTTGTTATATGGTATACTTACTATTCTTTTACATGACAGGTATTGTGATTGTTCCATTGCAAATTATTTAATTTTTGTTTTCTCCTTTTTAGATTTTTTTTTATCTAGAAGCTATCTTATTTTTCAATGAGTCTTATTACTGGAGGGCTTGGTAATCCTGTGGTGGATCTAGAGGAGACTTTTCTAAGCATAGTTTAAACTTCTGAGAAAACATGGAATTTCAGGATAGTCTGAATATTCCCTGTAGTTTTGCTATTCAGACTGAATAGAATTTGAACATCCTGTTGTAGAATCCTGGAAAATTTTGATTGTATAGTTTCATAGGAATTTTTCCTTGCTTGACTTCACAAAGCTTAACACTACTGCCTGTGCAAATTAATATTCAGCCAAAGACTCAAGGTTACCATATGCATGTTTCAGGAGATAATCTTGCCAAACTCCTGTCATTTCTCTTTACCCTGCAAATTCTAAGTGTTTAGCTTTGGAAAATTTATATGTTTCTCAAAGTTATTGTGTCTGATTCCTCTCCCTATTATATAGGTCAGACAGTTGCATCCACCTGGTACTATGGGGAAATTCTAGAGTGTATCTTGTTGCTTCCCATTTTTTAAGAATTTTTTCCTTTAATACTTCTTTTCTCAAAATCTGAGAATAGTATTTTTATATATTGTAATCAGTTTTCATTTGTTTTATCTGAAAGCTAGTTATATATTATATATTGTTCAAGGCCAAAATTGGAACTCCAATTATATATAGTTTTATAAAAAAATGAATAAAACTCTACTTAGAGACACTTAGAGTTGGCTGGACTGTAAAGACATTAGAAAGTTATGGCTGCCATCCAAAGACACCAAAGAATACAGAGTCCTAAGCCAAATGGAACATTTTGGATAGTTTTGCTGTAACCACTGATTAGACAAATTAAAGTATCTTCAGAAATAGAGGATCACACAGTACAAAGCTTGTAGAAAAATATTAGCTACTGATTTTTTGGCAGTGAAAGAGTTTGAACTCCTGCTAAGGTGTCTGCACAATCAGGACTTTATAAGTAACCCAAAGACCTGGAAATGGTGTCATCAGCATAGTCACCACGATAATTCTACTGTAGACATCATGTGACTGGAATGCATGCAGAATAACCTTCCATCTGACAATAGCCAGGGCTTCAAAATGACACAGTCACAACTTCCATGGAAAAGAAAAAAAGCACAGCTTTTAAAGACTTTTCTGGGACATTTTGCAAAATTTAAATAAAGATTTCTTTCAATTTGAAAATTTCTGTACTTTGAAAAGATTAGTATAAAAAAACCCAAAGAACTTGTTTACAATTTCTAGAAAGGCAGGAAAAAAAGCATCAAGACCTCTCCAAGAAGCCCTTGACTACTTATTTTCCAGTTTTTTTGGGGTTTTTTTTGTTTTTTGTTTTTTGTTTTAATGCAGCCTGAGCTCAGAAGCTGGGAGCTGACCAAAGTCCTGTCAAGGAACTCTGAGAGCAGATGAAGCTGAAATGTGTTCATGATTTCCAGAAGAATTAGAAGATTTAGTAAAAACTGCTCAACTCAGTGAAGATTTTCCACGCTTTATTTACAACACCATGAAATACATTGTCCCCAAGAGATAAAGAATTGAAATTCAAAAGAAGTCTGAGAAACTGTAGAAAAATTCAGGCCAATTCAAGAAAAAAAAAAAATATGACTTTTTCAAGAAGATGAAACTTCATGGAGAACCCAGGAAACCACTCATGAATAGATACCACAAGTGCTACCAGGATTTGTGCTTTAAACAAGACACTCAAAAGCACCCCTGAGGGGGCACATGGAAGAAATTAGCAAATACTGGCAAGTTCATCTCAGAAAGCCTGAAGGAATGTAACAAGAGACAGGCTGCAGAACTCCAGAAAGCTCGTGAGGTAGACATGGATCTCTGGCTCAGTTTCTTTTGTAAGGAATATACTGAATACAGTAGTCTATTGGTAATAAATGTGAAAATATGAGCATGAAGAGAGGCTGAAACTCTGAAATCAGATGTACAAATTTTCAGTTCTCATGAGCAAAGATTCTGTAAAAGGGGCTCAGAGAGGAGCAGACACTACAAGCTCCAGGAAGAGATTTTGGTAGAAACCATTAGGGTTGGTGACATCTTTCATGGGCACTGGAAGGGATGTGGATGTGAAGGGGGATAGAGAAGAAGATGAAAGCAAACTCCTTGGACTCCAGCAGTGGAATCAAAGGCAGACATGATGGGTCTGAGGAAAGTGGTACTAGTTCATCTTCCTCAGGACAACTCTGATGTAGACACCACTTGAACTTTATTCCCATTCTAAAGATATGGACAGAGAACTTTCCAAGCGGAAGTGTAGGACATGCATGTCAAAAAAGAGTGAACTCTCATTCCCGCCTCTTATTATTTTCTTCCTTCTCACTTTTCTTCCTGAATGCAAAGGAAGAGAAGTTGGCAAGAAGGGAACTGGTAGCAGTAATCTCTGTATCAGTTCCCTAAACCTGTGAGGAAGGACCTTCCTGGGTTAATAAATATAAGAACTGGCCCTTCATTCCCAGAGGAATCTGTTTAGTTAAGGTTCTTCAAACAAATACTGAAATGATTTTTTTTTGAGGGAACACTGGATTGGAGTAAATGTTCCTCATGCAAGAAGTTTTGCTTTCATATTCTGCCTGCTGGTGGTGGTAGGAAGACACTGAGGCGTTTATGACCCAACTTTCTCTATAGAACTGCCCTCAGAAGTCTTGCAATAAATCTAGAGTAGGAAGTATTTGATAGGAATAAAATGTCTTAAAAATATTCAATACCAATACTCTTGATATCTCTCTCCTCACTTCCTTAACGATTGAGCATTCCAGACTTCGAAAATGGTCAAAATCACAGAGGCAACAATTAGTTCTGTATGTATACTTAACTCTTAGCCCATGCTCAAATTTTTCTCACTAGTGTAAAGAAAGGGGAATTTTAAAAGTTTTTTTTTTAATATTTAATTTGAGTAACTTCCTCCATAGTATCAGAGACTCATGAATTTAGATTCTGCTTCTCCAAGTAACTTCTGAATTTGGGCTAGGCCGAAGGACTAAATCCTTCCTGCTACTCCAGGTGATTGACTCTCACCTTTCCTATTCAGTATGGAGACATCAAGAAAAATGTACACACAGATAGTATACTATCGTGTTACACTACTAAGTTTGTCTTTAATTCCTGCATCAGGATCACATTGTTTAATTATTTTCCTTTACTGGAATTTTTTTTATTTTAAAGAGACTGAAAGAAAACAAAACAATAAAAGCAATATGGTATTTCAAAACAAGCTGACAGGAAATTAACAATAGTCACTGAAATTTTTGAAAAGCTATTTATAGCTAGTGCCTTCTCATTCTAATTTTCTCATTTTTAGTTACTTTCCTATTTTATTCTTTTATATTGGCACCACAGAAGTATTAGATTTCGTATGAAAACTACTGAATTTAGGATATATTTTTTCTAGGTGTCTTACAGAACTGTTAGTCATAAGTTTTTTTTCTAGAGATATCATTTTCAGAAAATAAAGCCTGTATTTATAATTGTTATAGCTCTAATTTCTTTCTCCTTTCTAATGTGTTGGGTGTAATATCCAAAAAGTGTTGTCACAATAGTAATATGTTTGTATCTTGTTTCTGAATTTTAAGTTAGTAATTTCACTTTTGGTAACCATGAAAATTATGCTAACATACACATTTGAAAGCATAATTATAATCCATTTCAGAAAGGAAAATATTTCCCTTTTGCAACATATTTAAAATCTGTGATACTCTTCATTCTTTGCCTTTGTTTATTTCTGTAAGTCACTTTAAGTAATTGCACTGGTTTCTAACTTTCATTCTTTCTGAAAAAAAAAGTCCTGAAATTTTTATGTTGTTCAACTACATGTGAGGTAACACTAGAAAGAATACCCTTGTCAAAAATTATTCAATGATACTGGTTAAAGTATGTTAAAGAAAGTTTCAGGGAGATTCATCTAATAGGTATAGGGATTATGATACAGTATAGTGATTTTATAGTGGGGGAGAGAGATCTGGAATCAAAGACAAATGCAACATAAGCAAGTGAAACTTTATAACCAAAACCATGATGGGGTTCAATGGATTGAATAATATAGAATAAGAGTCAGGAGAATTTTTGCTAAACTAACCAAATAGGATCCTAACTGAATAGATGGGAGGTTGATCAAACGTCACTAGTTGGCAGTATTGAGCTTGATCAGAGATTAGGCTTCTACTCGCTCTTTCTTTCCCCTCCATTTTTTGCAGTTTTAATTATATAGAATGTGGCAAAAGTATTAACAATAATTTATTCCTTTTTTAAAAAAATTTAAATTTAACTTCTCTTTTTATTAATATTTAATTTTTTAAAATTTTATTTTAAAGAAGATAAAACAAGGGTAATTTCAAAACAAGATAATAGGAGAGTAACAAAGGTTAATAGGTTGCATAAAGTTATCTTCAAAGTAGTTACTCAGAGTACAATATATAGGCATGAAACAGTTTCCAAGGAGTATCAGCACAAGGCATTTTTTCAATGAACTAGAAGTAATAGTAGTATAACTATATTAATTATCTTGTTATATGTGTGTGTGTATTTTTCATTTCTATCCTTCTTCACTCCTTTTTCCCATTCTTTCCAGTTTCTCTTCTTTTATGAAAACTTTCTTCTCACTGTACTTTTTTTTGAACCTGATTTCAAATTCCCGATCTCATGCTTGCCAGGCAGATATTGTGCTGCTGAGTGCTATATCCAGCCCTATTGTACACTGTGGATCTTATTTACTCTTGTAACTTCTCACACCAGGGAGACAATGCAATGTTTACCATATTTACTTAAACTAGTATGTATAATTCCTTTTTTCCCTCTTTTTACCAATTTCACCACTTCTTTCATTTATGTATGTATGTATGTATGCATGTACATATTATCGACTCGTTTGTAATTCTGGTTACATACATGTTGCAGTTTGGAGCTGGACTATACCTCTAGATGACTCATGTTCATAGGGATTTCAAAAGGTTATTTGGTCATAGGGCCATCATAGTTGACTTGCTGTTAGCAAGTGTGCCCTGCTTAGAAGCAGATAACTGGTGGTGTGATCTGGAAGGGTGTCATGTCCATACTTGGCTTCTCCTCGCTCTGCTTCTAGGACACCATGACATGAGGAGTTTTCCTTTGTTGAGTCATTTGCACATGCTGCTTCTGTTTTGGAGTCAGTCAACTATAGACTAAACTTTGAGCCAAAATAAACTTTTTCAAATTATGGGTGTTGAGTACTGTGTCTTAAAGATGAAGAAAGTGTTTAAGAATACATTTTATCATTTTTTATCATTTCTAGTATATTTTGAGTGAAGGCTTCATGTCATCAATGGCACATGTGTGAGAATTTAGATTTTAATATGTTCCTTTGGATTTTAATGTCACCCTCTAAAACTTATCAGTGTTTCTTTTAGTAGGGACTTAAATTAAAGCAGATCAACTGAGTTTATTCCAGACTTATCTTGAAGATGTTTTATAGCAGTGCAAGTATATCCTTTTGCTTCAGTGTTAGTTTATCTATAATACTAAAACCTGCCTCTCTGAGCACTCTACACTGACATTTCTTTCTCTTACCTATCAATGTTATAACATCTTCCATTCTGGTATTCATTTATTTGGTTGATCACTCTTTGGAAATTCTTACTGGGCTTTTTTGCAGTTTGTAGCTCTTTTGCACAAGTAGACTATAATTCTATTATAAATCTATAAATAGACTATAATTGTATTGATTAGACTCATTTACAGAACTCTGGGCTTCATATTTTGCACTGATTCATTTCTTCTTGCCTGTTACCCTAAAGATTCTAAATTCAGGCTTTCAAAACTCTTATCTCTTTATTTTATGAATACTACATTTTTAGCTTGAATTTTCTATCCTTAGTCCAAATTTAGAAATTACTCATGTCCCACACAAAAAGTCAGTGCAATCTTATATATGCTTTATTTTATTTTTTTAACCTCACTTTTATAGTCTTAAATTTCTCTTTCCCAGCTCATCAAGTTTTTGAAAAGGCACATCTAATATCAACTTTCCAACATAGTTATTCCTAAATTATCTCTCTATTTTGGGGGTTTCTAAAAAGCTATTTTTGTACTGGGCAGGCTCATTAAACTATAATCATAATAGAATATAACTAAAATAACAATGATTAAAATGCAATATATCAGAATGGTAGAACACATCAAAAACAGCACTTAGAAAAAAAAATGTATGGCAGGGTTTGCATACACTACAAAGATAGAAAGATCAAGAAATAAACAATCTAAGTGTACTCATTTGGACACTGGAAAAAGAAAATCAAACATACATAAAACAAAGGAAGTAATAAAATATGAAAAAATCAATGATATTAAAAAAGGAAATTAGTAAAGAAAATCAATGAAACCAAAACCTCATTCTTTGTAAAGTCAATAAATTTCATTAGAGTAAATCAAAGTTAAATTAAGCAAAATAAAGAACAAGTTGCTACAATGAAAGACAAACACTACAGATCTAGTGGATATGAAAAACAAAAGCAAGAAATATTACAAACAAATATGTGCCCACAAAATTGATAATCACACAAATTTGCCCAGTTCCCTTAAAGAAACAAACATAGAAAAAAACATGGGGGAAAATATGTAATAACAATACTCTTACACTACTAAAGAAATTTAATGAACAATGATGTTGAAAGACAAACAGTGGATCTAACATTTATAAAATTTACTGATGTATTCCATTTAGTATTTAAGAAAGATATTCTACTTGTTCTCTACAATGTATTTCAGAAGCCAGAAACAAAGAGAATATTTCTAATTCATTTCAAAAGTTCATCATAACCCTAGCAGCAAATCCAGACAGAGACAGTAAGAGAAAATAATCAGAAACCAGTATGTGTCATGAACATAATGCCAAAATCATCACATGGTATTGAATTCTAAATAGAATGGCAAAATATAGAAATAAAGTTTACATATTATTACCAAGTGGGATTTATCTCAGCATAAAGGGTTGGCTCAACAATTGAAAATCATATGATGTAATCTAACACATCACACTAAAAAATAAAAACAAAATACTATTTCATGTCAATTGTTGAAGAAAAAGTTATTTGATGAAATCTATTCACATTCCATGATTAAAATTTCAAACAAACTAGAAATAAAAGCCAGTTTCCTGTATTTGATCCAGAAAATCTATAAAACAAAATTACAGATAGCATCATGATTAATGACTGGAATCTGGACACTTTTCCAATAAAATTAGGAAAAAGGAAGTCTGTGGGTGCTCATCCTTCTTTTTCACATTATCCTGGAAGTCCAATTCATTACAATAAGAAATAGAAATAAAGGAGCCAGGGATATAGCTTAGTGGCACTAGCGCCTGCCTGGCAAATGTGAGGTCATGAGATTGATCCCTGGTACCCCCCCAAATCTAAAGAATCTAATCTAAAGAAAAGAAAGGAAAGAAAGAAAGAAAGAAAGAAAGAAAGAAAGAAAGAAAGAAAGAAAGAAAGAAGGGGAAAGGAAAGGAAAGGAAAGGAAAGGAAAGGAAAGGAAAGGAAAGGAAAGGAAAGGAAATGGAAATAAAAGTTAAGCTACATGGGAAGAAAAATTCTCCAATTTTTTATGTTTATGTATGACATAAATTTTTATGGTTAGACTCTTAAAGAATTGAAGAATAAATCTGAAATTCATAAATGATTGGGGGACATCAGCTTAGTGTCAGTAGTCAATAATTTTTCTTCATTTCAGCAGTGGAAATAAAAACATGATATTATTTATACTAATTCTTTTCCAATGCAAAACTTACTTGTCAATGCAAAAGAATCATTACATAAGGAAAACTATAAATCAATAAGAAACAATTTTGGAGAACTAAATAGATGGAGAAATAATCTATATTCACATAAAAGAATACTCAATATTGCCAAGATGAGAAAGATTTGAAGGGAGGGGATGGGAACAAGAAAAAAAAAGAGGAATCAAGACATACTGGGTACAGATTCAAGATCCCTGCAATGAATGTGATCATATGCATATCTAAATAGCACCAATTAACTCAAGAAAATGAAAATGATGTCCGTTCTTTTCAATGTAATTCATAGACAAATGAGTTTAATCCCAATTAAATGTCCATGTTGTGTTATGGAGAATGACAAGCTGAGTCTAAGGTCCATAGGAAAGAGGGAAAGACATAGAATATCCAACACCTGGGTGGAGTTGGAGCACTGACTTTGGTCACCAGGAAGACTTGCTGTGAAAGAAGAGAGTAATATTGGTTAAAGTAGATATATAGACCCATGTAACAGAACATTGATGTGGGCCCAAAATAGGCCCACATAAATTTAATAAACTGACTTTGGACAGTGCAACAACAGCAGTTCAGTGGAGAAGAGATAGTCTTTTTAACAAATGGTGGTGGGACATCTACATGACCACACGCAAATGTTGGAATGTTACACAGACTTTGCACAATTTTCTCCAAAATCACTCAGAATAGATCACATGCCTAAATGTGAAGGAAGAAAATACACAGATCCTGAATGACAACAGGAGAAAATCTAGACTAACTTGAATTAGGTGATGACATTTGTTTTGTCTGCTTAATTTTGCTTTGAACTTAAAACTACAACAAATAAAGTCTATTTTAAAAATAAGATTGCACATTAAAATAAATACTAATTTATATTATAAACATTAATACATTCATACAGTTAAAATCCAACAACAAATAATTTAATGCAATTCTCCCCAAATGTGTCACAAGAAGACTTCTTCTAACATATTATGCATTTATATAGCCTTAGACTAAGATTCCACTCAATACTTTTGTGAAACACAAGATTTGAATATAATAACAGTAAAATAAGTTTAGGGGTAATCCAGTCACTCAGAAGCTGAAGGAGACTGAGGCAGGAAGATCACAAGTTTCAGCCAACCTGGGCATCTTAGTAACTTATGGAGAGTCTCAAGATAAGATAAAGGAAGCTGAGGTGTAGCTCAGTGTGAACCGCCTGGGTTCAGTCCATAGTACGCTGTGAAAAGTTTATGAAAATGCAAATGTACCTATCTGTCTATCTTGCACATTTTTAAAAAAATGATTCAAATTATTTTTAAAACAGGAATAAAAATAAAAATAGACATACATAAAGTTAGAGTAATAAATCAAAAGCAATAAATCAAAGATAGACTGTTTTCCTATTTCCTGACTCGTGACATCTAAACAATCTTACTTCTAAAAACAGGTGTGTGTATATATATATATATATATATATATACATATATCCATAGTTAACATGTGTGTCTTAGAGCTTGTACTTTTCTGTAGCTCAGACTCTACACAAGTACACACACACACACACACACACACACACACTGTAATTACCAGGTTCTGTCTAAGAGGGAGAGCAGCCAGTCAATCTGTTTCCAATCTTTGTTGGACTGTTTTTGTGCTTCTTTGTGGATCTGCCTGAATTTATGCACACCTGCTTCCTTTCTTTAATGGTGTGGTGACATACACCTACTTCTTTTGACTTGACCTTCTGCCACTCACTCACAATTTGAATTGAATCTCTGGCACTTAAATTACTCTTTTTATTTGGTCTTTGCTTCCTGTCTATTTTATCTCACTCCATTTGGAAGTTGTTGATGACCTCAGGCTGTGCACTTGAATTTTACACTCCGTTTGTTCTGTTCCTTTTGCCACACAGTCATTAGGCTTGGAGTGTGCTGTGTCTCTCTGGAATCACATTATTCTGTCTGACGCCCCTGCTGTAGCTGGTATTGCCATGCATTCACTGTCTTTGAGGTCTTCCAATTAACTCCTGACCTTGGCTTTCGTGGGTCTGCCCTAGTTGGCTTGTGACAATTTCCAACACTTAGCAGGCATAAACAAAGGCCTCTATTTCCTGTCACATTTCTTAGAAAGACAGATACTATACCTCCTGAAAATCCACAACACTTATATTCAATGAAATACAGTAAGATTTACAAATACCACATTCTGGATTAACTTCTCTTAACATTTACTTAAAATATAAACCTTTTCTCATCAAGATTCATTGTCTTTCCTTTAATTATTTTCCCCAGAACATGTACAAATTTTGCTTATATAAAATAGTAGATTATTTTATATACTGTTTGCCTCCTTGCTCTGGCACATTAAACCTATGGGTTAAGGAGTTTATTTTTATTTTTTATTTTTTTCTGATGTAGCCCATCAAACAGGAAGACTGGTGCAGAGTAGATTTTCAATACATATGTCACATGCAAAAAACTAAGTACATAGATACTACTGAATCTTTGCTGACCTAAATTAAAATTAAGAACTGATGAACCAACACTTGCCATTCAGAAAACACACAAACTTCTTTTGTGTTTGGCCCATACTAACATTCCCTGAAAATTTGGAAGGTAATTTGTGATCTGTCTCATTGAGAATATTTTGGCAAGATAATCATAGTTTTCAGTGTATTGACACGTCCTTGGAAACAAAGTGAACAACTTTTTCTTAATTCAAAAATTATAATGAAATTATTGAAATTAAAATAGCATAGTTTACTATGTTTTCATTATTTCATGAGGATTGCGATTTTGAACTTCAAATTTCTTGTGAAGCACTATTTTCTACCTTTGTAAAAATTATTTTGACTTTTATTATAAAGATGATCTTCACCCTCAAAAAATCGTTAAATTTGAAATCTCCCATTTTGGGGAGTTTCCATTCTTCTATCTTTTTAACATGATTACCTGTATTTTCGAGAAGACTGACTCATATAAACTACCATTAAAGATCCCACAGAACTCCTAATTCATTGTAATAATTTTGTAAAAAAATATACAGTATATTGCCCTTTTTAAAAACTATATACCAATTTAATTTCACTTGAATTTATTTTTCAGCTAAAATTTATTCTAAGCATCGTATTTCTTAATATTTAAATTAATGATGTTTGTACATGAAACAAGTAAGAAAAAAGCATCACATTTATGTTCTGCACACACACACGCAATTGTCTTAGTCACTCTGTCTTTGCTAGGACAAAATATCCAAGAACAACAACTTCAAGGAGAAAGGGTTTGTTTTGGCTATGTTTTCAGCCCATGGTGGGTAGGTTCCATGGCATGAAGAGCATGGGGGAAGGGTCTAATACTGAGGAAAGGTGGTCATTTTAAGGCTGTCAGGAAGCTAAGAGAGAAAGAGAGGTCTATCAGTGAGGTGCACCCTTCCATCCACCTCAGGTCCAAGACAATGACTTCCATAACAAACAATATCAAAACCACAAGTGTGCATTGGTAGAATCGATTTTTTTGTTGTTATTGTGCATTCAGCAGATATATATGCCCTCACATATGGGTTGATATGCACACAGTTCTATACAATTTTATCTTGTAAAGTTATATGGTTATCATGACAGATGAGGTTCAGAGAAGTGGGATCACTGCAGGCTGGTATTATCCTTGCCTGTTTCCATCCACACCATCCTTCATCTCTGGAAACCAGTAATCCATTCTCTATTTCCATAATTTTGTTAATTTTAAGATACTGCACTTACAATATCTTATTCTTCATGAGTTTGGATTGGCTTTGGCTTGTTTCCAACCAGCATAATTTACAGGAGATTCAACCCAAGTTTAGCTTCTTTTTACTGCTGGGTAGTAGTCCATGTTTTTTGGATGGATCACAGTTTGTTTAACCACTTACCTATTACACAGTATGTGGAATTTTTCCACACTTTGACTATTATGAATAAACCTACTATGAATATTCATGACCAGGATTTTGTGTGAATGTAAGTTTCCAATTATTCTAGCAGCACAGAGTAAAATTCTGAGTAATGTGATAATCACATGTTCAATTTTTTAAGACACTGTTTTCATGAATGAATGTACTATTTTGCTTCCTATCGGCAATATAAAAATGATTCACTTTCTCCACCATGTCATCAGCTTTTGGTGTTGCCATTTTTTTTATTTTAGTTTTTAAATATGTATGTAGGAAGATCTTGTTGTGGTTTTATTTTGCATTTGCTAAATGGTTTCTCCATATAGTGGACAGAAGAAGGAGGGATAGGGGTGAGGCTTAGAGGGCATCATCCAATGTAAAATGGACTTGGATTTTTATAGATTTATCTGTATTATATGGAAGTGACCGAAATATACCATGTTTCATTTAAGTAAATTTAGTCTTCTTTAATTGAATGATTTTAATATATAATTGTGGCCTGAGGCTGTAAAGAAATCTAAAAGATTGTTACAACATCAAATTCATATGGAAAGTCTAATTCATGAGCCCATTTTTCTGAAGTAAAATCAGTTCGTTGCTTTCAATGTCTACAACTCAGAAAACAACCATGGAGGTCACCATTTGTCCCTGAAAGGACATATCAAAAGCCTAGGTTAACTCTGTATCTAAGTGCCATTTTTCCTTTAGCAAATAGACATTGGTGGCTTCTCTAAGCTTAAACAGTGTGTTATTCATGACACAAGGCATGATGTTTGAATTGGTACATAGTGTTCCAGGTTTGGAGCTTATCAGAGTCTTCTTTCCAAGAAAGCCCAGTATTTAGCCAGTAACTGCCTCAGTAATGGCAAAATTCATGAGCTCAAAGAGCATGAAGAGAGTAGTTTCTTCAACAGAAATTCATGAGCAGCTAGTACATATTCCGCATGGGTACAAAAGGTGCAGAAGGCATAAGAAAAGTGTGCGAGAACCTCTATAATGAAGTTACTGGAAAGCAATAATAAGGATATTAGTCATATTACAATTTGAACAGATTCTATAGATTATGATGTAGGAAATCTCACTTAAGGGGATATAAGATTGGTAAATAACATGACATGATTTGGTTTAAACTTTTAAAAGAGAAATAAATTGCCAGCAGAATCCAAAAAGATTTAGATATCTTTGGAGTTTTTCTTAGCAATATCATTTGAAAGGGCCTACAATGAAACTACAACTAGTTGACCAAATATTTTTTTAAGAATTCAACTGAAATATTGGGGTTTCTATGTATGAGATAGTGGCTAATCCTTTTTTGTTAACTCCAATGCAAAAATGAATCAGTGTACCAAAGACATCTCTAGGGAGGAGGATGAGATCCATGAAAAGCCTTTGCTCCTAAACACAGATTGCCTGCAAAGGCAGGTTAGGAAAGCAAAACTTACTGAGCTGCCATATGAGGTCAGACTACTTACTATAATATTATGTATGCTTCCAGTGTTACATGTATCTTTCTCAATTTTTGTCTATACATGTTGAACACAAATGACATAATTTTGCAACATAATTTTAAAAAATCACAGAGAGAAACAGTTTACTTTATTACCACATTTTTTGCCACTTATTCAGATATTCCTTGTTATTTAAAGTACCAGTACTTCTTTTATAAATAAGCATTTGTTTGTGGAGATTGTTACAGAATTCCTTAATTCTGTAAACATAGAGTAGAAACTTTACACAAAAATATTATCAAATAGAATTCAATAATATATTAAAAATATGTATCATGACCAAATGGAATATATATTCAGGTATAAAAAAGTGGTTCAATACCTGAAAAATCAAATTACAATATTCATCACATCAATAAGTTTAAAAATTTAAAAAATTTACATGATCATATCTACAGGTGAAGAAAAGTAGTTGACAAAATCAATTATCCCTTTAAGATAAGAACTCTCACTAACTAGAACAAAGTTGGACCTCTGCAACTTGATTCAGAACATCTAATTCTTTTTATTTTTTTTTTTTGGTCTTTTTGAGACAGAGTCTCACTATGCAGTTCAGGCTGGCCTTGAGCTCACTTTGTAGCCCAGGCTGGTCTCGAACTCGCATAGATCCTCCTGCCTCTGCCTCCCGAGTGCTGGGATTACAGGCGTGAGCCACCACACCTGGCTCAAGAACATCTAATTTTAAATCCTACAATTGGCATCATATTTAGTAAGGAGAAACTGGAAGCTTTCCCACTTAGGTCAGAAACCATATAAGAATGTCCCTTCTCAATATTCCTGTTAGTGCAAGCCTGAAATAATAGAATGAGATAATAAAATTAAATAAAAATATAGTATTTAAAAAGGAAGAAATGAAACTATCTTGATGAGAGATAACATTTATCTATGTAGGAAATCTAAAAGAATTAACATATTCTTACAACTAGTAAGCAACTGTAGTGTGTTTTAAAATACCATGACACAGAAAAATTGAAACCTTTCTTATATACCATGAATGAACATATAAAATTTAAACAAACAAAAAATACAATGCAATTTATAACATCCTCACAATGCAAATACACATTTATAGATGTAAAAAAGTATGTGTAGATGCTAAATGAAAAGAATGAGTTCATGCAAAACATTTTTACTACACTAAAATTTCCTGTACTCTGCCTGCTCAACTGTCATCTACTGCACACTTTAGAAATTACTGATCTTTTCATTTTGCACAGTTTTACCTTTTACAGCCTAGTCTGTGATTAGAATACTTCAGAGTTGTACTTCTCTTACATTATCTTCTTTCACTGAGAAGTGTATATTTAAGTTTCTTGCACACTTCTTAATAATCTTATAATCCCACTTCTTTTCTGCAGTGAATAATATTCCATTGTCTAGATGCACTCTAGGACCTGTTCCTTGTTTCCAAATTGAAATAATTTTGAATAAGGCTTCTATAGACATGTGGACATAGGCTTTTGTGTGGAAAAAATGTGTTTTTAAAGAGTATAAAACTTGAATATTATGATAAGCATATGTTTGGCTTTGTAAGAATGCACCAAATTGCCTTTCACAATGCATTCTCATCCACACAGAAGGAGGGTCCTCACTGTGTCCCTGACTTGGCTGCACCTGCTTTGGTCAGCAATTCGGACTTCAGCTTTCTAACAGGTTTGCAGAGGTATTTCATTGTCCCTATTTAGCACTTACACTAGTTCCGTATAATACAGAATATCTTTCTGTATTTACTCTTTGAAGAGGCAGATGTTAATGATTCTTGGCTTCTTTTTAACATCACAGTGTTTTCTTACTGTTGGATTTTAAGAATTGTGTATTATATTTTATACACTAGTCCTCCATTAGATGTATATTTTCCTATCATATTCTTCCACTCTTATTTTGTTTTTCACTCCACTGAAATTACCTTGCACAAAGAATTTTTATTTTAATGAAATCTAGCCTAACGATTTAGTTCATAGTTCATGCTTTTTCTATCATATCAAAACTATATCCTCAAACTATAGCTACCCTTACTTAATCTTGTGTCTAGTAGATTTATATTTTGCATTTTGAATTTAACTCTGTGTTCTATTTTTGGTTTATTTTTGTAAGAATACCAGGCCTATTTATTTTTGTTGTTGTTGTAGTTTTTGGTTTTTTGTTTGTTTTGTTTTACATGTGGAAATCCAGTTGAATTGCCTTTACCCCTTTGGATTCAGTTGTTTCTCTACCAAAGATCCACTTATTAAATCTATGTTTGTTGATTGTTGTGGTTGTTTTGTTTAAAAAGTATGTATCTTCTTTTTTCATCAATAATACATGATCTTTATTACAATTTACTCATTAGCTTTTTAACAATCCTTTATGTAATGTAGTGTCAGCCCTTCGGATTCTTATTCAAAATGTGTTGAATATTCTAGGCCTGTTGTTTTTCCATGTATGCCTTAAAAATCAGTTTTTCCTTATTTGTAAAATAGCTTCTAAGAGTTTGATTGAGACAGCATAGAATGTATCCATTAATTTGGGAACAACTGACAATTTAATGATATTGGCCTTTCTACCAATGAACATAGAATATGTCTCTATTTAATTAGTGCCCCTTTGATTTTGTTCATTAGAATTTTATAGTTTTGCTCCTTTGGAAATTGATGTTTTTTGGTTACATTTGTAGCTAGGCACATACAATTTGAGGGGAGGCTATTGTAAATGGTATTGTTGGTGATTTTCTTCGAGATCAGTGTAATGAAAGGTTTTCAGTTTTATCCAGAATATTTTGAATAATATGTTAGGATTCTTTTGACCCTATTTAAATCTTTTAATAGGCAATTTCCCTGTTTAGATTTCTCATGTAGATTCTGGTATTCTCTCTGGTTTTACTGGTTTACTGGTAGGAACAGATCAACCTCAACACTAACCAGTAGTTGTGAGGTAGAGTATGGGTGACTCCTCTTGGGTTAATATTGCTTTAGGAAGAACAGGGCACCGCTGTTGATTGCTAAGAAATAGATTTTCCTAATGACAATCTGTTGGTAGCACTGGTGTAGTTAGATTTTCAATATTTGAAAGCCAAGTTTAATCCTTCAGTCATTAAATTCTCTGGAAACACCACAATCAATGGGGGGAAATTAGCTACTATTACATTTGTGATTTTATAACTTTTTGCTCTAATCTATAATATGTCATTTCATTTGTTTATACAAAGGTTATCTGAAAACACATAAATACCTAATAGATATCTTAAATGACTAACTCTAGGTTATAATATTAATTGCAGACCGTTCATTTTATGTCCTGCTCATTAAGATTTACCCCTGTCATTGGTAGGATGTGGTAAGTAGAAAAAGCTTTCCAACCACTTGAAAATGCAGAACTATTTTAATCCAGGATGTCCGTTTTAAAGGCTTATATTAAACTGTCTACAGTCTAATTTCCTAATTGTGAAAAAGTAGTAATAATAGAATTCTTCTTTTCAAAAGGTTAAAAGGCTAAACCTTATGGTTTTCACTCAAAAACTTCTACATAAATAAATACACCATTTTGCTTTCCTTTTTTATTTCTGACTCCTAGAATTCTTAATGGACTATATTGCATTATATTTGTTAGACATGCAAAGATTATTTATCACATTTTTCATGGCATGAGACTGACAAATTTGAAGAACTTAGTTATAAATATGGTCTAAAAACCTTTCTATGATTTCTGATAGAGAAATATGATGAATGTTTAGAACATTGTAGTAAAAGACACATGTCTATTGATGCCCATGAAAATGTCCCCTCTTGCTTTGAAAATACTTATCTCACCTAGCTTGCCATTTTCTGAAAATGTTCTGGAAGTCCTTTTTTGCAAGTGCCTTTATTTGCACTTTTGTGCCTTCCTTGGAACTCTAAATCTTTTCAAACATTTACCTTCTACGATCATTCTGAATTTGTAGAAGAGTCTGCAGTCTCACAATGCTACAGCCAGTGAATAAAGTGGGTGAAGACACACTGTGATGTTTTCATCAGCCTGATTTTCTGCTGAAATCCCTCAGAAGCACCACTATCTGCATTTTTGATGAAAAATGATAAAACATCCATGAACAAGGACTTCCAGGATTGCTCTAGAAAGTTTGTAAGAATGACTGTGTAAGTTTGAAGTAAGGGGAAATATTTTGAAGGATATTAATGCCAATATATCTTTTACTGTAATATTTTTGATTTAACTACTCATCATATATTTCAACAGTTATATTTGTACAACTAAAAGAGCTGAACTGAGTTTATTTTGAGATTGTTATTGTAGTCTCATTTAAAACTGCCAGACTATAGTAACAAGTTCTAATGTAATACATGTTACATGTACTTTTGATGTTTATTATTAGAATATTTAAACAGGATATCTATTAGAAGTGTCCTTTTTTTGAGATTATGTAACATTTTTCTTTCTTCTTTTAACTTTTGATACTTCTCTACAAATAAAAAATTATTTATGTTACCATCAATTATCTCTTTCAGATACAGCTCAGCAGTAGAGTGCTGGGTTAGTATGAGCATAGTCCCGGCTTTGATCCCTAGGACCACAGGAAAAAAAAAAAGAAAAACGACTGAAAACCAGACAGGGCATTAGATTTGTAGAGATGGGAAGGAGAGAAGAGAAGCAGAAATGCATAGTGGGAAAGGAGAAGTAAAAAAGGTATTAAATTACCATATTATAGCTACTAATTTCCCTAGATGAATGTAATTATTATGTAACTCAAACACATACTAATAAAATAAAGTAAGGGAAATATTATTAAAGGCAGGAAAACTTTAAAGTCCTGCATTATGTTTTTCAAACTCAAAATGGTCTATAGTCTCGAAGTCGTGCTAATTTGCTACTTTTTCTACTTCTGTGAACCAACTCAGGATCTATTTTGTATTTTCATTGTAATACTTTTGGAACTGTTTAAAGGTGTGGGGTAAAACGTAACAAAATTACAGTTTTCAAGGGGTTAAATGCTAGTGATATCTCCCTACATTTCTCTCTTACAGTACCCCCAGAATCATTTTCTGAAATTGATTCTGTGAACTCACTCTCAGTTGTCTTAACCAGATGTTACTTAAACTGGGTGTTTTTTTCTTATCCTAAGAGTACAGGTTGTGTTTAAGACTCAACAACTCTTATCCTAAGAGTACAGGTTGTGTTAAAAGAGAATTCTCGATCTCCTTTTCTTATGACGTAAAGCGGGAGGATAGTGAGATGACAGGTAGCCTGTACTGATAAGCTAGAATTTGCAGATGTAACAGGAAAAGTTAGTTTACCATTCGTTGGGAACTTAAATAGCCTAGGAGAAGACAACTTTGAGTGGAAACATCAACTGGAAAAGGTCGTCTAAGCTTTGAAATTATTATTTTTAATAAAAATATTTTATTCTCCTGAATAATGTATGTAAATATCTCTAATTGCATTCTACTTGATTTATGTGCTACCACAGCTACCACCACCAACGTAATATTGTTATTAATATTATTTGCTGCGAATTTTTCTCATTGTTTCTTGCAATTTTATTTGTTCAATATTTCTGTTACATTTCAAGTTGTCTCCTGGGACCCTTTCCTCTTTTTTTGAAGTATGGTCTCTGTAAGTTCTTTTATTATATGTTTCTGGGTGATAAACTTTCAGTTTGTCCCTATTGAAATTACTTTTCATGTTTGTTATTGAAAGGTATGTTTTTGTTCAAATATTTGTAGTAAAGGTTATATTCTATCAGCACATTGAAGAACTATTCCATAACATTCTTGATGTAATTTTAAGAATAGATACAAATTTACATTTCTTTTCCTTATTCTATAGTGGAAATTTTTGTTTGAGGATTGGTCATCAAGAACTAGTAATCTGTCAGTTTTGACTGTATTTTGCTAGAATATCACTTTGTATTTGGTTTCTGCTGTTTCTCTATATAAAGTGTCAAGTGCTGATTGGCTTTATTCATTCTGCTTGGAATATGTTAAATTTGGATTTTTATTGTTTCATGAAGTTTTCAATTATAACTTTTTGAAATATTACACATTAAAATCATGTATCTAAAATAAACAAGAATTCGGTATTTAAATATATTTGCTGGATGATGTGTCACATCTGAGATGTCTAAAATGTGTCTTATCAATAGGTGAATCTTAATGCCACAGAAAAATGAAGATACATGAATTATTATTTCTTTATAACAGCAGCTATGATCCTGTACCTACCAAAATTTTTCTAATGTAATTCTCAACTATTTACATAATGATTTATTAATGTCAGTAGTTAAGCATATTGCTTAATTCTGATCAAATTCATTAAAGAAAATCAAACAAGCAAAATAAAAATAAATCAGATTGTTTTCCCCTAAGATTCATCCTTCCTGTGTTGCATGTCTTAATGATTAGTCTTGACTGGCTCAACCTGACTGATCTGAGAGCGCCTGGGAGATGAGTAAAGCATGCTTCTGGAGTGCGGGTGATGAGAGACTGATTCTAGGGACCACAGTTGATCCCTGGCCCCTTCTCCTGTGGCTTTTCCTCTGCGCTGCTTTCTACATGCCATGAGTTGCGACCTTTCTTCTGCCATCCTTTTCTGCCATATCTGCACCTGGGAACCACAAGTCTGTGAATTTTAACCTGGGAAAATAATGAGCCAACAGAAACCTTCTGTACTTTAATTTGTGTATTTTGTTCCAGAAACAAAGTCTGACCAATACACATGACTTGTTAGAAACTATATATGTATATATCAGAACTAATCTGTAATTTACAGCAGAATTTAGTTTTTAAACTTTTAGTAATAATAACATTATGGGTTTAAGAACTGAAACAGCAAAAGAAAAGAAAATAAATGCATCCTTTGCTGTTCCTTCAGTAGGGCGACCAACTTTGTTTTTCCTTTATAGCTGCTGCCTCCAGGACAATCAGTTCTGTTTCTTGTATGGATTATCTTTCATTTTATTTACATAAAAAATAATCCAAGGACCTTTTAAACACTTAAGGCAGAGTAAGAGATACTCTTAAAAAGAGAAAATAAACATATAGCAGAACCTTGGTTTGCAAGTGTAATTCGTTTTAGAAATAAGTTTGTAAGCTCAAATCTCTTTTATATAAAGCAAATTTCCCCATAAGAAATAATGGATTCATTTCTTAATCCAAAAATATTCATATAAATAACTATAATACTGTAAGATAATACAACATAATAAAATGCAAAATATATAAAAAAAGAAAAATTTAATCTTCATTTCCCTTTGAAAATCTCCATGACTTGTGTGAGGAGAGAGGAGAGTTACTATGTGGAATGGCTTTCACGATCACTAACAGAATCTTTGCTTTCTAATAGCTTGATGGACTTTTTCTTTTTGTTCGTTGTTCATTTTAACAATAAATCTATTCAATGACCCTTGCTTTTGCCTCTGTTTTAGGATTTCTTGGCCATGTTTGTGTTGGTGAGGGAAAGATGACCACAGCCATGTTTGTCACCTGTTGTTTGCAAACAAAAGCAAAATTTTTGCAAAAGTTTTCCTTGGGGAACCAAGTTATTTGCCAACAAATGTGTCCATGAACCAAGGTATCACTGTATGATCTAATTGTTTATTCAGTAATATATGCAGGTATATTGCATCTTTATCACAAACACAATATTATATCTCATTTTCCAGTCCAGTATAGGAGAAGCACTGAAAAATGAATTAAAATATAGTGGTACCTCAGTTGACAAATTTCATTTATTCCACAATTCAGGAAAAAAAAAGGCTCTTCTCATCATCATCATCTACAGAGTCCACAACCAAAAACAAAATTTTGCAAAACACTTCTTGTGAAACAAATTGTTCACAAACAAAAGCATTTGTGAACTGAGGCATTACCCTATATTTAGTAGACACATCCAGTCAAACTGTTATGCACAGATGAGTATGTGGTCAAAAAAACATACAAATGGAAACAAATTATATGAAAAGCATATAAGATTATTTAAAATCTTGCAGATCAAGTATTATATTATACTTTTTGGCATTTCTTTTTTTTTTTTTTTTTTGTACCAGAGATCAAACTCACAACCTCGCACTAGCCAGGCAAGCGCTTGTGCCACTGAGCTAAATTCCCAGCTCACTTTTAGGCATTTCTTGCTGTCTTTTTCATAAATCAAAACTGATATTTAATAAAAAAATTTTATATTTGAATATACAATTTATTTGAAAATGTATTTATGTCATTTCCTAGAGTTTATTGAATTTTATTATTTGTTTTAAATTAAGGGAAAAATCATTATATCATTTAAAGCATAATCTATTAAAGAAACAGATGATACTCTCAGAAGATAACATTGCTGTTTATTTTTCTCACTCTTTTGAACTTTATATTATACTTTCATTTCTTTTTAAAACCAGGAGCACATACTGTTCAGTAAGACTGAAAATTTAATCATTATTTCTTCCCCTTCTTGTATTATGTTTTGAGCTCTGGATCCATCATAAATATTAACATTATCATCTGGATCTGATTAAGTGTAATGGATACACAGTTTTGGAAAATAACATAGTTCTGCCTATTAGTAAATAATATTAATTCTCCTTTACACAAGTCACTAAAATTCTGTAACACCCAGTTAAATACATGCCCATTAAAACACTGCCCAACCTTGTGTATAAAGTTTTACTCTCATATTTTAATTCACTGATTATTTTCATTGTTTTTTTACCATAATAGCTATGAGATTACCTACTGACACGAAGAATTTTAAACATCCATAATTAAAACCTAAGGGGAAAAAAGGACAATAAAACTTCAAAACTATTTTAAAGCTTTGCAGTAATATTTTACTGCCAAAGAAAGCAGATAAGACTTTCACACTGTGCAGAAAACCGCAGGTAATTAATTCCCATGGCAGAGAATTGAAGGAAACACACATTCCACATTCTCAGGGCAAAGTGTAAAAGCGGTTTTCAGTAGATTCTGTTAGGCTTCATTATTAACCAACGTGGGACACGCAGAGCAGACTGGGTGTGGAGAGGTGCTCTGTGAAAGCATAGTTTTAAATAGAAATGCTTCTGGCAGCTAATTGTCCACAAGATAGAAAGCTGAAGTAATACAACAAGAAGTGTGGGAAGATGCCTGGGTTCTTTACTAATTTCACTTTTAGCCTGAGCACTAGTTTTGTTTTCCCTGAATCTGTCCTAGCTCGGCCACTTGGAACTTCAGGATGACTGTCCCTGGTCTTCATGTACCATTCTTGTCTGAAAAGCCAAGAGTTGTCTTACCTTGATTCTCCCATTTTGTCACTGATTTCAAGAGGTGATCTATTGTTCATCACTCACTCAGGGAAACATGCATGACCTCATGAATCCTGAAAATTGTAAAATGAGTTGGGGGATAAAGCAAGCAAAAGACAAAAGTCTGCACAGAATTAACAAGGAAAATTTGTAATTTTTCTGAGGTTTGCCAAGACTTCTCTGTATTAAGCCTTCTGAAAGTGTTTAATATATCAAGAGCAACTATAATAAACAATGCACCGGGGCACTAGAGCAGACTTTAACATCATGTACGAGGTAGGTCTATAATGTAGGCTTCCACTCAATGTTTTTCAGGTATCAGTCAGGTGGGAAATATTTGATTATCAAGATTCTGACTCTTTGGAACAGTGAAAATGTATTTTATCACTGGTGGAAATATATGTATTTATGTATATATATATATATATATATATATATATATATATGAATATGGATATGTGTGTGTATGTGTGTGTATCTCCATCCTCAAATAAACTTTGACTAAAGTATTGTCTCATGTATTTAAAAAGTTAATAAAAGCAGAGGTTACATGAAAAATATATAATATCAGATCCTTCTTGAGGGCAAAATTCATAACATAATTTAAAGACATCTGTCTGAAAATTCCTGGGAATGATAACCTAGACACTATCACATAGTTATTCTTACTTTTCCCTTGCACTTCATAAAGTTTTAAATATTCCAGCATTCTAGAGACTATGCCAAATAAGAACAAAGGTCTTGTGGTTTCAGGTGATATATATATACATATATATAAATGTGGCAATGAAATTTCTGAAAGATTTGGTTCATACATTCCAATGGATTTCTTACCTATGCCAAATGCTTTGGCTCAGTGAAAAGGGCAAGGGTGCAAGTTATTTTTCTTTCTTTTTTTTCTGTACCAGGGATTGAACTCATGACTGCCCACTTTCAAGGCAGGAACTTATGCCACTGAGCTAGATTCCCAATTTTAGAAGAAAGCCAGGGAGGGAAGCCAGTGTGCCCCTGAGAGGGCAGAGTGTGAAGATGTGAGTGAGACCAAAGATGCAGTGGAGATTCCAGAAGTTTAGAGAAGCCAAGAATGTGGGTAATCTGAGGAGACATGGAAGGAAGGAAGAGTATAGCCAAGAAAAAAGCCATGGAAGCTACAATCATTGGATGAGCTATAGGGACAGAGACACTCAAATCATCTGACGTTCATATCTTGCCACAGATTGCCTCAGGTGATACATGTAGAACTACAGGACTTAATGTTTGCCCTGTTGGATTTCGAACTTTCTTTGGTACCATTCCTTTGTAAACCTCTGTTTGTAACGTTTAGAATGGAAATGTTTATCTTGCACCATCAAATGCTGGCAATCTTTAATTTTCATTTACACAGAGGCTCACAGCTGAGAGTTTTCCTTAAATATCAGAGGAGACATTGGAATTGTACTTTTCAGCAGTGCTGAGACTGCTAGGATTTTGGCAACTCTTGAAGAGGAACTATATGCCTTTTGCATAAAGGGATGTACATGCGTCTTTGGGGCGACCAAAGGTGGAATGCTATGGTTTGTGTCTGGATGTCCCCTCAAAGCATCATGGAGTCATAAGGCGTGCGGTCCAGAGGTGGTTGAATCAAGAGTTGATGATTGACTCATGGCCCAGTGCTGAGATTGAGTGTGAGTGCTATATTTGTCCAAGGATGGCTAGCCTGCATGCAATATAAGGGACAGAAAGTATCTTGTATGCCTGTTTGTCTCTGTCTCTATCTGACTATATGTCTTTCTCTGTCTCTCTCTGTCTCTCTCTGTCTATCTCTGTTTCTCTCTCTCTCTCTCTCTCTCTCTCTCTCTCTCTCTCTCTCTCTTTCTGCATTTGCTGTCTTCTGCCACCAAGAATATTGGCCCACTGCCATCTGCCACCCTGCCTTGGAGCCAATTATGGACTCAAATCTCTACAAACTATGAGCTAAATAAATCTTTTCTACTTTAATTTTAAGTTCTGGATATTTTGTTTCAGCAATGAGAAAAGTAACTAGGACAATTCCCCAGATTTCCTGCAACCTTAGGAAATTTGCCTGAGTCGCTATGGACTTTGGACAACTGTAGCTTTAAGCACTTATTTCACTACAAAATCTACTCTGTTACAAGGTAAAAGACCCAGATCTCAACTGCTCATATATAAAAAAGGAAAATAAATTTTATGTGTCCTTATTTTTTACTGCTAAACTATTAGAGCATAAAGAAGGAATTTGTTATTATCTTTGTGTAATGCCTTTGTGTAAAGTTGTCTTTGTGTACATATGTTTAATATGTACTATCAGGTAAAAATTATCATATCATGTTTTCCACTAAATTGTAAATATTTTAATTTGGTCTTATTCACTAAAATAATTTCATGTGAATATTTCCAAGAATTTTTTTTACTGTTCTGTGGGATATTCATTCATTTTCAATGTGGTGCATTTCTATTTTTGTTTTTATTTATACTTTTCATTTAATCTGAAATACCAACTACAGCATGCATGACACATCAAATAGTCATGACAATAAAATAAAATCAGTATTTATAAAATTGAAATGTTGCGAAATCTGTATACATTTTTTTTGGGGGGGTACCGCGGATCGAGCTCACAACCTCGTGCTTGCGAGTCAAGCGCTTATGCCAGCTAGCTAAATCCCCAGCTGTATACATGTTTTATTCTGAAAAGCTATGAATTGGCCTCAAAAACGTCTATTTTAAAATTAGACAATTTATGAGCATGATGGTTATTTTTAGGAACATATTTTAATTAAATTCATTTGACTTTAAAAAGCTTACTCCATGATGTGTAACATATGAATTTGGGGTCTGGGATTTAGCTCAGCAGCATAGGTACCTGCCTGACAAGCCCAAGGTCGTGAGTTTGATACTCAGTACCAAAAAAAAAACCCACCAACAAACAAACAAATAAACAAAATGAATGCTATGTTGTATACAAGTGATCTTTGTATCCATTTTCAAAGAAAAAAAAGCCAAAAAGTCACATTCATCTTATTGATTGACATCTAAGTATAAAAGCTAAAATCCGTCTTGCAAAGTTTCTTTTACAAAAATATAAGCTGTGTCCAGTCAGACACAGCTTATATTATGGTTGCATTAATACGCGCAGTGACAGGATAACTATTAGGCATTTGTCATATTTCCTGTTGTACACACATAACAGAGAATAATATACACATTTTTATTAACTCTGTTCACCATGTCCCTTATAAGTTTGTAGTATTGCTTCTTGCTGCTTTTTTTTTTTTCAACCTGTCTGAATTACCAACAGGGCACCCTTCACCTTCTGAGTTGCATTAAAATTTGCTACCCATCATACAATGTCATTATGTGTGACACAGAAAATATGAAAGTCTCACTGACTTAGTCCAGCTTCCAGAGCAGATTAGTCACATGTGTCTGTCTACCACATGCCTGCAGGCATATACACATGCAAATGAGAGATACAGAAGTAGAAGCACCGAATTTTAGCAAAAAGACAAATAATACTTAGTTTGTCTTTACCAAAAAATGTATTTGTGTGATTTAACTGTGTTTTACTGAATCCCTCGAAAAGGAGTGAAAAAGATAACCTGACACATGTGGTTTCTAGTCTGACACATCTATGTAGAGGATAAAGCCATACCAAATCTGAAATATTTTCTCCAATATCAAATTCTTAACAACTATAAAGCCAAAAATAGCAAAGAAACACCACTGATTTAATTTCAATAATTTTTTTGCACCTACAATAAAATAATTTCTATTTAAGTTTATGGGCAGTAGTAGTTCTTGCAAGAAAACTCAAGTTTCTTTCTCCTTATTGCCCCCCCCATTCCTCTTATTTAATTCAGATTCCTTTTGTTTATTTGCACGGCCATTAAAGCATGACAAAACAAAGTTTCTTGCTTTCCAAAACTATGTGAGAGTGTTGGGTTCAATTTTGGTTTCAGATTAATTTGGGATAATTACATAAATTGTTGACAAATAAACATTCAAGATATTTTTATGAAGGATTATCTTGGCAAACCACAATAGTCTTTAAACTTTGTTTTAAATTACAATTCTAGCACTTTATTATGTTACTTTGTGCCAGAATAAGGCAATAAACCACTCTCATATTCAAAAGAATGTTCCCATTTAAAATTTACATTTACAAGTCTAATAAGATGTTGGAGCTCATTCTATTCACAGCAAATCTATTGACTTGACTTGCAAAACTTAGCTTTATTAGAAACTCAACTCAAATGTTTCTTGAAACAACTTATTTTAGTTAATAATTACTTTTATGGTGGAATTTTGGAGGTAAAATTAGAAATAATCCTAGACAAAGTTACTAAATACATAGTTTAATATAGACAGTTAAGGTATAAAAATAGTGTGTTCAATGATTTTTCTATTCTACCAGTTTTGAATTATACTACTTTATTTAGTTTAGATTGTTTAGAATACTGTAATGTCCTGTTTGTTTTAAAGTATAATTTATGGAAGGAATTTAGAAAACTGTACACTGAAGTCATGTAGAATATTATTTCATCATCAAGAGATATCTTATTAATTATAAGAAATATTATGGAAAATAATAGCCCATTCTCTAAGAGTGTAAGTTGTAGTACTATTCTTGTAGATTCTGAAGTCTAAATTGAGATAATGACTTTTAAAAGATATAAATGTTTAAAAACCATTTTAGCACTAGAATTTTTTCATAAATAGTATCTAGCTTGAAAATGCATATCTGTTCTTTTGTTCTTAAAAGATTTAAATTCTAAGTATATGGACTAGCAGTAAATCAGTTAGAAAATGAACCACACACAAATAAAAGGAAAGAAACAAAAATAACTAAATTGCTTGGTTGACAAAATTTAAGTTAATTTCCATTAGACCTGTAAAGACCTAGATTTCATTTGTGATGAGTGGGGTAAATAGTAAAGAAAAGTTCTAATGAGAAATTTTGAACTCCCAGAGGATCACAGACATATCTGTTAAACTCCTTATGGAAGTTATTATCTACTGGACAACGTTAGGAAAGGGAAGTGCTCATATACTTTTTATAACCTGTTAGTCTACCTTTAAAACATCATAAGAAGTGCTCCCACCTGTGCAGAAACTTTTTCATGAATATAGCAATCACTCAGACAAAGAGAGAGAAAGACAGAGATACAGAGGCAAATAGACAGACAGACATAGACAGGCAGAGATACAAATGGAAAAATACATTGAGAAAGTTTGCCAAGACTTGAAAGTAACAGAGACATGCTGCTAAACTTAAATAAAAAGGATAAATATAAAAATAAAAAGGATGAATATAAAAATAGCATAAAAAGGTGCATGGGAAAAATGGGGAGAAAAAACCTAGTAAATGAACAAACTTGTAGAAAAACTAGTTTTTGTTGCATACTGTGTATATTTGTAATTATTTAACACAGGGATTAAACACTGTAATATAATTGCTCTATTTTATCAGATAAGAAAACCAGTACTTGTAGATGGTATCTTACTTGCTTCTCATCACACAGACATGGATAACTGATCAACTCAAGATTTGAAACCAAACCAAATTTTAAGGTAATCAGCATTTTGTCATCTGATTGTGTGAACTACATAATATTTGGGAAACACAAAATGTACTGCCTGACATAAAGAATATGAATATTGAAGAGTAGCTTATCAGGGTTTACTTCTTAACCTCATTGTCTAACTTTATATCTTTTTTTTTCAACATTTCCTCTAGAAATCTGTATCCAAGTCTTGCATAGTTTAAAATATTTCACAAGACATAGCCGATGTTACAATATAAAAAATCCACTGCACCTTTCTGGAATGCCTTCTCCAAACTTTATTAGAATTCAGACAACATAAGCCACATAAAATAGTGTGTGATAAATATTTTGATTAGGAAATAACAAAGTGGTGTGAGATCAAACACAAAGTTTCCCACTCTGACAATCAGAGAATATTTCTCTAAGAGAATGAATTAAAAGCTGAGACCTGCTACAAATTATAAATTATGAACTGCATTTACATGTCTCACAAGGTTATTGAAAAAAAATCTCTGTTCATGTAGTTATAATTCATATATTTCTTTTCCTGGTTCATACTCAGGAGGCATTTAAAAAATTGTTTCTTAGCCTCCTGATCCGCTGAACCTTCCTTGTCTGTCACAGTGCTTCCCAAAATGTGAGCCAGCCAGCGCGAGCCAAGAAGGGCTTACCATTTTCATGATTCTGGGTAATATGACTGTAAATTTACTGGGTTTTCAGTCACACGAAACACTCTCCACTATGTTTTTATTATCAGTGGTCATCTCATGAATTTGAAAATTGCAATTTTTTCATCTTTTCCATAGCCTCATCCTTAATGATAGACAGTACTGTGGCACTTGTGAATCCTTTTTCTGGCTGGAATCAATTCGTTTGTATGTAACTCACAGCCAGCCTCATAGTGTCTCATGCCTGAATGAAACTCATTTCTTTCCTTTCTGTTAGGCTAATCCCAGACTTTTTGAGTTTACTCACACTGAACAGTGCTTAAGCACTCTACTTAGGGAGATTTTAAGCAATGAAATCACCAACAAAAGTAAATGAATGCTAAAAAAAGCAAACTAGAAAAAGCAATGTTTGGTCACAGCTGAGAACATATGTTTCAGATGACTCAAAATGTTTGGTGCTCCACTCATGACTCCAAGTAACTTTAGAATCTTCAGGAATATTGACTGTGCAGCTGCAATTTCATCAATAGAGAATCCATGAATCATTAAAATCAACTGCATATGCAAAGCATTAATGTTATAATATATTAATCTATTTTCTTTATGTACTTGTAAAATATTTTATAAATATTTAACATATGGTAAACACCAGTTTTAAGACATATCAGAATTTGCTGTGTCTGGAAAAACATATACAATCTTGTACAGGGGAATAAAGGAAATGGTTACAGCAGCAACATTAATCATTGTACACATGTAGTCCATGTAAATAACTTAATGATCTGGGTTTTATAATAACTGAGTTTTAAATTTAATAATTGTACTTTTCATAATGGCAGACGGTCTCAGAAAGAGGAAAATGAAAGATTCATCTACTTAACCATAGAGTGTTAATTCCAATATATAAGAATAAAGAGTTATAGGAATTACATTTATATTAAATATTAACTTAAATAATTTAGCTAATAAGTATTTACTTAATGAAATCAAACAAAAAGTCCAAAGTTTGTAGAGAGAAAGCTGTTTTTTTCTTTGCAACATTCTTTGCAATATACTGTAACTATATGATTTCTTCATTTGCCTTCACTATCCATTACTAGTCCATTTCACTTACTTATGTTTACCAAGTAAACATTTTCAATGTGCTAAAAACATAGTTATGAATGTTTAAAAATTGAGAGGATTCCAGTTTAGTAGCAGGGTTTTATTAATGTGTGACTGCTAAGTGAGGACCACTGTAAGCTTGCTAATCTAATCATCTAAAGATTAAATTGCCTAATTTAATTAAATGGATTTGAGTGATATTAATTATGTTAGTATGATATTAATTAAGCTTTATTAATACATATTATCTGCTTCCTTCTGATTTGTACAGCAATTCTTTGAATTTATTACACAAAGGAAAGTAGAAAAGACAAAACATACATTAAAATATGATATTGTTATTATATTTTTGTTTTATTTCTTTACCAAGTTGCGTAATGCCTTAGCAGATGGCATATATGAACAAGATAAGGTTACATGCAAGTGCCTCACATTCAACTGGTTACCATGTAGAATTTGCATTTGTAACTTTGTCAACACAATCTCTATGCTACACTTATACTATTATATAATTATAATATAAACAATTATACTATGAACTAATAAGCACCTTGAAATTAGGGACTATTAATGCATTCAGATTTGTATCACCATCTTTCTTCACACATAGCTGATTTACAAAATGTCCACAATTATCTCATTATAAAATAGATACTAAGAATATAACTTCTCAGATTAGCCAAGTTTAATGGTAATTCTAGCTACTAGTCAGGCTGAGGCAAGAGGATCCCAACTTGAGGCCAGTTTCCATTTCAGTGAGATTCTGCATGAAGCACCTTGTCTGCTGCTGGGACAAAGAATCAGATGTTTAGAACTTACAAGAGGAATTGGTTTATTTGGTTCAAGAGGTCAGAGGCTCACTCCATGACTGACTGACAATGAGGCAGAAACAGCACAGTGAAAAAGCATGGAGAAGCAGGGCTGCTCAATTGATGGCAGCCAGAAAGGTAGAGGTCAGTGAAGAGACATAGTACGCAACCTCACATTTCAGTGACTCACCCAGTTACACGCAACTCTACCAAGCCTGAAATATTTCAATAATGCAATGCAAGTAATTACTATTTAAGATTTACCCATAACAAGTTTATTATAAAGAACTGATGCTGCATAATATTATATATAAATATATATGTGCAATTTTTAATAATTATAATAGACACAATGAATCTCATAAACACATTTTTTTGGCTTAAGCAAATACAAGTTTTTAGAATCAAGTAAGTGTACAACTTACAATAAAAATGCAATATATTATTGTATTGCTTAAGATTCTCTAGAAAACCATTATCTGTCTAAAGTTGTGCAAGAGGATTTACTGGGATTGGAGATGCCTCGTCAATCTTAGGCTGAAGATCTAGAAGCTCCCTCGAGAGCCACTAGCATGAGTTCACTTTGAGGATCAAACAGCTGGAGTCTGATGTCAGGTGTAGGCAGTGACACAGCAAATGACACTCTAACCCAAGCACAATGAAGCTTTGCAAATACAGGCTGACTTCCTCCTTCTCCTTTCATTCCAAAGGCTGTCAGCCTATTGAATGGTGCTACTCACAATCAGGGAGAATCTTTCCCCTCTTGAGTTATTGATTTACACATCAAACATCTCTGGAAACACTAGTCAGACACATCCCAAAGTGCGCTTTACTAATCTGCCAAGCATCCCTTAATTCAGTCAAGTTACCAGTCACAGATAACTTTCACAATTATTCTGGGTCATAAAAATGACAGTTATCTATAAATTAGTGAATAAAAACTGATTATAGTTAAAAAAATGATAAACACTTTATGAGTAAGGGACACTTTATTATAGAGAGGGTTATCAGCTAAAGTTTGAATATAAGACATTGTGATAGCTAGCAAACAAAAAGTAAATGTGACAAATGACATTGTCAAAGGCACAGATGTAGGGAGAAGCAAAGTTTTCTTAGAATGCAACTGGGGGGTTGTGTCCAGGAGAAATTCAAAATAAGTTATGGCCATGGGCTAAATACTGAGCCAGAAAATTCTTTAGACCCAGATTAAGGGACCTGAATATGATTTGACCAGTACGATGATATTGATTATGAAGTTAAAAGAAAACACAGAGGTAAGAGCAAATCTAGGAATCGCCTGCTGAATCTAGAATAGAATAAATTTGAACCATAAGTTAGGATCAAAAATTAAGTAATGGTTATTTTTTCTACATAGCATATTTTTAAAACTATTATTTTATATCTCACATCAATTTTCCTGATATTAAAATAGGCATAAGAAAAATTTTCCACATTAATTCTACTCCATAAATGATCTTTCTATTCTTATGATATATCAGATCAATATATAACTTTTTGATTGGTTTTGAATGTAAAAATAAAACCTAGAAATTCCCCTATTGGGTATTTTATTTGCCATATGTTATCAGGAAGAGAAAGTTTCACAGAAAACAACTTATTGTCAAGGTAAGTTCTCATGCCCTGTGTAGAATTACATGCAGTTTGAAATTGCACACTATATTCATGTGAGCACTATATAAAGTATCTTGTTTCATCTAAAGATATTTTTATTCTGGAATTTATTATCAATAATATGTTAACAGTAATGCATTAGTGACTGTTATGATTTAACTGCTGAGTCATGTACCAGTTTGAAGCTTTATTAACACAGTTAGGGCAGAAAAGGTCAGGAAGAAAGGGTAGAAAATGTATAGCACAGGAGAGAAAGATATGAGTATAATATATAGGTGAATGAGAAATTTATAGAAATGGAAAAAATAATATTTAGCAGTGAATTCAGCAAGATGGGTCTGAGAGGAAAAAGATTATTAAAAATAAACATTCATAAAATAGAATTAAAGGCATAAAACAACATGGAAAAAGTGTTTTCTAAATCACTGAAACTACATGCACAAAGTATATACTTTTGGAATGAGACAAAATAGACTGTAAATATTTGTAACTCAAAATATGACATTATTTCAAATTGAAATGATCCACATTAAAGTAGTTCAGAATATCTTGATCATCATTAAAAAGTGGAATAAATATTCACAATGTCATGACTTTAAACATCAAGGATCCAAGCCAATATTTGAAGGACTGTCTCTCCTCTGAAACTCATTTTTTTCCATACTGCACTTTGCCACCGATAGTAGCAAGTTTACCCAGCACCATTCTGTATAGATTCAATTAAGAAGGAAAAATCAATACTTTTTAAATACCAGTCCACATTTCACCATGACAGTTACTGGCATTCTACTATGCCAGATGTTAGAAAAAGGACTTTACACAGAAAATAAATGAAAACTAGGAGTATCCTCGTGCAGCAAGACTGCATTCACCTCTTTGCAGAAATCTATGTTCAAGATTACACAGAAGGGACAATAACCAGTGGCAGCCTTTATGTACCCTTTTCAAGTAAACATGCCAGACTTAGTGAGTCCAGAATTGTTACCATGCACCCACTGTCACTGCAGACGCAGACTATCTTCATATTTCTCCTGAAATATCCTGAAACCAGGTTCCATTCCAGGATGGACTCCTATCTACAGATAGCTCATGCCTAAATCTCCAGGTATCACATCTGCATTGTAGGCTGAAAGAGGACCATACTGAAGGACACAATGTATATTTTAAGGTTTTCTCTCATCCCAAGCATACTTTCCATAAATTCATTCTATGTAAGGCTTTATACAACAATTAAACATTTCTGTAAGATACATAGAGGAAAACTAGCTGGGATGATATGCTTTGAGTCCCCACCACAAGCACAAATTTTTCAACCCCCAATTCTGGTAAGGATTCATGATTCTTATCAAATATTTTAATGTTTGCTATGTGAGGATGTTTAAATATATCCCACTTCAGTTTATGTTTTATTTTGGGCAATTATCAGTTTGGATTTCTTCTTTGTGAATTGTCTATTTGCATTTGTTTTCTCCACTATTTACATTACTGCTTACTTTTCCATTAAATTGGCTGTCTGATTTTCTAAATGACATCTATAAGCTTATGTTACATAGATATAAAGTCCTCATATCATATATATTTTTGTTGTGTGCCAAATTGAACAGCTGGAAATTGTTCCAATAGTTTATTACATTAATTTTTTGACACTGGAGCCAAACTGTGACCTACATGAATAAAAGTGAGATGAAAAAATGTCTTGATATAATGAAGAGAAATGAATTCAAAGACTTGGAAATAATGGTTTGGTAAAATTGGAATGTTGGATTACTTCTGTCAAATCAAAGTTCTTATGTTAAATAAGGTATGAAATATTATTTTATGCATTTCATCTGTTTTGACATATTCTTTCATTATTATTTCAGATATACACTTCAGATATATTCTTTTATCATATACTATTTGATTCATATCAATGAACAAAAATAATGAGTTATTTTAGATATGTAGACCTCAAAATTTATCACCATCAAAATATATTTACAAATGTGGTTAAAGAAATCTGTATTAAAACTACCTAAAAATGCATTAAACATTTGAAGATATTCTTAAGGTACCTAAGAGTATTAAAACTCAACCATAACACCGTTCTGATATTTTAGAAGTGCCAATCTGATTATACTACTTACCTCTTAGTCATCTCTGGATCACTGAATTCTTCTAGAGATCACTAACCTCAGAATGAACTCCAGATTCAGCAGACGACTCTGTGCTTCACACAGGAGTATCAGCTTCCTACACTTCCCTCCTGCATCTTTGCACTTCAGTTAACTGGCTTTGCTTCGCTCTATGGAACATGACACTGTTTTTCATACCACGGGGCACGTGCATATGTCTGAAATTTCTTGTTCTCACCAGCCTGTCCCTAGTTACTTCCTAATATAATGGATCTTAAATGTTAGCTCTAAGAATGTTTCTTTTCTACCAATATGCATAATAATCTTTTTGTGATATTCCTCACGGAAATATCTTTTATAGCACTTAGGTATTTCATACTTAACTATATATAATTCTTTAGGTTATTTTACAAATAAAATTCTATTATAATTATCCAAAAACAGAACCATAGTGTGTGTGCATGTGAGTGTATATATGTTTGTGTTAGTGGGTGAGTGAATGCAAATGTATGTGCTAAATCTCCCTCCATTATAGGAAATTCTCCAAAATTTCCATTATAGGAAATTTTGCCATCAACCATGAGTTACACAGAATATTATTTTATTTTAAAAAATAAATAATTTGAAATCATTATCAGTTTCTATTTTACTTTGTTGTTTTATTACTATTCTTTTATCTTAGTTCTTATAATGCATTTATATAAGCACTACTAGACTTTCAAAAGACTGTGTAAACTTTTTTGTAATTCTGATTTTGAAGAAAAGTAAGAGAACTGTATCTCCCTTAAAGACTGGATGGTTTGAAACATGTTCACAATGATTCTGTTTTCACAACTCTGTAAAGTGGAAAATCTTCTCTTGAAAATCATTGCAAAATATCAAGGACATTTCTCTACTTTTTAGACAAAGTAAATGACCCATGATGGACAAGATTTGAGAATTATTCACATCATTTATTTGATTCTGTAATTTATTAATTTCTTTATTTCTCTATTAGGGTCCATTCCTCAGCCTCTATTAGGCTGTCTCAGATATGTACCATTTATTGCTAGAGGAGATAAATATTAGGGACACAACAGAAGATAAGGAGCGAAAAATCTTTTTAAAAATTAACAAGTTTAAGCAAAAGTATAAAATTTAAAACTTGAAGAAAGCTTCATCTTATGCATGTTTGCTCAGCTGTTCACAAAATAAGTTGTTTTCACTTGATGGATTCTAATAGCTAGAATTTATAGACCAGCATAAGAATCAGCAGACTCAGTAGAGAATCCTTGTTGAGCTCTATCTGAGCATGCTCAGCCTACTGTATTACCAAGAAGTCTACTGTGCCCAAAGCTGACCCAATACAGCTGATGCTTTGCTGAGCCCCCTGTTTGTACATGCTGCTGATGCTCTTAGCTTCCATTCTATGGCAGTCTGAGGAGGCTTGCATTTCACTCTACCCGCATCCAGAGGAGTAATGCTGTCCATGCCATGATACTTTTCTCGGCTCCCACAGTTCTCTTACTCTGGATCACCCTTGTTGAGACATCCTAGGAGACATGACGTAAAGACTTGTTAATTCTCAAATATAGGTAGATACCCAGAGCAGAGTTTATGGCATGGAGACATATTTCCCCATAGTTGCTTTATACAGAAAAAATGTAGGCTATTTTATCATATTTGAATTGGATTAACACTTTCCCAGTTTTACTTGTTTTTCACCAATGTTCAACAATAGAGACAGGATTCAGTGTCTAGAAATGTGAGCTTACAAAGACTCATATCGCTGATTTTAGTACAGTGCTAATGAAATTTTATCTAAGGTTCTGGTGATATCCCTTGATGTGGCTGGGATGGCAGGGAAAGGAAGAGAAATGCAGAACTCTTATTGTGACCATGAGCAAGAGTGACAGGAAATCCTCAAATGAAAGTCACCTTCCCAGGAGAAAAGCCAGCTAACATGGTCATGGTCCACTTAACCTATGGCCACAGGTAAGTTTTTCCAAGGCAATTTCTGTGTTAATCTCTAAGATTGATTTTGCCTCCTCTCTACACTCATGCGTGAAGTTTTAGGAGAATGAATAGCAGAATCAAAGTCTTTCGTTAACATATCTGTTATGAATTAGCGACACAAGGGACATTGCTGTAGAAGCTGTTGGAAACATGTTGAGCCACTTTTGTGAAAAAATTGTATGGCAGTCACTTCAGCAGTTTTGAACTCGAATATTGTCTATTAATGCTCTGAAGATGATATATCAGCTTAGTATTTTTGCATTTTAGTACTCTATCTGCGTTTTACTTGTAATGATTAGACATCATCATTGCCATCTTTTATGCTACAACAGTAAACCTTACGAGGCATGAAAGGAATAGAAGAATGGCTAACACCACGTGCAACTATGTGCGAAACAGTGTCAAAGAATTCAAATGTTTATGGGATATTAGAGTGCTGGGAGGTCTCACAGTACTGAATGAAGTTAAAAACCAAAGAAATATTGGAACTCTGTGATTCTAAATTCCTCTGAAACTTACCCTCTTGATGGATTATAGAAAGATCATCATGAACAGCTGCTATTAATTTACCATATTTCATAGAATATGAATAGAAGCAGTTATTTTTTCATGGAGAAATATAAGGCAAATGTGTTTTCCTTCTCACTATGAATTCCTTCAAACTAACGGAGTATGCTTACACAAATATTTTGTGTATCATATTTTTATACAGAAAATCATTTTAAAAACATATTATAGGTGATGAATGTTTGGAATGCAAATTACTCCAAATTATGATCCATAAAGCATCAGAAATATATAATCTGTACTATTACAAGAAACAGCATTAAAAACATTTCTAAATTTTCACATATAATTTGTTTGTCATCTCTAATATACTACAGTGCATAGCACAATTCTGAAACATTGTTTCAAAACATTTGGCACAGGAGATTTTCCAGAAATATATTGATCTTCAAGGATAGAAAATGATACTCTTCATCTATATCATCAGGCACACATATGTTCCCTACACATACATGTGTATACACACGCCATCCATATGGCCAATTCATATTCTGAACGTGTACTCAACATTCCACTTTTTTGTATGGCACATGTCATGAATAACATTTGGAAGCTTATGATTTCAGAAGAATCATGGGCATGCTACTAACATCTATTCTTTGAAAAATGTATCTTTCTTGTAGCCATAGGTAAATAAATATCTTAAATCTACAAGATTGTATAATATTTTTAAGAGACTGAAGTCATGCTATTTAAACATAATGTTTAAATTTTTTTTTATTTTAAGATAAAAACAGTAAAATGATGATAAAGAATTTCAAAACAAGATAATAGGAAATTAAAATTATTAATATGTTGCAGTTAAAAATTACTTTTAAACCAAGTAAACTCTTGGTTTAAGTACTGAGTCTGAATTTTGTAGGTGTGTAACTATGAACTATAAACATGGAAACTTTTTAAGTCTGGATATTTGCGTATGGAAATGTCTTGAGATAATTATACCAGCCTTACAGAAATCCTTGAGAGGATTCAATGAAGTAATGTCTAGAAAGAGATTAGCACAATAAATTATTAATAGTATTATTGTAAATTGAGAATACAAAAATAAAGAATAATTGCAAAAGATATATTTTAATTCTTAAGAAAAATAACACTTTGGAGAGAGATCATTTCACTTAATGTTGCATCAGTAAAAGCACATTTTCTGTGACTCTATTTTCCTCTCTTTTCATTTTCCTTTTAATTTCATTGCCATACAAAGTTGAGAATTTTTTTACATTTGAAATAATTCATTTAGTTTGACAAACAATTTAATTTTAAGTCAACTATCCCACCTAAAATTTAATCACCATTTTCCAATATGAAAACACGTTTCTCTACAGTGATTTGCTTGCTTTGGCTGGTTAATTCAGCACACATTTTATACTGTTTATTTCTCCATGAATAGCAATTACATGCATAGTCAGAATTTATGGTAAACAAATAATAAATTGATGGATAGTTTAGTGGCTTCTATAGGTCTCTATTAAAGAATTCTTACTTGTTTTCAAGTTAATCCAATTAACAAAACTTAAATGACCTATCTTTTTAACAGAGATGATGAGGAAGCACATCCTCTCTTATGGATAACATAAGAGATTACCTGCCACGTTAAAAGCAGAATTGCATCTGAAATTTGTACATCCTTGGTTTCTCCATAGTGTGCATATGGGGAACACCATGTGCTCAGTCTGACGTGATTAACCCTGGTAAGAGAGGCCTAGTACCAAAGCAAACCTGAAGCTCTCTTGTCAAGTTGAGTTTGGGCTTATTCCATGCAATTTCAACAGTTTTTAACTTTAATAAAATCTTATGTACAAAATCGGTTAAATTTACAGCTAACCCACTGTTTCCACTTCATCTTCAGTATACTTTTTCTTGGTGCCTCTTTTCTTTATTCAAATGTTTCTTAAGTTTATGTCACTCTCTAGCTATACAATACATTTTTTAAATTAGAAAATATATTTTGTTGAAAAATGTAGCAAGAAAGAAAGGAAGAAAGGAAGGAAGGAAGGAAGGAAGGAAGGAAGGAAGGAAGAAAGAAAGAAAGAAAGAAAGAAAGAAAGAAAGAAAGAAAGAAAGAAAGAAGAAGAAGAAGAGAAGGAAGGAAGGAAGGAAGGAAGGAAGGAAGGAAGGAAGGAAGGAAGGAAGGAAGGAAAGAAAAAATCTTCCTCACAATGGCATAGCTTGGTAATAGAATTTCTACTCGGATACAGGTGGGAAATGACATTATGTAGAAGAAAATTGTGACCAATAGTCATATATGAAAAGAGAATTGTATAACAAATCAGGATAGTCTTAACAGGAGGTTTTGTAAAATTTTTTTATAGGAATCAGAAATTTTAAAAAAATCTGTCAAAACTCAAGAGTTCTTCAATATAATAAATGAAACAATGTTTACATTTTTTAAAAAATTACTTAAGAATTTCAGGGATCCTTGGGTAGAAAAAAGGATGTGACAACATAATATAAATGTACTAATAATGTTTGAAGCAACTTTCCACATGAGGGTGAAAGAACAAGGTGTTGATCTAAAAAAAAACTTTCAAGATCAAATGGTGGGGTTTCTCACTGTTTTAGTGAGAGTGAGATTTAAGCAAGAGCAAAAGCAACAATGGTCCATGTGGTATCAGATTACATTGTGGACATCAGTAAGAACTCATGTTTTAGCATAAATATAGATGATTGTATATAGAAACATTTCTAGATGTCTATATACACAAGAGTGAATAAAAGCACATGTTTACTTATTTTGGTACCAGAGAGAATCAAAAAACAAGATCAGAACACCAAGAGGACACCCAGAACCTGGATCTTTGATTTACCACTTATAAGAAGCAATATTCTTTGGATAAATTGTAGATGTAAAGACTAGGGAAGAAAATACACAAGACTGGTTAAGGTCTTAGTGCAGTGGCAGGAAGTAAAGCAATTCTGAAAACCAATGAATATCAAATAAAATTATGTCAAATGATACTATCCAAATTTAAAGCTTCCAAAAAGCCTAAACTGGGACATTTTGAGTCACAATAAATGAGATATTCTTGAAATATTACCCTCCAAAATAAATCAAGAGCCCATACTGATATAAATGGTTTAATAAATAATATAAATACATGGCAGATCCGAGATAAAATCTCCTGTCATGGAATTCCAAAAATATCATACAGTTACTCCATCTTCAAACAGGTGCATTGTAACTCCCAATTCCTTCAGTGTGGGCTTCACATAGGGACTTATTTACAAAGAGCACAGTTGGAAATGGGAATTGCAAACTATGCTACAATGGAGAAGGACAATACATGGTACTCTAATGTAATCTATCAAGATTAGATCTGTACTGATCCATAGTATATCCGCTTAATAGAATGTGATGAAAATTGCATGCCATTTTGTTGCCTTCTTTCCCTGAAATAATACTTTTATTATAAGTATAAAAAAAAAAGAAAAAAAACTCAATTCAGAGACATTCTATAAATTACCAATAAACATTCCTGAAAACTAAGAAGGGAATCAAAACTGGGATGACTCAGTGTATTGTTGATATCGCTATAAGATCTTGCTAGAAAATAGAGGCATTAGGGACAAACAGAAATCTTAGGAAAATGTGTAGTTAATTAAAAATAATGGACAAGTGATTGTCTGATTGTGACAAATGCACCATAAGAAATGTAAGATGTCAAGAATAAGGGAAAGTGGATATGGCATATGGGAGAACTCTGTGCTGCTTTGAAATATTTAAAAGCAGAGATATTATTTGGAAATTTGTGTTGACATTGTCCTGAATTCACAGGCAGTTTATAAATAAATCACACTGAGTGAGATAATCAAAAGGTAAGTGACATGATTAAGAGGATTTAAAAAAATTTTTTTTTACTCTGTCAAAAACATTTGGCTTTTAAGAATGATTTCTGTCATATGCATTTGAAATTTATTTAGAGATATTATAATTTGCTTTTAGAAGTTAATGTTTCATTATGGAGAATAAATAATTTATTCCAAGTGAAATAAAAATAAAGATATGACTTCAATTTCTAAAAGGCAATTTACTGAGTAATTTCATATGCAATCTCTCATTTCTTGAAGAAGAGGTAGGAAACTACATGCTTTTTATAACTTCACAATGACAATACTAAAGTCCAGCTAAATTAAATGATGTACTCAGTGCCGTAAGAGACCTAACACATGGAAGGTTCAGAGATCAAAAACAATCTCTTCTAGTACATTGATGGTATTTTCAATTTCACAATGAAAAAATAAAAGAGCAGTTAATGAGGCCTTTGTCTTCTAAAGGATAAGAACAGATTAGCAATAAAATTTATTTCCGCTACTTTAAAGAATACAAGGTTAAATAATGCTCTTTTTTAAAGAACTATAATCTCACATTGTCTCTCTGCTCTCTTTAGCATTATAGGTTTCATTTTTACCTATAAATAAAAGAGCTTTTCCATAAATTTTATGGCAGGATTACGAATTACAGTGGAAATATAAATGCACAACTTGTGAACTAAGGTAATTTTTCTCCGCACCACTTTGGACTGGTATCCAAGGACAAGACACGCAGATACCTTAATCTTCCATTATGTAACCAATACAATGATTTCAGTGACTTTGATGATGTTTCTCCTTTTGTTTACATCTTGTACTGACTCAATCCTGTTCTGCTTCCCATCTCAGCCTGAAAAAGGAAGTCCTGGATTAATACAGATATGCACATTCATCAGCAATGGTGGCTTACGTTTTCTTGCTCTACTCTTTTTCTTTTAAAAACTTTTAGACCTCTCTATTCTTCTGGTGGCTCCCACGGGTAAATTTATTCCTGCATCCTCTCCCTGTTTTTTAGGAGAGGTTTTCCAGAGGTGCCAGAGTGAGAAGTTTGCACAGAACTAGTTAGTTTACTAAAATGTGTCCCTTCCCTATAACCATAGTGATTATATCAGTAATGGACATAAAAAAAAAGAGTTGATCTGATTCAATTCTATCCCAGAACTACTACAAAAATAGCAAAAACATCTTTTCACTGTGTTATTTACCACAGATTTATTGAAATAATTTATGAATATATGTCACAAAATGCACCAATTGAAAGTATATAATTTAGTGATTTTAATAAATCTATCAAGTTGTGCAATAATACCTTAAGATCCATTATTAAAATATTTTTACCATCTAAATATGTGCCCCAGTACCAATGTGTGTATATAGTTAATTTCTTCTCTAAATGCAGTCTTAGACAACCACTAATCTTCAGCCTGTCTGTACATTTTCCTTTTCTGGCCATATGATATAATTAAAATCAAGCAAATTGTGGTGTTTTGCATCTGACTTCTTTCACTGGGAAATGTGATGGATTTTTTGCTAGTTTTCTGAAATGCATCTGTGTTGTGGTATGTATCGATAGTTTATTTCCTTAATAATGATAATTTGTCTATCTCATGAAAACAGCACATTTATTTATTAGTGCAGCAGTTGTGACATTTGTGTTATTCATAGCCTTTGGTCCTTATAGATAATACTGCTATGAATGTTTACCTACAAATCTTTGTGTGGACACATATTTTTCCTTCTGTTAGTAATAATTCTAGAAATAAAATTTTTGGATCATATGGAAAACTTATGTTTAACTTCTTAAGAAACTGTTGATTTTCTAAAATGACTGTATCATTTTATATTGCTTCAAGCAATATGCAGAAGTTTCATTTTCTCCAAACTTGGTATTGTTTGTGGCTTTATTACTCACATTCTAGTGCATCAAGTGGTATCTCATTGTGGTGTTAACTGATGCTTCTCTAATATGTAAGGATTTTGAGCAAGTCCTTCCCATACTTTGTTATTCATGTGCTCTGATGAGAAAAAAAAAAGAAACTTTTTGAATGACCAACTTACTTTATTAAAAAATGGTTATTTCATTCTTATGTTATAAAATTCTTTCTTATTTTGTGCATACATATTCTTCTTTCTCAAATGTATAATTTGTAAATATTTTCCCAGTTTTATGACTGACCTTTTTATTTTCTTAATACCATCTTTGGAAATGCAAAAATATTTCACTATGTTTAAGTAAGGATTCCATTTTTTCTTTTATAAATTTGGATTCTGAACCCTATTAAGAGCCCCCAAGTACTGCATTCTTCCATAACTTATTCTGACTATATTTTTTCTAACACAATTATATTTACATAAGACTCGTGAATTTTTTTGTGTCTGTTTATGTGTCTACTTTCCTTTCTGTGTAAACTAATATTCAATTGAAGTTAATATTTTCCCCATTGACTTGTCTTAAATGTTTCTTGAAATCAATTAACTGTAAACTTAACATTGGTTCCTCGACTCCCAATTTTGTTTCATTATCTTTTGTGTCTATCTTTATGTCACTACCACACTGTGCTTGTTACAGCATGGCTTCAGGAGTTTTCAAATTGGGTAGTGTCAGTCTGCTGACCTGCTTCTATTTCTTAGTTAGTGTTTTGGGCATTCTTGGCCCTTTGCCATCCCATAGAAATGTTTATACTAGTTTATAAATTATTACAAAATAAGTTCCCTAGAATTTTGTAAGTTTTGCAATAAGTTTCATACATTTATTTGGAGTGAATTCTCATGCAGAATGTTTCTTTTTAATTTATAAAGCATAGACTTTCTATCCACTTAACTAGGGCCTCTTTAATTTTTTTCTGCAATTTTTCTAGAATTCACTACATAAATCACCCATTTCCTTTGTTATCTATATTGCTAGGTAGTTTAATTCCTTTTGATGTTTCCATGAAAGGAGTATTTCTTAATTTTATTTTCACATTATCCCTTGCTAGATTTTAGAAATGCAAATGATTCTTTACATCAATCTTGTTTCCAAGCTAATAAAGTGATTTATCAATTTTAAGAATCTCTGTATATTAAAAAAAAAGATTCTGTGTACAGAGGCAGGTGTGTGTGTGTATCACTTGGACTATTTGCATATTAGGCAGCATCATGTATAAATTAAGGTAACCTCAGTTACCGCTCCCTGAGTGTCTGTTCTGGAGGCCTCTACTCTCTCATTCTTTCCACCCCACTTCTCCCTCATACTCCCACATACTGAGCTTGTTATGATGCCTAGAACAAGTGCTACAGTGAATAAACCTGATGATTTGCGTATCTTTGTTTTGTTTCCATTTTAAGAGTTTAACAAACTTTGCTAGTTGCCCTTCATTGAGGCTTTTACTGTGGGCTTGTCAGAGATATTCTTTATCAGTTGAGGAAATTATTTCACTATTTATGCATTATTGTGAGATTTTTTTTGTAGTGTTGGGTTTTATCAAATTTCTCTTTCTTTGTTAAGGTGATTTTTGTCATTTATTTTTTAGCAAGATAGTTACATTAATTTATATTGAATGCTAATCAATAAGCAGGTCATAGGGTATAATCCTTTTAAAACATTTCCATATTCAGATGTAAATATTTTGCTTTGATTTTATGTTTATATTCATGCGCGATATTACCTTGTAGTTAACATTCCTTGTGACATTTTTGTTTGATTTTGGTATGTGGATATTAATTACCTTACAGAATTAATTTATAAGTACTTATGCCTTCTCTGTTTTCTGAATTTCTGAAGCATCAAAACTATTCTTTCTTTAAATATTTGCAAGAAATCTCCACTAAAGACATGTGACCAGCCCTGCCTTTATGAATATATATTTAATTACCTGTTCCATTTACTCATTAATGGACTTTTAAATATTTCAATACTTAGACAAAATGGCAGGCAGAGTGCCAGCAACTCGGCTGCTCAGGACAAAGTGTCTGGAGTCTGGAAAATGTTACTTTGGAGAGGATCCAAAGTGAGAGGATGGCACATGGAAATTGTGAGGAAGCAAGAAAAGAGAAGAAAGAAGTGACACAGAAGTGGTAGCCCAAGCCACAGAGGAGAAACCATGGTGCCACTGACAGCAACTGGCTCTCTTCTAGCCTGGAGGAAAAAGGAGAACTAACAACTCTTCTGCTTATGGAGAACTGCATGGTGACCAGGAGGATCTTCTGCAGTTGGAGACAGCAAGAGGAACGCAAGACAATGCTTCCCAAACAGACCTCCCGAGTCAACAGTTGGTGACTGACTTGTGGGATAAGCACCTCAAGGCATAGTCGAGTAGAGCAGGAGCTGGCAGGACACCATCAGAGGGAAGAGCTGGGTTTGTTTGAACCCGGGTTCCAGAACAATTCAGTGGCTGCTTCTCACTGCTGAGTTCCCAGAGTGAATGAGGGAAGGGAATCATGGGATATAGCTGGAGAGCAGACTAGGGGGAGCCTTCTCTGAGGGACCTGGACCAGTGATCATAGAATCCACTTCTCTGATCAGACACCAGTTTCACCCTGAGTTACACAGGACTCAAAGCTCACATTGACTTGTGTTCCCATTGCTAATAGGAGATCCCAAAAAAGGATTATGTTATTTCTCAACTAGCCAGAGCAATCAGGTAAGAGAAAGAAATAAAAGGAAAGGAAGAAATAAAAACAAAGGAAGAATTCAAATTATCATTATTTGCAGATGAAATAGAAGACCCAAAGTATTCCATTAAAAAACTCTTAGAATTGATAATCAACCTTAGCAAAGTATCAGAATCAAAATCACTAGCATTTGTGTACATCAAGAATCCACAAGATTAGAAGGAAATTATGAAAATAATGTCACTCATAGTGGCTGAAATACCTAGGAATTAACCTAACCAAGGAGGTGAAAGAACTGCAAACAAAACTACAATACTCTGAAGAAGGAGACTGGGGAAGGCATTAGAAAATGGAAAGCTGTCCCTTGCTCATGGATAGATAGAATTGATATTATATAAAAGGCCATACTTCCAAAATGTTATACAGATTCAATGCAGTCTCAATCAAAACACCAACAAAATACTTTAAATTTCTAGAGAAAACAATCCCAAAAATTCACATGGAACCAGAATAGAATTAGAATAACAAAAGTAATTTTGGGCAGTAAGACCAAAAAAGATGACATAGCAATGCTTGACTTCAAGCTATACTAGAAAGCAATCACAGAAAAGAAAATCAGTACGCTGCTGGGATAGAAACAGATATGAATCTGTTGAACAGAAATGAGGGCATAGAAATCTTCCCCAGATAGATTCAACTATTTGATCTTTGACAACAGGGTCAAAAGCATATGATGGAGGAAAGATAGCCCATTCAGTGAGTGGCGTTGAGAAAAGTGGTTATCTACTTGCAGAAGAAACTAGATTCTTATCTCTTACCATATAATAAAATCAAAATGTATCAAACACCTAAACATTAAAACAGGCACATTAAACTTTCTAGACAATAAAATGGATATAAAACTTGAAGAAAGGGTGTAGAAAAGTATTTTCTGAACAATACCTCAATCACACAAGAAATAGTAGTAATTAACAAATAAGGTTACTTCAGACTAGAAACTTTGCATAGCAGAAGAATCAATCAGAAGAGAGAAGAGACAAACTACAGAATGGGAAAAAATTTGCCAGGTACTTTTCAGACAGAGGCCTAGTATCTGGAATATACAAAGAACTCAAAAGAAAATTAAATCACCTAAAATTAATGACCCAGTCAAGAGTCATGAGGCAAAACTTCACAGAGGAAGAAGTGCAAGTGACAACAAATATATGAGAAAATGCTCAATGTCTCTGGCCATTAGAGAAACGAAGGTTAAAACAATGCTAACATTCCAGCCTACTCTGGAAAGAATGGCATTATTAGGAAATCAAAGAATAACAAATGCTATGATACATAAGAAACCCTCCTTCATTGTTGATGGAGGTGCAGACTAACACAATCTTCACGGAAATCAGTATGGAGATGTCTCAAGGGATTGATGTTAGAAATTTTATGGGATCCTGCTATCTCTGCTAGATATCTCCCCCAAAGAGTAAGTCATCACACTACAGTGATTCATGCGTACCAGTGCTTACAGCAGCACAATTCATAATAGCTAAATCTTGGAAGTGGCCTTTATACTCAACAGATGACTAGACAAAGAGAATGAAATACTACTCTGCTATAAATAAGGGCAGATTTGATACATTTATATGAAAATGGATACACTTGGAAAATCTAATGTTGAGTCAAATAAACCAGGCACATGAGCCTAAACATTGCATGGTATCCCTTATTTGAGTGAGACCAAGTATAAACAAAGAAAGTGATAAAAGATAGATTAAAAGGGACAAGGGGATAAATCTTTTAAAACAGGTAAGTGGTGCAGGAGGACAAGGGTAAGGGGTGACAAGAGGGGAAAGGGAAATGAATTTTGAAAGATAGTGTTAATAATTTCATTCATTCAAAAATATTTCCAAATTTATTTTTGATATCTTTGACTCATAAATTGTTTACTAGTATGTTATTTAATAACCAGTGTTCAGCATACTTCAGATTTCTGTTGTTAATTTCTAATATTATTTATGGTCTGAGGCCATATTTTTATGCTTATATGTTTTCTTTTCATGTATATTGAGACTGATTTTGAAGCCTAGCAAATGATTTACTCTGAAAACCATCACATGTGTCATATATTGTACTTGTTTACTAACTAAATTATGTTCTTATGCAGTAGTATAGGCTTTTCTTATAAAGACTGAAATTTCTTTGAAGATGAATAATATGAATTTTTCTTATAATGCAATTCTCCTTTCCACATAGAAGAAAGCAAACTATTGCACTGAGAAATTATTTTTATTAATTTTTTTAACTCACACTCATATTAAATCTTTGTGAATATTGTCTACAGTGGAGTCACGGAAAGAATAGGTTTTAAGTTACTTTCATTCTTGTACATCTTGAAATACAGACATTGCCTTGACTTAATTTAGTGACTTTAATATCTTTAGTTGTTTACTGTTTTATATAATCTCATTGGTTTTAAAACAAGATAAGGTATATATTATTTTTCCTGACACAAAGGGCATTGAAAGCATCATATTGTCTTAAAGGTCACATGATTATATGAACACATTTTTGTGTTCATGGTAAATTTAATCATGCTGTATACCCTCGATTTATTATGAAAAACTCAGCTAATCAATCCCTTCTATTCATGTTTATGAAACAGAATGGTAAAAGTAATCAAGCTTCATCAATTATTGATAATTCAAACTAGAAATAGTGATTACTTATTGTGATATCATTACTGTCAATAAATAAATGTATTCATATAGTATTTACATCTTTATTTCTATTTCTTAAAATTTATAACTGCAAGCAAAGTAACTTCATAGATATACTAGGTCTCAGTAAGGACATGTATAAATTTTGTTTATAATATAATACAATATAATAAAAAGTTCTTGAGATGCTTCACCATGGCAATGAATACATTTATAAGTATTTTATAATTTATTTTGCAGCACAAACATTGATAAAATATCAAGGAAATAATTATTTCATGATGTTTAAAAGTAAGCTTCTAATTCACTAACAATAAAGTTTCCAATTTTAACACCCATCAGAAGATTTTGATGATGGAAAAAAAAAAGAAGACTTTGATGGAAATGGCAAAATTTGTGTAACATTCTAAGCTTTCCTTATAGTGTATTACTTTTCTGCTATATCCTCTACAATGAATACTTTAATATAACCACAGCAATCTTTTAGAGTGATCTCTATAGCATTTTCCATTCTTGGAAATTAAAACTTGGCTTCAGGTGTAATATTGTTGCTATATATTTGCACTTAATGACATTTTATGTCTTTAAAATGAGGGATGTTTGAACAAGCAACATTATTTTTCTGGCATCTCTTAATAAATATTTTGACAAACAAAATATTTGTAAAAAACCCAAAGTCATATTCAATTTCAATATTTTGATGTGAAAGCATAGTCCTTATATTTTAAGAGTTTGTTAAGATGTATATCACATGCCATACAATTTATACATAAAAGGGGTGCAAATCCAAAGTTTATAGTACATTTCAAGAAATGGATAACAATCACCAAAATTTTGAATTACCAAAATAAACTTAATGCCTGTTAACAATCAGTCCTTATTTATCCTAAGGAACACCTTCTGTCTTTAAAGATTTTAATGTTCTGGGCATTTAATATAATTGTAATTGAGTAAGACTTACTTATTTCTGATGGATTTCTTCCATTTAGCATAATATTTTCAAGATTCATTCATGTTGCACCAAGTAAAATATTTCTATTCCTTTTTGGAGTTATGGTTTAGATGCAGAATGCTTTCTGAAGTCTCACATATTGTACACATGTCCTCAGGGCATCAATGTGCTGAGATGAGACTTTTAGAAGGTGATTCTATCATGAGGACAATAGTTTTACTAATGGGTAACTCCACTGGTGGTTTGATAATTGGGTGGTATTATTAGGAGGTGATAGAAACTTATGAGGTGGTGCCCAATCGAAGAGATGCATCATGGCACCATGTGGGCATGCCATAGGGACTATCTTATCCCTAGCCCCTTAGTCTAATGCTTGCTTTCAAATTTCTCTCTCTCTCTCTCTCTCTCTCTCTCTCTCTCTCTCTCTCTCTCTCTCTCTACTGCAGTGAAATGAGCAACCTTGTTCTTTTATATGATGCTTCCATTATGATGTTTGCTTTCACCTTGGGCCTACAACAATAGATCTAATTGACCACTGATGAACACCTCTGAAACTGTGTCGAACAAATTCTAGCTTCTTTAAATTAACCTTTACAAATGTTTTGTCATAGAGAAATAAAGGTGATAGTGCAATGTGTATACCACACTTTTTTAGCTACTTCATAGTTCATTGACCAGTTTTGATGATTTTGGCTATTTAATGAATCATAACAGTATATACACTGATTTACAAGTTTTTCTGTGGACATATTTACAGAGTTATGATCAGATCCTTGGCTACCTGTAGTGGGGATGGTGGAAAATAAAGAAAGACAAAGAGACAAATTTCAGGTTACAAAGACCAGAAGTTCACCTCTAGTGTATCAAGGACTCCGGGAGCTTTGGTCACAAAGTTGGGCCTTGCATAAACTCTCATGTAGCCTGGTCCCCAGCACATTTTCTCAGCTCTTTTGCACATATGCTTATGAGTGGAACTGCTGAGTCGTATCATAACTTTGTATTTAGTTATTTGAGGGACTACCAAATAGTTTTTCTAAACTGACTTATTACATGATGGGTCTGATTTTCATTGCCTAGTGAGTAATGAGCTTTCTTTTCATTTTTAGGTGTTTATTAGACATTTGTATATATTATTTAAAAATGTTCACTCAAATTCTTTACGCTTTTCAAATCTAGATTATTTGTCTTTTTATTAGTATGTTGTAAGTGTTCTTTAAAAAGTCTGGATATGATTCCCATATCAGATAAAACTTTTTAAAACAATCTCATTTTTTGGATTATCTTGTCACATTCTAGTTGTTTTTGAAGTATAGTATTTTTTAATATGGATGAATTCCAGTCTATACATTTTTCTTACTTCATTTATGCTGTATCATAGTAATAAAACTTTGTCTTAACCATGGTAATAAAGATTTACCTGTTTTTATATTTTGTAATTTTAGCTGTAGTATGTTTTTCTGTGATGCTTTTGGCATATTTTTGTTTTGTATATGCCACAAAAAGAGATGTAACTTCATGATTCTGTATGTGGCTATCTAATTACCTTAAAACTATTTGTTCAATGACATATTCTTCTCCCATTGAACTGTCTTGGTGTACTTGCCAAAAGTAAATTGTATACCACTTAGCTGTATTTTACAAGTTCAAATAATGGCTTTTCAATTTCATGTCATTGTTCTTTTCCAAATTAAACACACTTTATAGTTATCAAATAAAACTAGTAGCATTTACCTTCCTGATTTACCTTATTTCTTTCATTTTTTTTTATTTATAATTTTTATAATAGCATAGATCCATTATGTTTTAAATTGTAAGTGACAAAACATACACTGTTACTACCTTTCTTGCTAATTCAAGCATGAAATACTTTGAACTGGTAAAATTTTAGAAGGTTTCACTAATAGGTTTTCTAAATAAGAACACAATGTGAATTTCTACTATAAATATAATACAGAACTCAGTTCATCAAATTTTATTAAAATCTACACTATCAAAGTAAAACATTAATGGGGAACATTTCTATTTTAGAAAACAAGACTTGGGGATAAGTCCAATGGGAGAATGTCTAGAATGAATAAAGCCCTAGACTGGATCGCCTGCACCACACAGCAAAAATTAGAAAGAAAAAAAAAACACGTAGTAAATAACTCATTAATTCTCTAATTGCCTCACAAACTGGAAAACCATAGCCTTACACACAGAATTTGTAAGCCATGATCTTGCTTTCTCAAAACAAAACAGAAATTTACCTATCCTGATGTGTTTCTAGTTCACAGGCAGTGGAGCTGATGCATAATAAACAGACTCAGACTTTAAGGCCTTTTACAGACTTTAATGACTACTTAAGTACTTTAAGCTAAGCACTGGAGCTCATTTATTTGCTTGGTAATGGTGGTAGCAGAAGCATCCCGACTAAACGAATGTCAGAATCAGCCGATTCCACGCAGAGTGGAGTCCATGAGAATGCCATGGCTGCTACTGTTCTGGTGCTTGACTCCTAATGATAGGAATGCAAGCTTTTTCAGCATGCTTGAAAGCAGTGGTGTTTATGGTGTGTTTACTAGAAGATGTGCCTCCAAAATTCTCTCTAGACAGCTCAAATATTCTGCAAACTATTAAAATATTCTTTGGTAAATTCCTTTACTGCTTAACAAGACAAAGTCATTTTTCTTGATTTCATATGATGACCTGATTGATCTAACATTTTATACCACCTTGGAACATATCAATCATAATCATATATGAAGACATATTGTCAATGTACTAACAAAATGTAATTCAAAATAGAACTTATTTACAAATATTGAAGTAACTGAGGTGTCACAGAGATTATAAAAACAAAAACATCCTAAATTCCATCATATATTAATAAATCATATATTACTAACCTACACAAATTGGGTTTGACATGAATAAAGACTATTTTTACAGTCCAGAACTTGGACATAAATTGTATTGAGGGGTATACATTTTTAGGTGGGTTTGTACTTATGACCAGGGCATAAGTGGTATTCGTTATATTTTTTATTGCACTTATTGCACTTACTTCACATATGCACAAATAATGGAAGTGCTTTAAAGTCATGATATTCCATTCAGTGTTAATATATGTAATAAATTTTTTTTCAAATGTATTTGGAAACCCAGTCAGGTGAGGTAAAATCTAAAATAAAATGTGTTCAGAGACCTTTTCAAATGCTGCAATATTCAATACATCCAACATTCATTATTTTTTTTTTTCCTTTTCAACTTAATGCTATACTGGACCTACTAGATGAGAGAGAATTCCTCAATCTATAAATCTTCTTTCTTTAGCAGAGTTTTAGGATCCAGTTTTTTAAAATCTTACTTGAATCTCCAGCTAATTTTTTGAAGGAAATGTATATGGAAATGTAATAACAAATTTATTGATTTGGAAACTAACAGATATGAAAGTATCACAATAGTATTTCAACATGTCCTGAAAAGGAATGGAAGTTCTGAAAGTGGAACTGGTTCAATGCTCTTGAAAGTTAACAAGCAGAAGCTTTACAATTGGTGTCATAATCTGTTGCCTGTTGCTATAACGAAACACTTAAAGCTGGAAATTTTATAACAAAATCATGTTTACTTACCTCTCAGCTCTGACTGTTTAAGAATGTGGCACCAGAATCTGGCTTTAGTGAGGGCTTCATGGCAGACAACAGCCCAGTGGCAAGGGTTTGTTCAAGAGATATAAGCAGCATCAGCAAAAGAATTCCAGATGGGGGAGTTGCTAGGATCTCTTATAACAATATATTATCACAGGAAATAATCATGTCGAGAAAAGTTCATTAACCCTTTTATAAAGTGTTGCTTCCATGAACTAATTACCTCCCACTAGGTCTCATCTCTGAAAATTTCCATCATCCGCCCTAACACTGTCACATGGAGAACCTAATTTCCAGCACGTGAACTTTCAGGAGACATTCTCGCACTACATCCAAAGTACTGGGTATAGAAACATCTTACTCCCATTTCATTTCATTTTCAGTTTCCATAATTTGCTACCTTATTATTAAATTTGTATTGTTCTAAAAGTGAAAGTATACATGAAGTAAAGGTTAATATTGACAAAATACAACTGAATGTCAGAACTATGTGAGGTTCTTAGAAGATCAGAAGATTACAAAACATTGAGATTCTTTAATGTTATGTTGGGAACATTATTAATAAAAGTTAGGGTATTATGTTGAAATATTAACAATTAGGAAATAGAAATAAAATTTTACATCCACCCAGTACTCAGAAAAAAACACTGCTAATATTTGGAGTATAATAGTCTAAAATTTTTGAAAACTACTTATATATCTACCAATTTATTTATTTCTTGGTCCTTCCAGGTTTTACTAATACATGTAGTATTTCCTACCTATTAATAACTTTCAGTTATGCTTTTGCTTGCTTGTTGAATATTTTGCCACATTTTGCTATTATAGAAGTGCAGTAATAAATGTTTTACAACAGAAACTTTGCATATATTCCTTGGAGTAGTGCCTAGACTTAAACTAGTGGTTCCAGGTTGTGAATATTTTTATAATTTTGTGACAGTTAAAGACATTAAATCACTCAATAATATAATATTGAAGTATTATTTATCTTAACTTTGAATATTAGCATGTCTTCTAGACCTTACCAATTTCAAAGTTGTCTTAGTTTTTATGGGCACATTTTTACAGTATAATGCTTTATACTTGCATTTTCACAGATGCTTAACTATTTTCTATCTTTTACAACCACTTGGAATATTTTTCAGACTGTTTAGCTTCCCTGCAACCTTCTGACTAATAGAAGTCCAATAAGGCTGAATATGCTTAATTCTTAATTCTGATCTAGAGTTTGGATTCCAACTATTCATTATTTCATACATCTCCAATGTTGTTGAAAAGATTACTGTTGTACTGTTACCATATTTTAGCGATGATTACAGTCTTCATGTATATGTGATTTGTGTTACATTCTACAATTTCACAATAGATTTTTCCTGGTCAAAATGGTGAATGGCTAATGAATGACTAATAGGTATCAGTATTGATTTTTTTGAGATAAATGATCAATAAAACAGACTTTTTCTAGTATGGGAGTACTGCTGATATAAAGAGTCTACATGGACCAGACTTACAATTTAGTATGGAAAGTCAGTGAAGATTGATATGAGAAAATGATACTTAAGAGTTAAATGAGGAATAGAAATTATTTATGTTATAAGAGAACAGGAGTCCAAGTAATGAAAATATTTGCAAGGAATGTCTGTATTGCTATATGTACTAAGCTCAAGGAATGAAATCTTGAATCAAAGGACATTAGGAGTATTTTATTGAAAATATTGGTAAGAGTTGCTCCTGGATTTCCTGGAGTGGTCCTGAGTGAATGGCTGATATGCCTCTGTGTGAAAGGCTTTTTATACAACAAAATCACAACTTGGATCAAGCTACAGTCAATTTAGAGGACTACAGGTATCATTGCTTAGCTAATACTGGTCCAATAGGAAGGAAGTGAGGCATATACCAAGGGTATATGGTGAACATCATTATTGTTAGTTTATCTAACTTCTAATAGTAGAAAGAACGAAGTCATTCCTGGGAAGGGATAGAAGTATGATCCAGGTATTCTGGTCCCCAACCTATGTATTCATCTGATACCTAGCTGAGTGCTGATTATAATATAATCTCAAACTGCTTTTTATGTTAAGAGAGGCTTGCAGGTCAGGCTCTGGGCTGCTCTTGTTGAGGAGTGGCTCTATTTGGATTTACCTCCTTCCACTCCAGTTGCATCATGGTTGAGGTGTTAAGTGTCTTCTGCACTCATTCCTTCAAGGGCTCTTCCCCCTCCCACTGCCTATGAACTTCAATCTACCTTTGTTGTCTATAATATTTACAGAATTAAAGGACTTTAAATAAAAAGATAATTCCTTTTGTACAGAGTTCTAAGGGAAGAGCGGAAAGATCAACCAGGCTCAGGCCATCTGGGGTTATGTAAGACATGATAAAAGTTTTACAGAAGGGACTTCCATGAGATTTGCTTATGTGAATATCATTCCGCATAATATTTAGCACCTACTGAAGAAAAATGCAGCAGGAGAAAACAATATCAGTAAAAGACACTTTTGCCGTGCAATTGATTTCAATATTAGCATAGACTGACAATAAGACAGTAGTTTGAATTACAGGGCAGATATTAGAGACACATATAAGACAAAGGATTTAAAAGAGATTTCAGATATATAATTTTAAGGTGTTAGTGGCGAATCATGTTTGTATAGACTGAAGAAAAGGTAAAAGTTGTGGATGTCACCTCTCAGTGACTCTTTCCAGTGTGTGACCTAAGTCGTGAATGATAATACACAACCCTGAAAGAAAGAACCATAGTAAAAATGAAAGTAATGACATGATATGTATATATTTTGAATTGATTCTTCCTATACAGTAGAAAATAAAAATATCATTCAGGTGAATAGGTGCAATCAGGACTTAAAAGTGAGCTCTAAGTGGAAGATATCATAGATTTGCCAGAATGAAACTGTTAATAAGAGACCTAGACATCTTTTATCTCAGTGAGAGGACACAGAATAAGAAAGAGGAAAAAATCCCAAGTGACATCATGAAGGAGTCCAAACAGTGGAGATGGAATTTTCAAACTTGATTTTCTTCCAATGCCTCTTAGGTTATCTAAAGCAATGCAGAAGTCAAAATAAATAAATAAATAAATGATAGCACAGTTGCTGATAGTCACTGATGTTGTGATTCAAGAGCCTGGAGAAGCAAAGAAACACATGGAAAACGTGGTAGGCCCGTAAGACCCACATGAGACCACCATTAATTACCTACCACTAGTGTTTCAGTTATATCATTTGGTAGGAAAATATAAAACCGAGTATGATGGCACACATCAGGGAAGCTGAGGGCACAGGATCACAAATTCCAGCCACACTAGGCAACTTAGCCAGATCTGGAGCCAAAAGTTAAAAGAAAAAACAAAAAAAACTAGGGCTGGGGATTTCTCTCAGTGGCTAACAGTCTTCCTTGCAAGCGCGCTGTCATGAGTTTGATCCCCGGTACCGATAAAAAAAAAAAAAAAAAAAAAAAACTAAAGGGGATGTCAAACTATAGACATTAATATTTTTAATATTTGTAACTAATTAACATTTAAACAGAATAATGCCATATATGAGTCCACACATGGTGAGCCAAAATCTACATAGAGCTCACAAGTCCAAAAAAGCGAATAAGCAAAAGGAGCTGGAGATGTGTGAAGAGATGAATGAATGCAGACATCCTAAAGAGTTACCACAATTCCTTATCCACTACCAAGTAGTGGTAAGTTGTGGGATAATAGATCCTTGTACTTGGAAAAGGCTTTAAATATTAAACAGCCTATATTGATATTATTCACAGAATCACTATAAAGTCCTCCATCTCCTACTGTTTCTTCTCATCACGTAGGATTTATTATGTTCTCACGTGCATAGGTTGCAGTGCTAGTTGTTCTACTAGTAAATGTAATAGTTCATCTTTTCCAGAAATATTTATCATTTGCGGTTTAACATTTTTTGTACTCCCAACATATTATTGTGGGGATATATTCTTCCTAATACTTTTGCTTTACAATATTTTCTTCTTTTCTTTCCATAAATAGAAGTGCAATATACCCTTATTGGATAGTTTCCTTGATAAGATTTTGCAAATGTTCCAACTAGAACAGAATATAGTTGCCAGGATCAGTGAAGCTAAAATGACAGAAGTACATTTATTTTTTTGATGGGTTTATTGGACAGAAGTCAAGCACTATATTGACTTGGCTCTAAGTAGGTTTCTTTTGTGCACCCTAAAGATTGCCTTTGCTTTCTTGGCAACTATGAAGTGCTAACTCCTTCTCTCCTGGGGTTGAGGCATATAATGCCTTAGCAGAAGGAAGAACATGATAATGTAACAGGTATTTTTCCAATCATAACTACTCTGATCTAAGACCAATACACAGCTAGTACTTTTTTAAAAAACATTTCACTTTAAAAATTTATATATAAATTATCGTGAAACATGTCTTCACTTTCATACATGCTTCAGTGTTCTCGGCAATTTCTTTCCATTATATTTTGCTTTAAACCAAAGTTTTCAGAAAGAAACTTGGGAAGGCAAATATCTTGCATAGTTTTAAAAAAAATCAATGTTTAATTTAATTTGTGAGAGATAATAATTTTTCAGGAATTATATTAATGTATTAGTTCCTTGACATTCATATAGTTTTTTCAAATTTCTTTCAATTACACAATTTACAAGTATCACTATAATCTGTAACTTTCTTTATAAAATTAATAAGCTATGATGAAAAAAATCAAATCAAGAAATACATTACATTTCTATTCCTATCTTATATTTTTGTTGTGGAAATAAATTTTTCATTAACACTAATCTCTTTTAAATTGCATGTGAGTATTTTAACTTCATTACACATTATATTAATATATTAATATTATAGTAATAAATTTATAACATACTAATAAACACTGCATATCAGCATGGTTGGGTAACCTGTTATGTTCACCAAGCGGCCAAGAAGTTTATCCTTTCACACCACATTTTTATTGCATATGGAATTCATAACTTTCCCATGGCAGTTTGGTTTTGGTAGAAGACATAGTGTGGAATCTGTTATCAAAAATATCAGAGAAATGGAAAATTTCATCCTCTTTGCTACCAGAGGTGGGACAGTCTGGACCTCCATTCCTCCCCATTTGGGGAAGAGCTCAGGCTGAGACTGTTAAAGGACATTGAGGTACTCCAAGCCACACTGAATTCCAGACCAACATACCCTGTAAAGAATAATCACGCTGACAGGAGTCTCTTTACACTAGATCTCTAAGTCATCTTCTCCAGTATAACTAAGTGTCATGTGCCCAGCTCCTGCGTTCTTAGAATCTGGCACAATCTATGGAAAATCTGCATATTTCAAAGCAGAAGTCTGACAAAATAACTCTCCATCCAAACCAAATAGTGGCAGCTCTAGAGGAGTTTACAATTCTTTTGGCACAGCATGATTTGGAAGATGGCTCTTCAAGATTTACTTTGTTGTGGTACATTGAACCACAGCCACAAACAACATATTCTTTTACCTTGTATGTAATTTTACCCTGGATGGATTTGGAGGAATCAACTTTCCCAATTTGATTATTTCTGATTTTTGGGTCTTTACCTGCTTCTTAGAAAATTGTATAGTTCTTTTGAAATAGGGCATATAACATTCTTTAATAGCATCTAGTCATTCTTCTGGATTCTGGGAGCATTACTGAAGCTATGTTTCATTCTAACTCTTACACATTATAAGCATATTCTTTCCACTGACAGTAAAAGTGGAGTTGAAAGTTCAAAAGATGTACTTCACCAAATTACAAAACACTTCATTCATCTTCAACGTTTTTCATTGGCTGAGGATGATGAAGCATGCTGTTCTCAAGGTTCTGGCTTTCTCCTTTCTATGTAAATGCATCCTGAAGATGATTTAAAAACATATCTACTTGAAATGTAAAGTAATTCCTTTGTTTTAGTCGTTCTTTATGCACTGATCTATCCATAAATTGAATTAATGCCAGGTAGAGACTATATTTATTATGAACAATAGTATTTCATGTAACTTTACCTAAAATTTATACATAATTAATCAGGAAAAACAAAATATTTATACAATTTACAGGCTTTTGAAAATTAATATTATATTTTTCCAATCAAATAATTCCTATTAGTCCTATGCCATTTTTAACTCTTTATCTGTGTAGTGGTCACCTTAACTAAGCAAACATTCTAGATTTGAGTTTCATCTAATCAGTTTATGTTATACTTTACAGGAGTTTTTCACTGCATAATTTAATATTCACCAACAGCTCATAATCTGTCTATAATAAATGATGATCTTAAAAATAATTCTGATTAATTTCTTCTGCTATAATATAGGTCATGATAATTAGGTAATGTCTTGCTTTGATCTAGAAATATTATCACTATTTTAATGGAATCTGAAACAATTGAATTCTAAGTAAATGACTAAATAAAAGATCACATGTGATATTAAATATTTTAAGCCAAAACTCCTTTAGCTCTAATTAATATAGTTAATTTCTGTTTTAAAACTTCTACTCCTTATACTCAGTTCTCAAGTAATTGGGATGATTTTACTATCATATAAAGTTATAATCTAATTCATAAATTGGATGAAATAATCATAAAAGATGAATATGTTTAGTAAAGGTTAATAGTTGATATTACAGGCATAGTTGATCATGTCTAGGAAGAGCAGAAAAAATGTCATATCTGGGTAGGTATGACATTTATAAATGTTGTGTATTCTTGATTAATAATAATGGTTTTAATCAAACAGAAAGCTTTCTGTGAGCTTTCCTGTTTCAGCTCCTGTTTCAAGATAGGGATGAATCACTGAGAACATACTGACTCAGGATTCAGTTTGAAGAAAATGTTACAAACCATTGATGTTTTTTGTGTCATTGACTATTTTCCTCAGGACTAGAGTGAAGACAGATGCAGGCAATTTGAAAATGTAAAAGACAACAGTATCCAAAATGGCAAACAATTAGGTTCTTTAACATGAAAACATTTTATTGTACTAAACTAAAATTGTTCAGACTCATCTGCATTATTCAGAAGAGTAAGTCATACTGTGATCATGATATACTTATACTAATGGATGTTTACAGTGAAAGATTTATTTTTCTAAACCTTCATGGACTATTGAAAATTCTCCTTTCAGACTATGTTGAATTATATAAACATGTTAAACACTTTGAAAAGTGACTCACATATAATAAATATTATGTGCCTGTTATCACAAACATTATATAATTGTGGAAACAAAAATTAGATATAAAGAGAACTTAATTAGCTTTGCATTTAACTGTGAACAATTTTTCACAATGGTACACAAATGTACATTGAGGGATCAATATACACATCTTCAGTATTTGAAAAATGAATAGGTTTTGAATTGATTTCTTTCAATTATTTTTGTCATTATGCTGTATTGTTGCAGGCAGCTGAGTTAGTTAGAAATCTAGGCAGTGAGACAGGGCTGGGTCCTCAGTGGAGCCTGTGCAGACACCTGGTAGCTGCTGGGAAGCTAACGTCTCCTGCTATGAACCAGGCCTCAAGACCAAAGATCATACAAATGCACACATATCCTGAGAATTGATACCCTAACCAGTTCCCATCCCCCTAGGAAAGAGTCACTGCTCTGTAAGAATGCCCACTTTCTACATGACTAGCTTCCCCATTTGTCCCTAATGTAATCAATTTTACCTAAACTATTGATCTTATTGGCTAACTATAGTTATGTGCCACCTTATGCCCATCTGCTTTGTGAGTTCCCAGTCTTCCTCCACCTTGAACCCATAGTTTTACTCTATAAAAGTCCCTGGAAAAGACAGAGTCCTTGGCAACCTGCTTGGGACCCCTTCTGTCTCTTCAGACAGAAGCTTTCTTTCTCTCATTAAATATATTCTACACTTAACCTCCATTGTTCCTAAAAGAATTATAGTTTCTTGTTTCATAATAATTATTTATTTGAAAAAATATAATGACTAATGATAGGTAAGATATTAATACTCAAAAGAATAAAAGTTGATCTAAGCAACCTGTTAAAATATTCTTTGTTCTAAGCTAATATATGAATTCTAAATCATCTACTGTAATATGTTTCTTATACACTCCTATGAAAAACCCAAACTAATAAAATAATAACAAAACAAAAACATGGAACCTGATTTAAAAAGTGAGCAAAAAATTAAACAGTTCTTGCAAGATGATTTGATCATATGAAGATGACCAAGTGCTACCTGAAAAGATGTTCAACATCACTAATCACCAGAAAAATACAAATCAAAGCCACCATAAGATTATTGTCTCACATCTATCACTACTGCTACTATTTGAAAGAAAACAGAAATGACTAAAAGATGTTGTACGCCAAAAGGCTGCACCCCAAAATAAAATGAAAATTGTAAAAAGGCAAAAAGAATAAAAAGGCCAAGATGTCTTTGAGGGAAAAGAAGAGAGTGCTTTATTATTTAGGCTGGTATCCAGCAACACAGTGTGAGGATGGAATTTACACTGCTGTGCAACTGGGCTAAGATTTGGGGGTGGTTTATAAAGGGAAAAAAACCTGCAAAGATGTGGGGGCCCACACCTGTGCATTCCTGAGGAAATGGGACATCCTGTTTTCTCCTTTTTAAAGGTGTAGGGGCATGGTGCATACAGAACAGAATGGCGGCGCTAAGAGTTAGGTTACAACATTCCCCACTGATTTTTGTCAGGGAGCCAAATCATTGGCTCATAGCTGAATCTACAGGTACTAGTTCATAACCCTGGGTAGCTAAGATCATCAGCTTGACAGCCTGTATTTGGCCTTTTGCATAAGATACCAGTTTATTTATGATACAAGGACTGATAGTTACACCAACTAAAAGCACTATTAGGGGTCCTATGGCTGCTGATATGAGGGTGGACAACCAAGGGGAGAATGAGAACCAACATTCAAACCAATTTTTTTCTGTCAGTTGAGCTTGTTCCCTTTCCTGTAGGTGTTTCTTAAGGGCAGCCATATTTTGTCTTATGACTCTAGAGTAGTTTGTATATAAGCAATAGGTTTCCCCCAGGGCTAGACCGAGGCCTCCTTCTTTGAGAAAAAGAAGATCTAATCCTCGTCGGTTTTGTAACACCATCTCAGCTAGGGAGCTTAAGGAGTCTTTTAATTTTGACACCCGAGTCACCTAGGCTTGCTAGGTCACGATTAATGAGGTTAGTGAAGTGTCTATAGTTTTGGTATCCTACCACTAAACTAGATATTCCCAATCCTAATGACCCCATCACCCCAACATCCCACCATCCCAGCAACACAGGGATGAGCACAGGGTTTCTCTTTAAACGAAGTTGGCCTTCCAAGCCTTCCCTAGGGAGAATGTGACTTCTTCCATTCTGTCCCGAGTACCAATAGACTTGGGGCAAAATGTGAACTAAAATACATAGCTCAGGACGCTGGGTGAATATGTGGTGCATAGAACATGGAGTTATACCAGACGTGCAAGCAAACCAAGTCCCATTGGGTGCAATTAGGTGCTGATTAGCAGGATAAGTGTAGTTATGAATCTGAAGGGAGACAGTTCTGTTGCAGAGGGAAGCGTAAGGCGAAATATGCAAGGAATAGGAGGCTGAATAAATACAAGTTCCTGGTTTCCCTTGGACATTATCTAGAGTGAGCAAAGGTCTAGTGCCCCACCAACAAGCAGGGTCATCTGAGGAAGACTTAGACAGCTCTGAATCAGTGACTACTATAGGGGTGCCAGTATAAAAAGGAAGTCGAGCAGGGAGGCATAACCAACAATCAGTACTTAGGTCAGAAGTACTATAGTTAAGGAACTGAAAGGCTATGTGCAAGGGTGAAAAAGGGTCTGAAGGTGGCAGTGTGACTGGCTGTGGGATAATGGCAGAGAAATTTGTCATTTGGTTTCTGTGGCCAGTCCCATCCAGCTGGGGTTGTGGAGCAGATGGGGCAGTTGAGGGATCCAGGGTCAGAGTCCTGGGAACTGGAGGAGGAGGACGAGGTGCTAAAGGCCCTACAGGTCAAATAGGGGCCTGTCAAGTAGGGCCAGGTATAAACTGTATGGTAAAAGCATTGCCAGGGTTGTACCCATAGGTCACAACCTAATTCCATAATGCAGCCCTTTTTTCCAGATGTTACTGGTAGGAAACTTTGGTCTAAGAGTCATTAAATTGCACTGGTTAAGGGTGCAATTAGAAGGGGTCCGAGTTAGATAGAGATGCTCATCCACATTTCCCCCATTCCAGTTTGATATAGTGACACATTTCCAAGAGTAGCAGAAAAACTCCTTTTTTTGGGGGGAGGATGAGCAGTATTGTGAGTTATGAACATCAGGCACCCCATGCTGGTATTGGGTCTTAGGGCAAAGATACCATGGTATGGACTGTAACCTTTTTTGATTATCTAGGTTGCCACAATAATAATCGGGCTCAGGATGGGAGCTCTGAGTAAGCACCCGTTTAAGTAGTCCTGAGCCATTGGAAGGAACCCTATTTAGTAAAATACAGAGGTCTAAGGTTACAACACCATGGACAGTTGCATTAGTTGTCAACATCTCACCAGTATTATAGTCAGTTATTAACCAGGTTCCATGAACAGGATTGTGAGTGGGAGCTTGTGGAGCTCCCAGTGGGATGCTACAAACAAGCAATGATATTAGGAACATTTGTTTATCTTAAACTTTAAAGGGTCCTTAGAGGGCTGCACAATCCACTGATCTAGAGTGTGGTTTTCGTCAGATGTTGGCACCAGCTTGATGTGTGAGTGATGGATCCAGGTGGCCTTTCCAGCAACTTTGACAGCAGTTGGGGTACTGAGGACTACGGTATAGTGTCCTTCCCAATGAGGCTCGAGAGATTCTTGGTGGTATTGCCTGACGAGGACTAATGCTCCTGGCTCAGCAGCAGGGCGGCTATTTCCTGGCCTGTTCTCTAATGTGGAGTGGTGTTGCTTGAACAAATGGTGTACTGCAGTCAGCACGGGCTGGAGAGCCTGTAGAGACTTAATAAGGTCCTGATTAGAGAGGTCAGCTAATTTCTTTTCAGAGATTTTGAGGATGAGAGGTGGAGGCCTCCCATAAAGGGCTTCAAAAGTGGAAATTCCAGCAATATAAGGAGTACAACGCACATGCAAGAGGGCAAAAGGAAGGAGACTCACGCAATTTTCACCAGTTTCCAAGGCCATTTTGGTTATTACTGTTTTTATAGTTTGGTTCATTTTTTCTACTTGTCCTGAACTTTGAGGCCAGTATACGCAATGAAGTTTCCAATCAATCTGTAAAGCTTGAGTTAATTTTTGGGTTACTGGGGCGATGAAAGCCAGGCCATTATTGCACCCCATAGATAAAGGCAAGCCGAATCAAGGTATAATCTCATATAAGAGTTTTTTACTACTATGAGAGCTGACTCTGACTTGGTAGGGTATGCTTCTACCCAGCCAGTGAAAGTGTCTACCATTACCAACAAATATTTATGTCCTTGTAGCCCCGGCTTTTCCATTTTAGTAAAGTCTATTTCCCAATGTTCTCCTGGCATGATTCCTCAAAAACTCTTTGTCTCAATCGGCAGTTGTTGCTTTGGATTTACAAGTTGACATTGTGGGCATCTGAAGCTTGCAGACTGGGCAAGCTTGGACAATTGAGGAATACAATATCATTCTGAAAGAGATCAGCCAGTTTTGATCCTCCCAAATGAGCTGACCTATGAGTCTGCCGAATAAGTTTCCTCCCGAGTGCCTCTGGCAATAGGACTTGCTTGTTGGGCAGCTGATACCAGCCTCCAGGGATATTAGGCTTAGCTTGGAGCTGGGTTGTAGATGGAGGTCCTGTTGAATATATACAGGTTCCGACAAAGTGGGAGGAATCAACAATAATGTCAGGGCCGTCTCGGTCCCCACTGATTTTGCAGCTGTCTTTCGGGCTTTGGCATCTGCCAAGTTATTTCCCCTCATAACAGGATCATGGGCCCTACAATGTATAATTGCAACCTTTTCTGGCATACAGATGGTGGTCAGTAGATCAAGTATCTGGGGGGGCATTTTTGATCTTTTGTCCCCCAGGGGTCAACAGGCCCTGTTTTTGATAAATGGTTCAATAGACATGGGCCATTGTAAATGCATATCTGCTGTCAGTATAGATATTGACTCGCTTCCCTTCTGCCAGTTTGGGAACCTCAGTGAGAGCAATAAGTTCAGCCTTTTGAGCAGATGTACCTGGCTCCATGGCTTGTTCCCATAAAACTTGGGATTAAGTAATAACCGCTGTGCCCGCGACTCTCTTACCTTGATGGATATAGCTACTCCCATCAGAGAAGTACGAGGGGGCCTCAGGCAAGGGCTCATCAGTCAAATCTTGCTGGAGACTTTGGAGGTGAACCATTAACTCAGAACAGTCATGGAGAGATGCGGAAGGATCACTATCAGGCAACAACATGGCAGGATTCAATGCTGCAGTTGTCTTGTAACCAATGGAGGCAGGGTCTAGAAGTAGGGCCTGATAATGCATAATCCTGGCATTGGACAGCCATCGGCTCCACGGGGCCTTGGTTAGAGTTTCCAGCAAGTGTGAAGAAACAACAGTAAGCTTCTGTCCAAAAGTTAACTTTTGGGCTTCCTTTACCAATAAGGCCACTGCAGCTACTATTTGCAGACAGGGAGGCCACCCAATGGCCACATTATCAAGTCTCTTGGATAGATAGGCCACTGGACGTTGCCAAGGTCCCAAGCTTTGAGTTAACACTCCTTTAGCTATGTTCCCTTTTTTATCAACATAGAGAGAAGGGCTTGTGTAAATCAGGCAAATCCAGTGCAGGTGCTTCAGAGCCTAGCGTCACAGTTGGAGACACTGCTTCAAAACTGAGTTGGACCTTTAGTTTGTGTAAAAGGTCCTGCTCTAAAAGGGATCCGGACACTCCAGCACCCAGAGAAACTCATGAGATATAGTCTGCCCAGGTCTGGCAAGCCAGGCTTGCAGATTCGGATAGACCTTTTTAATACCAGTGGCTCCTAATACTTTCAGTTTCTTTTTTGTCAGAGTCCCTAATGGCTGTGTCAAAACAGAATGAGCCACTTTGGAGTCTACCAGAAAATCAACGGGTTGGCTTACCAGAGAGATGGGCAGGATAAAGAAAGCGTCCTTCGGTTCCAGTATGGAGTACCAAGTTCGATCTGGGCTCAGCAAGCTTAGCAATGTATAGGGATTGGGCACAGTAGGGTGGTGAGTCATGACTCGCTTGTTTACCTCTCAGAGATCCTGAACTGATTGGTAATCTTGGGTTCCAGGCTTTTGGAACTTAAGATTTTTAGTACCTTGGTTACCTTTTTAGCAATGATCTCCTGCCAGCTCTCCCAATTATCAAATACTTTATGAGCAATTTCTACTAGCTGACTAAGGGGCATCTCTTTAAATCCCTCAAAGTTTTGTAACTTTTTAACATCTGGGGCTGATTGAGTAACAAAGGCAACATTAATACCCTTGCGTTCTCAGGCGCAATTGGGTCTATGGGTGTTTAAGGACAATAGGCCTTCAATAACCACTCTAGATAACCCGATGGAGATTTAGTAGCCAATTGTTTTACCTCTGAAACCTTGGACAGATTTGTTTGTGTCTCTTGGCAGCACCTCTGAGGGCTCTAAGGAACAACTGGCAATACTGGGCTAGAGCCTTCCTACCTTTCGTAGTGTTGGGGTTCCAGTCATGTTGAGATAAAGGGAAATTCTGGTTTAGGCGATTCTGGGTCCGAGGACAAATTTCCATCTGGATCTAGCACTGCCCCTCATCCCAATGCCTGAATACACTCTCTCTCCTCGGCGGTGAATAACACCCGCAGTATCTGCTGACAATCATCCTAAGTGCGACAATGGGTGGAGAAAATGGATTTTAAGATAGAAATGAGACTTTGGGGGTCTTTAAAGAATGGTAGGTTTTGCCCTTTCCAATTATATAGATAGGAAGTAGAGAAAGGATCATAGACAAAAATGGGGGCTTAGAGTTGGGCATCTTCCGCAATGGGCAAAGCGTGGGAGTGGGGGCTGTGGAGGAAGAGTCTGGTGACTAGGGTGTGTTCGGCTCCTGGTCCAGATAGGGCTCGGTGGACGATGAGGAGGTTCCTCTTCTTCCAGTGGTGCTGGTGGAGCCGACAGGCGGTAAGTGGCCGGTAACAGCTCATCCACATCTCCCTCCGGTAGGACTGGTGATTTCAGTTTTTCTCTTAGCGGTGCTAGCAACAGAGGGTTACTAGTTTGCTGCCTGGAAGCCTTAACAAACTTTCTTAATCAGGGAAGAGAATCAAAAATAAGATCAATCCAAATCTGTATATAGACAATTTGGTCAGGATGAGTCGGAGGGCCCAAGACCTATCTCCTGACTGCCTCTGTGATAGCCATGTCAAAGCTACCGACAGATGGCCATTCAGGGACTCCTCGAGGCCACTCCAAGGAAGTGAGCACGTGAAGTCTCCTAGGATGAATAGGTTCTCCATATCCCTGGGCTCTTTGCTTAAATTCCTTAAAATGACTAAGAACTAGAGTGAGAGAAGTTAAAGGCACAGATGAACATCCTTGTCCCATGGTGACTAGTAAGAAAATGGTCAGTTAAACTCACACCCAATAAGGCAACACAGAAGATACAAAGACACCAACAATGCACGCACATCCTCTTCTGTCCCCTCTCGAGTGTCCTAGGAAGAAATATTAGATCTGGAATGGAGTCGAGCAAAAAGCAGTTCCTGGTTCCCAAACTATGAACAGGTAAATTCCAATACCCAACCGTACAAATTATGAACGGGTAAATACCCGACCGTACCAATGGGCAAAATGCCCCCAAACCTGGAGGGCATCCCGCTCTGGTGTAGAAAGAGCACTTAGGCCCCTCTACCAAATGCAAATGTGTGCCAAAATAAAAATGAACCAAGGAAAAGCATACATAAAAAAGATATTTACAGAGTACCGACCCAATGAAATGACTTGAGAAAAGAAAAAGGGGAGCCCTTTTGGGGGTCCTTGGGGTTAATCCCGGATGAGCCCCAAATTTTGTACCCCAAAAGGCTGCACCCCAAAATAAAATGAAAATTGTAAAAAGGCAAAAAGAATAAAAAGGCCAAGACGTCTTGGAGGGAAGAAGAAAGCACTTTATTATTTAGGCTGGTATCCAGCAACACAGTGTGAGGATGGAATTTACACTGTTGTGCAACTGGGCTAAGATTTGGGGGTAGTTTATAAAGGGAAAAACCCCACAAAGATGTGGGGGCCCCACACCTGTGCATTCCTGAGGAAATGGGACATCCTGTTTTCTCCTTTTTAAAGGTCAAGGGGCGTGGTGCATACAGAACAGAATGGTGGTGCTAAGAGTTAGAGTACAACAAAAGAGAAAAGAGCAGAAGAGAAGATGGGAAGAGAGGACAGGAGGGGAAGGAAAAAGAAAAGAAGAAAACAGAAAAAGAAAAGAACACAAGAGAGAAGAGGCAAAGAAGGAGAGGAGAAGGGAGGAGAAAGGAGGGGAGGGAGGGCAGGAGAGAAGGAAAAGAAAAGAAAAGAAAAGAGGAAAATGAAAAGAAAGAAAAGAAAAAGAAAAGAAAAAAGTTGTGAGAAACTGGACAATGTCAGAACATAAAATACCACAGTCCTTTTGGAAAACAATATGAAAGTTCTCCAAAATCAAATAAGTACAATAAATCCCAAATATTCAACAATCTTATATCCAAAACAGTCAAAAAAATAAAAAATGGAATCCAGAAGAGATATTTGCAATCTTATTTTCATAGTAGCACTATTCATGATAGCCAAGAATGGAATGCAACCCAGGTGTCCCTTGATATATGAAAGGATATACAGTACATACATGTATAGAATACTCAGCTTTAATAAAGTACACTGTTAAATGCTACAATATTGGTCCACCTCAAGTACATTATGCTAACTGAAGTAGTTCCAAAAGTACAGAGGACAGATACTGTGTGATACCATTATATAAAGTATATAGAGCAGTCAGAGTTAGGGGAATAGAAAATACAATGGTGAAACCGAGCATAATGGCACACTTCTGTAATCCCAGTGCTTGGGCGACTGAGGCAGGAGGATCCATGCAAGTTCGAGACCAGCCTAGGCTACAAAGTGAGCCCGAGGTCAGCCTGAACTGCATAGCAAGACCCTATCTCAAAAAGACAATAACTTACATCAATAAATAAATAAATAAATAAACACAGAAACAAACGAAATTATATAAATAATTAAAATGGTGATTGCCAAGGACTAAGAAAATGGGTATAGGAGACTTTGAACGCACAGTTTCATTTTTACAAAAGTCCTTGAGACTTGTCAGTAATGAGGATATAATTAATGCTTTAATACACATCTAGCAATACTTAGGATGGAAAATTTATGTGTATTTTATCACTTTGTTAGATTATTAAGAGACTAATGGAATACTTTATAAAAATGTTTGCTTATTAACCGTCACCAGAATAAGGACTTTGATTTTCTTTATGACAACACCGATTTTTCTCTTATGTATGTTTTTATTTCTATGAAAGAGATCTGCATTACAATCAAGAAATTTCAGCTCTCTTATGAAATACACTTTTGATCAATTTACTTTCATTTGTGTCTTCAGTCTAAACAATATTTCTTACGCATAATATATAAAAGCTTCTTATTGCAGTGTGATGGTCTCATTTTTGTTTTGTATGCTTATGCCAGGCACATTTAAATAAATTATTAGCTATATTATACTTTTGTTTAGTGTTTTGAAGTTTTCTTTCTATATAGCTCCTCATCTCTCAGTTATTGACTTCTTTTTTGTTATATAAATGAGTATACTGCACCTCAGATTAATTGTATTAGGTATTAGGTAATGCAGATTTTTATTTTCCAGCTGAAATAAGTAAGATAGATTTGACAAATAAAAAATTTTATAGTTTTAAAGTGTGTAACTTGGTATTTTGACATATGTATATGAAATGAGTATCACAATTAAGCTAACTAAGCTATTAATAATCTCATATACTTATCATTTTATTATCTTTTATTTTTTCCTTCATTTTATTGCCATGAGATCATTTGAGTTCTAAATTTTAGGAAAATTCAAGTATATCAAACTATATTGCTAGTTATATTCACCAAGCTATACTGTAGATATCTAGAATTTATTAATCTTGATTAACAAAATTTTGGGCTATTTGTGTAACATTTTAATTTTTCATTATTTAGTTCTGATTAATGCTAATTTAATTGTGGAAAACATAGACTCTTTAGTGCAACAATGTCATCTCTCCTTTCTCATTCATTCTCTTATCACCTGTTATTTCTGTAAATGTAATAAACATAATTATTTATTGTCACAATTTTAGGATTTACAGCAGAAGATCAGAAATAACAAAAAAGATATATTAGCAGAACATTTTGATGCCCTTCATTTCTTTTTGTGCATTTGTGCTATTGTTTATTGATATGTTCTTTTAACATGCAAGATTTCCATTTATTATACTTCTAAAACCAGTCTGCTAATAGCAAATAATTGTAATTTTTGTTACGAATCCTCTTTTGAAGAATAGTTATGAATCCTGCATTTGAAGAATAGTTGTGCTGGGTATAATTTACTCCTCGCGACAGTTTGATTCACATTATACCACTATATTTTGTCCCTGTTTCAGATAAGAACTCAACAGTGAATGATGACTACTGATGCTAAGTGGATTTTCTATCTGACTCCAAGATTTTCTCTTTTTCTGTGGCTTATGGGACATCCCAGTGTATGCTTAGCTGAGCAGTGAACCAGTGTGTCAGTAAAGATTATCCTAAACTCTGTAAGCCAGCAAGTCTTTGATATTCTACTAATGCTATCTGTGTAAGAATGTATTCAAAATTAAGTCCCTTTTCATGTCTGCCCTAAACACAGCTAGTTCTTGTTTTTTATATGCACATGTCTAGGACTGGTAGGGATATATGGCTAGTGAGCCTTTGCCATGTCTTCTGCACATATCCATATCCTCAGTTGGTAATGAATTTGCCTCCATCACACTGCAACCTCTGGCTAGCATGGCCACTCATCTTCCTCACTCATACATTGTTAACTCACCTCCACCGGCAGTGCTGCTTAATGTGACATGGCACATATTTCTCTAAGTCATCTCTATAACTACTTTGATGCTGGTCCTCAAAGCTTGACCAACTCTGGAAAAACCACCACAGTAAACAAAGTAGTAGTAGGATGATGTGTGAGTCACCATCCATAAAAATGGGCCACATTGCTTCTGTCCTTATTCACATTACAAATTTTTAATCTTAGAAAATGTTTCTCCAGATATTGCACAATTTTCAAAGCTGTGCTGTGATAGTTTTTGTCTTTTTTTTTTAGTTTCTGAATTTCTTTTGATTATAAAGAATTTCCTACTTGTTTATTAAGGCATTGCTAATAATTTCTTACTGTCACCTCCCAGATTTCAAGCATATATTTTTAATCATTTCACACCACAAAGTCAGATCAATGTAAATACATTTATTTTTCTTGCTATTTTTCTGTTTTTTAAAAAAGCAATTATTATTAATACGAATATCAATATAATTCTTATAATGGATGTAACATTTCTGAGGTGTTTGCATGTTTTAATCTGGATTTTCATTATATAGCTTTTTGGTACTTTGGCAGATGTAAATTTCTTTCCACTGAGAAATTTGACAGTAGATGGAAACATTAACAACATTGGTTGTTAGCAAATAATTTGTTGTTGCTACAAGCAAAGATGCTATTGGTATTCAGCATAAAAAGAATAGGGGTGTTGCTTGGCACCCTACATTGCACAAGACAGCCCCATAGCAGAGAATTTATACAGTTTAAATTGTGTATAGCACAGCTGATTAGAAGCTCTGGTCTACAGTCTTTTCTCTAATTCATATGTGTTATCCTTCACTACCCCATTAACATGCATTCCCACAGTTAGCCCTGCAATTTCTTCTAATACTCTTCAGTTTCTTCTACTATTCAGCTTATAAATATTGTTAAAAGCTAGTACATAAACACTGAATTACAGTTATTTCTCTATATTTATATTGTCTCTAATATGATATTAGCTTCTTGAGGACAATAGTTTATCGCATCTGTATTCCTAGCAACAAGATGTGGCTTAGAATAGAGAAAGCCCTCATATATTTGTTAAATAAATAAATGAGTGGAAGATAGAAGAATAGAAGTAAAGAAAGAATATGTTCAACTTAAAACAGTTGAAGAGGTTAAGCGTCTCATAGGAAGCAAGAACAAGCTTTAATAAAAGTTTTTTTTGTAAAATTCTTACAATAAACACAAATAAATATTTTTTGCTTACAATTGCTATATTTTATGAACTTTTAGTCATAATTGTAAAATGAAGCATAAATCAGTGTGTAAGTGAAAATTAAGTAATTTTAAAAAATATAACCATTGACAATTTAGCTAAATAAATAGTTACCTGATTATTTTGTGCTGCACATGGCTCAGCCAGAGCTAACATAAGCTCTAGCTATTGTATAATATATGTGATAACTGTGCAGGACAATGTCTTTCTCTTTCAGATTCTTATTTCACCTTCCATTCAGCTCCATAAGTATCTCATTAGTCTGTTTTTGCACTAAATAATTTAAATATAACTAATATATTTCTTGCTGACTGATACAAGCATAGAAATACTTCATATGTATGTTAAAATCATTTATGATGTTCCCAAAATAAATCAGAATTATTTCCTATGTAACACATATATTTCTAGACATGATAAACTTCTTAAAGGTAAAAAGGACTGGTGATAACATTTTCATATTCAAACATCACTATTTTTATAATCTAATTATGCCCTAATTAGATTTCACTGCTTATTATTTTTTTATGATTTCCGAAGTTTCCTTCAGTTAATAATTGAGTATGATTTTTAAGAAATGTAAATTTAGGCAGATTCAATTCCTTTTAAAAATCTTTCAAAACATTCAACCACCCATCAAAATTATTTTAGTTAGTCGAACTTATCTATCAGGACAGCTGATAAATACCACATCTCTTCAAATTCTAGAGAATTAATAACTGGCAGTAAAAATGATGTCTTTGACTGATGTAAAATCTAAGCTACGAGCTGTGAAGTGTGAAGCTGATTTTCAAGAACAGTGATATGGCTACAAGTAGACTAGTGATATAACCAAGAGGCCAAGAAACATAACTTGTTTCTGTATATTTTCCCACTGAGATGATCATAGAATGTTATTCTTCCCAGTATTATGTGAAAGTGTACACTCAGACATAAGACCACCTTATAAAAGAACCATCTATTTAACATTGGAGTATGAATTTGAACTCTATATATTATTTTATATGTTGTATATTATATATATGTATTAATTACAAATAATACAGTATATATGATGCACAATGCTGCATGAATATCTCATCCTATTTTAATGTATCAGTTTGAATCATAACTTATACATTTTTGTATAGTCAGAAGATACACTTTAAAATAGAATGAAGGTAATAAATGATAACATAAACATTTTAAAATTACAAATAAGCAAACAATAAAAATAAGAATAACTTCAGAAACAAGTTCTTTTCTCACCTTGAGATGTCTTCTTTCTCCCTGTGCATGCACACCCCTCCCATGCTCAGAGTTACTTACTCTTTTTAACAAACCATTGTGAATACTTTTCTTGGACCATTAATATACTTCATGAAAATATCGTACTTTTAAAAAGCTGCTAACATGTTTTTAGGCATTTCATTTATTTCCATGTTTTTCATTACAAGCAATATTTCATTAGGTGGTGTTTCAAACTGTGGTGTACATGTTTGGTATATATAAAGAAAACAAGTGCATATAATTTCTATTTTTGAGCTATTAAGTCTCCAAACTAGGGAGCTAAAGTGTGCTGTTTCAATATCAGTATTTGTTAATCTGCTATAGTTTTAAAGTGAAGAAAAAGAATATTTTTATCTCATTTTATATCAAAACTGAGCTAACTTCATAGCACATATTAGGGTTTTTTTCTTCTAAAAAATACTTCAAATTGGTTTTTCAAAATTGCACAAGTCAAAAATACCAGAATAATAATAGTGTACTTAGTTATTCTAAAAGTTATTAATCTGCCTCCTAGTTAATCATTCACTTCTCTTGCTAAAAATGTTATTTGTTTTTGAAAGTACTTAATAATGTATCCATTAGGACTCACGGATTGAACTGTGCACATATATAATGAAAAAACAATGTAGCAGCAAATATATTGAACATATTTAATATCTTGAGTTAATTATTATATAGCAGGAAAGCTCACATATTTGTTAATATATTCCATTTCTATGGATTATGTATGATTGGAGTCCCAGAGAAGCCAGCTTCTCTGGGGCCCCTATCTAGACTACAGGAAAAAGACATACTACAAAGCAATTCTCCATGCTTTACTATAAATTACCTGCTTCACTTACCTTAAAACTGGTACAAGCTCATAAAAAGGTAGAAATCATTGGATCGCACTCATTTAAGGCAAGAAATTGTTTGAATCTTACAAATATAAAGATCTTTTTCTTAATATTTCATAGAATACTTAAATTTTTAGATGTGACTATGTACAGTGAATGATAAATCATGTATAATCTTCTTGTTGGCATACTTCTGTATTCATCCAAAGGTAGGTTCTCAAGGGAGATAGCTTATTTTTTTCTTTGTCACCTAACATACTTTTCATATGTTAACAATCTTACAAGTCATCAACACACAACAGTCAAATCAAGAAATATTTGGTTTATTTAATAATGTGAAAAGCATCACCATGTCCAAGCTGAGATGTGAAGTAGTAATGGGAAAAAATGAAGTTGGGAAAAATTGTAGAAGTTAAGGCATGAAGGACCATCTTGCCCTTATTATAATGTTTAAAATGAGTCCTACCTTAGAAATACCATGGTAGCTAGAAGATGGAGATGCGATAACAAGTATGAAGACATAAGAAGAGGAAATTTTATTGCCTTCCAAGGCATGACAAGAGATTACTCTTTTAGGTGTATGGTGAGGAATGGATTGTGGGTGGAATGGTGAGAACCTGATAGACTGGGTGTGGAGAGGGTGGAGAGCAAAGAAAAGAATGGTATCCAGGCTTTGGACATAGACTTTGAGCCAGTTACAGTGAGATTCATGCTGGAAAGAAATTAGTAAGAAAAATGAGCTGTTATATTTAGCTTTGAACATGCTGCCGTTGAGTCACTGCCAAGTAAATATACCACTTTAGGCCAAGTGCTTAAGAAAAGCGCTAATCATACATAGTGATCACAAATGGAATAAAGTATTAGCTGGCAGTGGGAGTGGCAGGAGGTGGAATCTATGGAAAAATCATGAGCTTTTTTCAGTGTACAATCCAGGAATTTTCAGGATTTCCTCACAGACAAGAAGTAATTACACACTGTCTAACTATTTAGTCCATCATTTGAATGCTGCTTTCATTTTTATTACCTTTTATCACTCCTCAAGTTACAATTCAATCAATTCTTTAGAGAAACAACTCTAGAACCACTTGTGCATGCCAAGAAATAATTCTCCAGGAGAAGTAATTTGTTTGTTCTCTCCTCTGGATACATGTTTATAGCTTGGGAAACATTGCTCTTACATTTTTGAAGTCTTAATTCTGTGACCCCAGTGCCAGAGTTGGAATACATGATTTGTAAGTGGTTCCTTGCCACAATATTTTGTAATTTTTTGACATGCACAAAGGAGGTATTATTTTCTCAAGGGTTTAAATTTTCACTTTTGCAAAATTCATTTCTAACCACATTGGTGAATCTTTGTTGGATCGTTGAGCAGAACTTTTGCTGTCTCACTGTTTGAATGTTTACTATGTATCTTGTAATTTTGTAGCATGAATAACTATATCCAAGATGTCAATATGTAATTTATCAACTAGTGATTTCTTAGTGCTTTTTTTCCCCTTGTTTTTCCTTTTTTCCTCTGGAATTCTGTATTGTTGTTGCCCTTTTTTCTGTTTTGTTTCTTTTTTCTCTTTAATTAAAAAATACATAAAAAATTCATTTCTAGCATTGATTTTTTAAATATTAAATCTAATGTTAATGTTTCTTATATTACTATTCAATATATTTTAGTGACAGGTTTTCTTTGTATAATTGTTACAATTATTGATATAACTAACAGTTTATACCAATTATTATAGGTTTGTGTGTCCAGGTGTTTTTTGGATGATATTACTATAGGTAGGTAAGTTAGACAGAAATTCATGTACAGTAAGAGAGACACTGGACCTTCAAGGAAGGCAGCACAAAAATAAATACATCAGAATTGTGGCTGGAGAACATTTGAAGAGAGCCAGGCCTCAGATGGAAAAGAGACAGCCAGGCCTGTGTGCTTCACCAAACAGCAAATCGAAGTTGTAGTGTCATTAGTACCACCTGGTCCAATGAGCCCAGATAGGGATCACACTCATAGGGGTGTGACCAGAACACCTGGACCCATGCTCCTCTCCCTTGCTAAAAGTGGCTCTTTTCTTTCTGTATACCCTTGATACGTTATTCACTTCCCTATTTAATCAATATTAAATAAGTGGATATATTTGTGGTCCTAAAGTTGATCGTTGTTTGATGCATATTATACTCACATTGTGATTTTACTGCATAAATTCCCTCTAAGAAAGGAGTTATGTGACACCCCATTTGGGAGCCCTCCTGGAAATCCAGATCCTCCTTTTTATTTCCAATAAAACTTTCCTTACTTGCTCTTTTGGTTCATTCTTCAATGTTTGTTTGCTTTATTTTTTTCCTGTGATAGGGTCTCACTACGTAGTGTACACTGGCCTTGAACTGCCTCAGTCTGTCAAGTCTGGGATTACAGGCATGCGCCACCACACCCAGCTCTTTCTTCAATGTTGAGAAGCCGTGAAAGCAGCGCATCTGACATCTAACAGTTTGGTGTTATATTTTCCTATGTCAATATCTGCAATTGAATTGATAGAGTCAGAAATTGCCTTCTTCAATATGACTGTGTCCCAAACAATCCACTGAATCTAAGTAGAACAGAAGACAGAGGAAGGAACTCATCCTATTTATCCTGATAGGCACCTCTGCCCCTTGGACTGAGTTAAGCTCGGCGCTCTCTGGAGGTGAGGGCTCCAGTCCGACTGCAGTCTACTGCTGTCTTTCTTGAGTCCTTGGCCTCAAACAGTAGAACATGAAACTTCTCAGCTATATCCTAGTCTCAGGAGCTGTCCTCATGGTAAAGCTTCAGGTCTCTCTACTAGGGGGTCTGTTTCTCTGAAGAACGCTGCTTAACACACTCAGTAATTCTATTAGCTTAGAAAAAAGTGATGCTTAAATATAGAAGAAAAAAAAGTGTTGTCACACTAGGCCAGTGGTGGCAAACCTATGGAACAAGTGTTCACTTTTCTTTTTAAGAAGATGTTAATATATGAGTTGTTTTTTCTAAATTAAAAACTCAGTATTTGGTTTTTAATTGCAGTGTTGGCATTTTGAAATAAGCAAGTGGATCTTGGGTTGCAGTTTTGCACTCTCTCTGAAAGAGTTTCCCTTAGTGCAGTAAGCTATTGTTTAAATTTCTTTTTTCTAAAGTAAAAAATAATGTTTCTTAAATCATTTTGGCTACAATTTATCTTAAAATCATTTTACCATTAATGAATTATACGTTGTGAATTAGCCATCACTGCCAGTGTAAGGTATAGCTTTGCTTATGTGCGTGACCTTTCTTGTGAACTTTAAAGTACCTATAATGATGCTTATCAAAATATTCAAAATATTTCAAAGTAACATGCAACTCAGGTTGGATAGCATAAATTTAAAAAGCTAAGTAGTTTCTCTCTTTCAAACCTATTTTATGATAAGGTAAGTCAAACCAGTCTATTGAGAGTCTGATGTTGCCTTTTAATCTATGTGAAATCTTTTGAATTTTTATAAGCATATTTTTGAATGTCATGTAACATTTGTAGATTTTAAACTTAATATTAACCTTTAATTTTATATAGAAGCATGGTATATACCTTAGTACACCACATTTTCCCCTATGAGATAGTTAATAACATGAAATATTTAATTATTATCATCTTTGTATTATCTAGTGTGTAGTAAATATTTATTTAATTAATTGAGACAATCATTTAACTTCACTGAATACTTTTTAAAACAAGAACTAGTATTCAGAGCATAATGTTCCACTATATAACTTTGATATGTGAGTAGAAAATAAATAACTACTCAATTAAAAAATGAGGAAACTATAACATCACTTGTTTAAATATAAATCAAAATTATCTTTGATCTTCTACTTGCTGAAAGATTTCAGTAAAGTCTAAAATACCGTCCAAAGGATTAGCATGATTTGAATAATGTAACTGTACAACACAAATTATACATTTTCCATTTAAAACATTTTCTTAAGTTGCTCCAGCCAAGTGTATTTCAAAAAAAATTTGAAGGTATATTAATCAGTTTCTCAGTTATTATTTTTATCTAATCTAAGAGGAGAAAAAATAAGTTACCAGATAAGATGCTTACAGGCATAAATTCTGCATATAATTAGATGTTGATTAAATAATTTAAACGTTTTAAATCAAACTAATAAAATACTTGAAATTAATTCTATATTTTCCATGAATACAATTTCTTCAAAATTACCTGGAAAGGGATGATTAGAATTTCAAGTTCACAGATCCCTTGGATGTCTGTGTGTCTGTAAATGGTCCTGTGGAGAGCTAGACACAGCCCCAAGCTTTCGGTCCATGCCCTGCCCCCGTCAGCTTCCTCTCCTTGGCCTTGCACCCAAAGCATCTCATGTTCACATGTATGAGCATTCAGTTCCTCCTTCAGGATTCATCCAAACAGCCTCCACTTGACCCTTCCTTGTTCCTTAAAGTGTATACACAACCCTGAGTTCTATCCTGAGGAGGCAAACCTAGAACTGAAAACATAATCCTGATGGCCTGAACAAGGCTTTTCAATGTCCTAGATACCTAGAACAGGGCACTGAAAGGGAACTTGTGTTCTCTCTTGCTAGTGATGTATTGCAAGCTTTACAGATTCTTGCCAGGGCAAAGCACCTGCATCTTGCACCTTTAGTCCTAAAGATGTTACTGTTTTACATTGTTTATCAACCAGTTATTCCTTCAAAAGCATTAGTTTAGCTTTCTGAAGAAACTCTCTGTCCTCTATTTTGTCATTATGTAATGAGGGCTGCTTATATATTTTCCTTTTCTCTTTTCTTTTCTTTTTCACCAGGCCTACAAATAACTCACCTTGTTACAAGTTTATTTGATTTAAAATTAGGCAAAGAGATAAAGTCTCACCATAGTAGGAGTATCAAATAAGACAGAAACTGTGGAAACCATTATTTCTTAGCTTATGGACAAAACCTGAGGAAGTGATGTCCATATGTAGAAGACAGAATGAAAAGGAGGCAGTAAATCCCCAACAACATTCTTGATGGGATTAGGACTAAACTGAGTCAAACAGAATGTTTATATTCAAGCCATAGAAACTTCAATATGAATCTCTTTGTCATTAGGTTTTTAAATTGCATGGATATTATTTCAAAAATAGTAACCTCAAAAATAACGAGTTTTTTGATGAATATGTTTCTCTTCACTTTGTATAAGACTATCATTTGTTTTCCTGATTTTATAGCAGTTTGTTTCTTAATATGGTGACAGATTTTCAATCTCTAACCTGAGAGTGGTAGGAATCCCTGTAACTGCTGCAGGCCATATGGCCCTTCTCCATATGGAAAGCCAGCTGGGCCACCTAAAGATTTATGGTTAATTGTCAGTGCTCAAAAGCCATAAAACCATTGAACAATAGTTTTTCTCAAGTCGCTCTGTAAGGGAAATAACCAGTTATCGCAAAGCTCCTTTGTCAATAGAAAAAGCCTCTAGATCAAATTACAAAATTTTATGCTTCAAATAGATTCTAGTATCAACACATAATAGATATGTTGAGAGAAGTTTTAGTCTTCCAATATTAAATGCATCTGCAGGTACAAACACACACAGAATATGCAGCCACACCCACAAGCATAAACACTTAGCAAATTTTCTTGAATAATTTAAACACAGTCCTTTATTTTCATGACCATTTTGTTGCAAGAGGGACATTCTAGGAAAAGATTTCCCAAATCAAATTCTCCTGTCTTATTTTTATTATTTAATTCTCCATTTCTGCCTCCAATTTGCTGGTTGGCTGCTTTGGGGAAAATACTGTATTCTCTTTAGGTTTTCCTAGATGCAAAGATGACTTTGTTTATCCATAATGTTCTGCATATTTATTATGCCTATTGGCATGTACACGTTTAATATCCCCTTGTTCCAGGAAGAAATTGAGAAAGAATTTCTATAAACTATTTTTACAGTTTGAGTAAAATTCTTATTTATTAGTACTTCATTTTCCATACTGTTTTTTTCTAGAAGAGAGTTGTCCCTTTATAACAAGAATGGAATATTGTATTCACTTCCAATTCTGTTGCCCAGAAAAGATGCATATAAAATAATGGAAATATTTTGTATGGGGCTAAGACTGCATTAAAAATGAGAGCATTAATCTTTCAATCTTCAAAATTTCTTTAGGATGAAAATCTAAGTTTAAAATAATGTGAATCTTTATTGGTGTGCTATGCTAAGTACCATTTTTGAATTAAAATGACCTTAATACCGTTAACTATATTTAAGCATCTGATATGCTGTATCCTTATGCATTTATACTCTGCAGCCACTTAAGTTTAAAATGCACCATTGAAACTCAACCAGCTGTATTTATCTTATAAATGTAGATTTACTGGTTTTATTTTTATGATAAATACCTACAGGGATCCTTACTTATGAATTATTGGAAAAAACTAATGACATGGATGGGAAATTTTTACAAAATTTCAAATGATCAACCCTTAGTTACACTCATTTACTTCAACAAAAAAGATTCACACACTCATTCAACCTTAATTTATTTTATTATGCATTTTCCATACTGTAACATAAACAGAAACTTAATATCTGCTCTATGAGTAACTTAAAACATTTACATTCATAACAAGAATTAAAGTTGGATTTTGGAAAATTTTTAGTTTTAATTAAATTTTGTTCAAATGTACTGTCATTATTTAAAATCGCTGCCATTGTTACATACTGATCTTACAAAATGATATTCTATTTTCAGTCACATCCATGTATTTCTTTCTGGAACATCACTAATGTATGAAAAATATTCAAATACAAATAAATTTATAAAAGAATTAAATTTAATACACAGACTTGTTTTTCATAAGAGATAAGACAACTTAGAAAAAAGAAATTTTTGAAAATATATACACAGATGTTATATATTATTTTTATGTTATCAAGTTTATGAAAGTATTTTACAATTCAATTAGGTTTTTCTCTTAATAATTATTTAACATTTTAAAAGATGTTACAATGTCTTCCTTTTTTATATAATGACAGCTTTATCTGTAAAGCTTATATCATACAAGGGCTTAATACATGAATAAAAATGGCCAAATTGGTGTCTCATCAACTGCTGTATAATTAATTTGTTCTCTAATTGTTTGTGGATTTTTACATTGAGGGATATTGTTAAATTATAAAATAAAAATGTGATAATGAATACAAGACAGTAATTGGTGGAACACGCATACCCTTTAATAAATACTGGAACTTACCTAAGTACACTTGTTAGTATCAAAATATCTTCTTAGCTGTGCAAAATATTTACTACATTCAATTATAATGGTGGGATTTTTCTCTCAGAAAATATATGTTCAGTGTGATAGAATAAATTAGTGAATAAAGAGTAACATACTCTATATTAAACTTATTGCATTATTCCAATAAGTATACAAAAATCTCCAAAATGGGAATCCTGAACACTGAGTAAAGTCTATAAAATATTTTGACATTTTCTAGCTAATCATTAAATATGCATGCTTAATTTAATGAGACAATACAATGAGATTTTGCCCTTACAATTTCTGTGTATTCCAATTGTATTTTACACATGCTTGTTAAGTTTTAATTTGGAAAACTTTTAAGGTGTTTTTTGATTACTGTTTACTCTGTTATCTTTGATGTCATAGTCAAATCAATGTAACAAATAAAACAAATTAATTCAGATGTTCATGGTATAAAAATAATGATAAAAATTAGAATGACTAAGTATGTGTTAAGAAAGATGAAAATGGCTTTTGAAGCTCTTGTCTATCTACATTCTTTCAGTAAAACAGGCATAATGCGTCCCTATAGTCATTAAAAAATATGAAACGTGATTTAATTGTTTGGGGTTCCCAATCTGATGGTTATCCTGGAGCTATAGCTCAGACAAAGCATATTTATCATGAGCTTTAACAAGTGAACCTATAAAACCTATACAGTGAAATGATATAAATCACCAGGTAGTAAATAATCACTGGAGCTCTGGAATTTTAGAATTCCCACTTCTTCAGTGAAGCAATATGGACTTTATGAGAGTGGTGGAAGAAAAAAAATTAATGATCTAGAACACAGATGACAAACTGGTGGGTTATGGAAATAAATGTTCACTGAACTTAGGGGATTTTAAAATTCTATTTTCTTTGATGAATAAAATGAATTCTTTATATGATCAAAAATATATGTAAGTGTGGATTGTAGTAGAGGTTGAATATCAATGTCCTTAGGGAATTGACTTAAAAATATATTACCCAAAATTGAGTGAGTTGGCAAATAAGAAAACCTAATTTAGTTTTCTTATACTGGATGCTAATACATAAACAAAGTACAATGTAAAACACATATAATAAGGTGAAAAATAAAGAAAAACACCACTGTAATCTAGCATAAACACTGTATCTAAAAGTGTACTTTGATTTAATATAATTATTTTATGTATACTTTGATTTACTATAATTGTCCTATGTGTTTTATCAGTTTTTGCCCTATTGGTCTGATTGGTAATCTATATGAATGATAACTAACTTTATAAGGGTTTATATGGTAAGTAAATGAATCTGATGCTGGCAAACAAGGAGAGTGAAGTGAAAGAGAAAAAAAGCATAGAGCTGTGTGTGTTATGTATGGGTAACAATTCCTCACATCAAATGCAATCATTATGTACTACAAATGTACTAGTACATTTTTTAAAAAATAAATAACACAATCTTATAGTTTTCTACAAGAATTCATTTAAAATGTAAGCTAAAAATGAGACAATCTGGTAGCATAGAGACTTTATTAACACTTAGGAACAATCTGTTAAGTTTAGGGGACAGCTGGATCTTAGATAGGGTGTTCATTTTCCCTTTTGTCATAATTAAGATCTCTCTTTCTCTGATTCATAAAGGCTAGCTTTCACATGGAACTTCCTGAGGGCCTTCCTGACTGCCCTACATTGGGAGTCATCTCTATCATGTTCTTATGTTCTACATTTACAGCAATTATCACAACTGGAAATTTCTTTTTGCTAACTTCCTAATGACCAGTCAAATTTTTCTAAAACATACTCAAGTTTAAGGATATTGGCTGACATGTGCCTGAGGACTTGGAATAGAATTTGGCTGCCGTGACCAGCATAGCTCTTGAAATTCCTGGGGGAATGTATGGCCAGAGGACAGAGAAATAAAGATAAGAGACAGAAAGCCAACGTCAGGTGGAGCCCTTTCTTTGGATGGGAAGAAAAGAACTGCTCAACCCCTGTAGCATGAACTTTTGACAAGCTGATGTCATGTCACACGTCCCTTGCCTAGCAAGCCTTTGCTTGGATTATCTCCAGGCATGGTGCTCTGGAGATACTGGAACAGCTTGTTCCTGTGGCTTATCTCTGGCACTCTGTTCTCAGACTGGGCTTGTCTCCCCCTGCATGTGTGATCAATTTCCAGCGTCAGTTGCTCCCCACTGTTAGTGTACAGAAATTTCTAAATAATGTTTATTAGATGAATATCATGTGGCTAAGTATCAGTTTTTCTTTATATTCATATTGCTTCAGTTTCTCTGCTCAGAGTAAATAAAATATTGATAAGATGAATAAAACTCTCCCTGTGGTTAAAACTTTATCACCTCTAAGACATATAAGACCAGATATTCTGCTACTCATGTTTGTTTTGCTTCACATTTTATTAATTCCATTCTTGAAATCTTTAAACACTGTTTGTTCTTCAAGTGAAAAACTGCTAGGCACCAAATGATTTTCCTTTTTCTTTTGGATTTCTAAAAATCTACTTCTGCAATAATGATCTTTATAAATACTGACTGTTCCTTTGATTTTCTTATTCAGAAAGCTGCACTATGTAAAAGCCAGATTTGTTGTATACTGGTTAACACTCATCATTTTTATCTAATGCATCTTTACATTACCATTTCTTTATTCTGTCATTTTTTCCAAGTGAACTGAAAGATAAGTAGCAGAAAGGCAATTCACACATTCATTTATTGGAAATACCTTCTTGATATTTCTTATATTACTTTATATTTACCATACTATTTTCTTTAAACAAATCATATACAGATTAATAATGATGTGTTATCAGGTTTATTTTATATATTTGTAAACACTTTGCTAGTAGATTTATTTTTATTTCATTGTATTTTCTAGCAAATAATAGTGATGATTTATAAGTAAATCTACTTGGAATCACAGAAAGTTTCCAAGTAATTTTAAAATAATAAATATAAATGAGGATACAAGAAACTAATAAATGAAACAGAAATAAATATTGAAATGAAAGGCTGACAGCATGAAGTATCAGTAATTAAATGTAAATGGTCCAAATAAAACAGTTAAATGATAGATTGTCAAAATGGTTCAAAACTTACAAGTGATTATATGCACTAAAACATATCAAATTCAGTGATAATGGTACAATGTAGTAAAACATGAAAAAATAAATATGACGCAAACCTTTTTTTAGAAAAAACAAGCATTAAGTGTCTATGTTAATGTCAGATAAGCTAATGTTGTAGCAAAGAAAATTGTCAGAAAAAATAGTGCATAGTGATAAAAGGAATAATTTACCAAAAGGACATATGAATATAGATATTTATATCCAAAATAATTAAAAATATATGAGAAAATGTTAAAATTGGTAAATAGCTCAACCCATGACTATAGTTGGAAATTTTAACTCTCTATTCAGCAACTGATAACGTTTCAAGGTAGAAAATCAGCAAGGCTGTAGAAAAACTCAATATAGTCAACTAAAGGACCTAATCAGTAAACTCTCAATAGCAAATTATATCCTTCTTTAGCACCTATGGAATATTCACGATGGTAGACCATATCCAGGTTAAAAGCAAACTCTATGTATTTAAAAAGTGTGAAGTCCTGCAGAATGTGCTATCTAAACATGCTGGAATTAAGTTAAAACCCATAAAAGATTGAATGCTTTCCCCAGATCAAAACAAGGTAGGAATGTTTAGTTTTACAGTGCTGTTGAACATAATACTGGTATTTCCAGTTATTGAAATAAATCAATATAAAAAAGCAAAAGCCAAAGAAAATAGAAAAGAAGAAATAAATCTATCTATATCATTGTACACATAGAAAATCTCAAAGAAGCTATAATTCTTAGAACTAACAAGTGAATTTAGCGAGGTCCCAAGATACAAATTTTTAAAAATTATATATTTATATATGAAAAATGTGAAAAACAAAAGAGCAATATCATTATATTTTTCCAAAGAAAATAGGAATTTTAAATTTATGTAAATATATAATATATAGTATATTTACAAAATGCTCATAAAAGAAAATTTAAAATCCAAATAAATCAAGAAACACATGACCCTCATGTACTAAATAACTCAACACAGAAAAGATGTCAAGTCTCCTAACACAGATAAACAGAATGAATGCAATTTCTACCAGAACTGCAGGAAACTGTTTTATTTTGAGACATAGGAAAAGTACTCTAAAAGTTATGTGGACTTCCCTCACAACCAGGCAGGGCTCCAACGGGTATTGTGCTGGGCTACCACTGCCACTTAAAGAGAAAGTGTCCAGAGTTCTTGACGTTCTGCAGATGAACAGGAGTATGTCCCTAAATTTTGCAGAAACAGACCCTTAGGTAGCAACAATTTTTAATTTTCAAACAACAGATACACCTACAAAGGAATGGAGGAGGTATCTACTTCACAAATCTGAAGCAGACCTGGGAAAAGCTTTTGCTGACTATGTATACCAGTGGCTACCACTGACAACTCTTTGGGATCAGTATCCTCTCTCCCCAGGATCCTGATTGAAGTTGGGAGCTGCACTGGAGCCACTCTCTATTGGTTGCTTCACTCCTGGAAACTTTAAGGATTCCCATCTTCTAACATTCACCGGTCCCAGGTCTGACCACCGATTTCTCATATAAGTTGAATTGACCTTCTCTGACACAGAAAATGAGAGAAAAAAAAAATCAGTGTTTCCTCTGCACCACAAGGTCATTACCATCTGGGCAAAAGTGGGGCTCATTCAGAGGGTCTAAAGTGGGGATGCTGGCTCAGGAAGTTTTGCATAATTGTGGCATCAACTCCTGTATCATGGAAAGTGAGTTGGCTGAAAAGAATAGTTGAGTGCTGCTGAAAACAAACAAACAAACTGTAGCCTATAAAGAATTTCAGGATGAATGGACTGAACCAACTCCTGAGTTCACTGCTATTCAATCTCAGCTCATGGACTGGTCTAAAAACAGGCAAGTGCCCCCTATGTCTGCTCCCAGCCAAAGGCTGCAGTGCTCAGCAGCAGCTGTCCTAATACTACTCAGGCTGCTGAGCAAGCTGTTGTTTCACAGGCTCTTAAGCAAACTGCAAATAAAATTGTTGGGAAATAAACACAAGTTTCTAAAAAAGAGAAGAAGAAGAAAACTTACATAAAAAATCACTAATGGTAGAATAGTTGATAAATCTTAATAAAGAAAAATAAAGAGGGAAAAATTAGCCTAACATTAAGAATTGCTGTATAGCCACAAAATCATGACAGTAGAGCATTTGTACAACTTCAAACAGGTATGTCAATGAAACAGAGTGAAGAACACTGAAACAGACAAGAACTGTTTTTAACAAAAATGTAAAAGCAACACAATGGAGAAACACAATCTTTGCAATTAGTGGTACTAAAGTTAGTAGAATTCCATAGGCAAAGAAAAATAACCTTAGTTTTACTGCTAATAGAAAATAAAAAAACAATAGTAGCTCACAGAGAATACAAGGTGTAAAACTATGCAACTTTCAGGAAAATATATTGAAGACAATATTTGGGAGCTAAGGATAAAGACTTCTTATACTTTATGTGAAAATTGTGTTCTAAACAAAAACATTGATCTAGTCAAATTTTTTAAAAAAATGTTTACTCAACATACGAACAAGAAAATATAAGTTATAATCTGACTATTTATGTCACTTACCTGATACAGAACTTTTGCTAAAATATATGAAGAACTCTTCAAGCTAAATATAAACATTTTGCAGATGAATAAAAACTGAGAACAAATGTTTTACTAGAGAGTATATTCACACAGCTCACAGGCATATAATAAGATGTTCAATATCTTCAGCCATTAGGGAACTGGAAGTTAAAACTATCATGAATGTGCTTAGAATAAAATTTAGAAAAGAGAACAAAAGCACAAACAATAGTAATGATGCAGAAAAACTGAATCACATACTGCAGTTGGAATGTAAAATAATGCAATCATTGGCAGTTTCTTACCAAACTAAACTTGCACTTACAAGGGGCCTATCAATTATATTCTCAGGCATTCATCCTAGAAAAATGAAAATTTATGTTCACATAAAATTTTAGATAAAAATGTTTATGGAAGCTTCATTTGTTATATTCAAAACTGGAAATTATTCAGAAGTTCTTAAGTTGGACAAGTGGATAAGCAAACTGTGGTGCAATTATAATACTTAGCGAAGGAACAGGACTCATCGATAAAATAAATTGAGTCACTGATACAGGAAATAAGTTTGACAGGCCATTGTGGAGTTGTAATCAAAATCAAAAATCAATCTCAAAAGACTACATATTGTTTGACTTTATGCAAAATTCTTGAAATGATAAAATTAGAGAAATGGAAAACCCGGTAGAGATTACCAAGTGTTGGGGAGATGATTGTAACTATAGAAAGACATCTCAAGTCATCTTTGAGATGAGATCACTTTGTGTATCGACTCTCATGGCAGTTGTACAAAACTATAAGTGTGATAATATTCTTTAGAACTAGATGGACACATGCGCACGCGTGAGCGCGTGCACACACACAGGTGTCCTCACACATACACAGGTGAATGTAGTAAAGTAGTGGAATTTGAATAAGGTCCAGATGTTACTGTTGTGATTAACTGAGTGAAGCACAAAAAGGATGTCTCATTTCTTACAACTGCCTGTAAATCTACAAAAATTCAAGAAATTAAGAATAAATAAATCTTCAGATTGTAATTCCTACTACTCAGGAGGTTGAAGCAGGAGAAATGTAATTTCAAAGCCAGACCTTCAAAGCCAGCTTCAGCAAATAAGCAGCAACTTTTTCTCAAAATAGTACATTTTCAAAAGAATTAGGACATAATTCAGTTCCCTGTGTTCACTTCCAGTACCAAAAAATGAAAATTCAATTCATAGCAGAATTCAATGCAGGAATTCAGAAATATTTGTTAAATGACTATACAAACAAATAAATGAATAATTTCCATCCTTCTATTTCTTCTTTAAAGTAAATCTAAATGTTAATGGAAATTTCTTGAACCTCAAGTTTATTGGATGCAAGATCATTCTTGGTTGGTTATGTGTTCCAGTTAAAGCTCATTCTCCTGGCCTCTGCAGCGTCATCTGCCAGAACATGAAACAGGGCTCTCTTAGCCCCAAATTTGTCTCAATGTCTTCTTGACCCCTAATATTTCTGCTTCACCATTATAACCTGAGACCAATTCTTGAAAGAATATTCATAACAATTTTCCCACAATATTAAAACAAACCTGATATAACTAGGACTTGTATCCCTAGTCACCGAGTTCACAGTAAGTCAGATCATACAGATTATATCCCTTCTCCTATCTTTCTACACAACCCAACTTTACAAACTCTTCTATTAACCTCTTTGGGACTTGTCACTGATTATCAGTGAAATGGCCTATGAAGTAATATCTCTGTGAACACTGCATTACCTCCATTTTCTTATCCAAAACAGGTTGATAAAAGGGTCACAATTCAGAGAAAAGCTTATATGCACTGTAACTTCCTCAAGTAAATACCTCAGTGTGTGTGTGTGTGTGTGTGTGTGTGCGTGTGTGTGTGTGTACGCGCGTGAATGAAAAGAGACATTATTTCCTGAAATTCATTATCATTAAGCCTGAACAATGAGTATATATTCTCCAGACTCTTCATGTCTATAACTATATTTTTTTTATTTTTATTAGTACATTTTTGCAGGACATGCTGGTTATACTCCTCCTGAAGAGTAGGTTCATGTATACAGCACAACTTAATTCTGTTTTTATCTTCTTCACCTTCCCACGCTCCTTCTCTCACCACCTCCATCTCCTTCACCTTCTTTCTTTGTTTCCAGTTATCTTTTATTTTTCTTTTTAATTTAATGATATTTTGGGTCTCTTATATATTACAAATGACCTTTTTACCTTCCAGATTCGAGAAGAGAAAGTCATATATCTGTATTTTTTTTTACAATTTTAACTTGTCTGAATAAAATGTCATCAAACTCTATTCAATACTGCAAAGGCCACAATTTTTAGTTTCCACATTTACCAGAGTATAACAAATTCTTTCCTTCTTTTATTGACCTTTAAAAATGTATCAGTGCTTAGAAATTAAGGGCGTAAACTCAATTATCTTTATCTGTAAACTTTACAAATGACCATAAAGTAGTAAAGGAAAATAGGATTCAATAGTTCATGAGTGAGGATTAAGTTCATGTGCTTTGTAAGCACTAGAGAAATATGATATTTAATTGAATCCTATTGTTTAACAAATAGAAAATTGTCTATTAGAGTTGGCAGAACACAATAAACTTAAGGTTACTTGACTATTTTCTTTTTTAAAATAACTATTGGCAAGCATTGCTTAAAAAAACCATAAAAGTTTGTAATGCATCTAATACTATACTACAGGGTATATTTTTCTCCAAGTCATCTGGAAAGCAGTTAATGCTCTGAAGCATGAGAATTAATAACCCTTTTAATTTTTATTCTTGCTAGTTTTAGGCCTTTAAAGCATTGTACAGCTTCTAAACTATACATCTCAATGTTCACATCAGAATTAGAGAGCTAGATACGTTAGTCATAATCTAAGTCAAGAGGCTAATTCAACATTTCTCAAGTTACATATGGTATATTGTCTTGTGATGGAGTCTATGTCAAGGATAAAATAAAATGAAATTTGTGTATTTTAATAGAATTCTTACCTGCTATGTTCTTTATAATACATTCATATACACACATATGCATGTATGTAGGTCTGGATATTTATATCTATAAACAATTGTATAGGCATAAAGTAAATGATTGCTTAGAAATGAACACTCTATTAATGACTCTTAAAAACATTATCTACAGCTATGTGACTTTCTATGAAATAGGTTTCAAAGATAATATTTATAAGATACACATGTCAAAAAATGAAAACAATCTTAGAATTTAAAGGTTTGAGGTGTTTTACATCTATGAATCCTACATATTAATCCTACAAAGCACAAACTTATTTATATTATTTTCAGCAACATGTTACCTTCTATAATAGATCTTATCAAAAATGGTAAAATAAGCACAAGTATATTCTTAAATTATTAATACTGCTGAGTATTTAAAAGTTAAGTTGTCATTTTCTAACTCAAAAGTTCTGGGAACTTGAATGTGCAAATAATGTACAAAAATAATACTACTGAATACTAGTAGAAGTGAATTATAATAATTTGATGCTTTAATGATGTTCAAACATAAAGTAAGGCACATATAAGGATGTAAAGAGTTCAACCCTTATTAATATGTTGTAAAATAAATTTAATACTTCCGTCTCCTTCAGTCTACCATATTCAGATTTGGAGGAGGAGGAAGAAGGGAAAGGCAGAGGACAAATAGCTAGAGGAGGAACTGAGAACTTTGGCTAGATCTCAGACTCAGACGCTATCAAAGCTGGAAGCAGAGATGAAGTTTTTCCATTCTGAAATAGAAATCAGTCCCTTTTCTTATGAGCTTAAACTTGTGACAGTACAAGTGCAGAAAGATTGCTACCATCACGGGAAGAGTATTGCCAGGAAAAACATGTCTCCTTGTAATATATGAGCTAGAAATGTCTTCACCTTTGACCATTTAAAATCATGATCTCATTCCTGGACAGATCATGGAAGGGAAATGTGATGCAATCTATAAAAGCATCATTTTAAGAAGGACATGATTTGTTGCATCTCACTAATCCTAAATCTGAAGCTGTTTTGATGCATCCCTTTCCTTCCAATTAAATAGATTGGCACATAATTTTTATAGTAACTGTTTTAAAGTTTAAATATCCAAATAAATAGGGCTATTTTTAAATGTATGTAAGATTTGATACATAAATTTTATGGCAAACATAGAAATTTAAGAGTGTTTGTTTTGTAATGCATTTGGCAAGTTTCATTATCAGAAAACCCCTTTTAGAGACTTTCTCTCCTTCAAGGCCACACTGGTAAACTATTTATAACTCACAGTCTGTTTAGGACAGATAGATCACTGAGTCCAAACTTGCCTTCTGAAACTTTGTAGCATTTACTGGATGTGCATCATAAGTCATTGCTTAATGTTTGTATGCTTCATTTTCCCTTTCAAGAGATAAAGATATCTAAAATTTTCATGTAGGTAGTAAGGTAAAAAACAAGCTCTCAAACAAGGAACTCCCATCATTGCTACTTTCATTACTGTTATTACCAATTCTAATTGTATCACTACAAGTGCTTCTACATTCATCAGAAATCTGATCTGCTAGGAAAATTTTATCCATGGTGGATTTAAGACATTAAAACGAAGTCTATGGCTCAAGGTTTTGTATTTGACTTTTTTTTAAACCAGCATCTGCATCCCAATTTTATATATATATATATATATATATATATATATATATATATATATATGCCTTTCCATCCCATGAACCCTTATCTGGATATCTGCAAAGTGAGTTATATCTTGTTTGTTTTCCCAAAAGTTTCTCTGCTGAAGTGTTTTTTTTTTAAATTACTTTTACTATATCTATTATCTTTCCTCTTTCATTACCTGTGGGATTGCCAGAATCCCTTATAATGAGGAGCTCCAGAGTGACTAACGCATTATTCATGTGGTTAAACCAACAAATAAGCATGAAACTTTTTTACATTTTATTTGGAAAACTCACTGTTAACTTTATTAAGAATGTATGTTTTTGTTAAATTTTTTGGTATTTTGATGATTTGTTCTTCCTGGCCTTTTAAATCAAATGAATTACCCAATCTTGTTGTATTTACCATCTGGTCATAATGACCATTATTAATTTTAAAAACTTCACATTCTCTCCACCTACAAAATTTTAAATTAATTTTATATTTACTTGGCTATCTTTCCTATGGGGCATTGGGCTTTAGAGTAGAAGGAGAACCACATTCATCTTCATATCTCTAGTGTGTAATAACTAAATTGAGTAACAAATAAAAGGATAGGAAATCAAATTGCAAAAGTTTAAGACTTGATACTTTAATTCCAAAGCATATGCTTTGTGAAATTTCTAGCCATAAAATTTTAGTAATTATTTAAAATGAGAAATCATGAAATTGAAAAGCATCTACAATCTACTTCTATAATACCAATTCAATATACAGAATTATAAAAATTATGTCCTTTAATGCAAAACAAAAAAATTGTAAAGATCACTTCCATAATGCTGAATGCTTGTGTGTATTACTAAAAGTAAACTCCTAAGCATATTTAAAACATAGCAGATCCAATATCTCATTTATAGAGCTATATTTAAATAAAACCAGAACACTTGCACAGCTAAAATTGTTTAAAAGTTTGAAAAACTATCTTTTCAGAAATAATGTATTTCTTAAATTTCAGGTATATAATTTTTAGAATTTTCAGATATAAATAACAAGTTACCAGTACTGACAATGTTTCTTTTCCTCTAAAAAATGATGTTTACATTAATAAGATAGAGACCCAAGGGTCTTTTTATAAATTACATTCTAGCATTTACAGATGGAATCAAATTTAGATTTTTAAAAGCCATCTGTTAATGAAAACCATTAGCTTGCTATCTGTTGGCACAGGTTTCAGGATAAATTCTTTCAATTTTACATCTATTTTTAGTAATGTTGCAAAATTCTGCCAATGTAAGATGGTGTTGTCAAGTGTTAATTGAGAAAAAAGTAAGAATATTATCTTAGTAAGATCATGATTGGGAAATGTTCTAAAGACCAAATTCTTTCTTAAATTGATTAATTTAATTAAAGTGTTCCTTTTTCCCTCGAGGTTGGCTACATAACATCAAATTAATTATCTAATATAATTAGATAATTTGGTGACCTAAGAAGCATTATATGATTTTTACATTGTCAATATTTAACTTCATCTAACAACAGAAAGAACTAAGCTCTTTTTATGAAGTTTAAAATTTTATATGCGTCTAAAATTCATTTCTCTGAAATTCAAGGGTACTTAATCTACTAGGTGATTGAGCTTTATTTTATAAAATTACAAACCTTTTAAAAAATTCAGAATAGGAATTCAAAAATAAACTGATTTTTCCATATTTAAAAAATACTGACATTTTTCTTCATGTCCAATCTTTTAGTTTTGCTGTTCGGTTGGGTATGCTGAAAAAAACTAAAAATAGTTTTTGGAAGGTGTGTGCAAATAGTTATCCTACCTGCTGATTTTTAGCACTAAAGTTTTGTCAGAGCCTTTAATATCTCCTTTGCTTCACATGAAAAGTGTTTTGAGCTAGAGATGAATCTTTTGTAAGTATACCTTGAAGTTCTTTCTACCCCTAATTCGATTCTGAAACTCACACTTTAAAGAACACAAAGATGAAGAAATTATTATATTTTATATCTTCAGAACCTTGAGATGGATAACACTGAATACAATTTTTATGAGAGGTGATTTTAAAGATCAAATATATAATTAGAAGTTATTATTTGGGTTGTGTTTTAAGGAAACATCCTATCAAGCTCTCCTGGTCAAAGAAGCAATTTTCATAGAAGTTTTAAATCCTCAATAAATAATTAAACGAAATGAGTTGACAATTAACATTTGTTAACATATCAATCTCTTTCTACTGCAGTATAGATTATGCCTTCATAATGGTGAATAATTTGCTAATTTCAGAAACCTCAATTGTGCATACTATTTTAAATGCTTTTTGCACATAGCTCACACTTATTTTGTACCTTGTACGTAGAACTTTATCAGAATGCTTATACCATTAGCTTTCTACCTCCATTTTAACTCATTTCACTGGGATAATCTCATGACTTTTGAGTCATGAGTCCCCTTTATATTACTCCATAACTGTTGTACAAATTCGTCACATGCTTTGTCATTTCCCTTCCTTTCTCCACTATGAAAATGGAAGGTCTTCAAGGCTGGCGGCCATGTGGTAAATGTCTTCATGTTTTGTCACAGCATCAGCACTGAACAATGCAAAGAACAGGTCATTAAAAATACTTTCCATATTGACTTACAGTTTCAATGAGTGTTTATTAAAGCTAATTTCACATCAGAAGGCCAAGCATGTGTGGCAAACAGTATTTAGTCTCTAACAGAAATTGGTGCAAATGGTCATAACTCTGGCAAATATCATGCTGCCAGCGTAAATTAAAACATCTGGCCAAGAACCATCAAATTGAAGTTCTCAGTATTTTTTCCAAGGGTAAACCTAGGGTGAACTAAAGCTCTGAAATCTACTAAAACAAGAATAACTAAAACATGTAAATTATACTTTTTTCTCCCTGTCAACTAAATAGGCATGGTTTTATAAGTACAGTGTAATCCAAAAAGCAGATGTAGTTTTTCCTAAGGATACAAAATAGAGCCAACTGGCTCACATAGTACTTTTTCCCGCTGTTGTTATTGGAAGTGGCAGGTTGAAAGACCTCAGAATTATAATTTCAGGACATGGCAATAGATTTAAAGAATAAAGTTCTAATCTTCCATAGGAAATTGGAGGAAAAAAGGAAGAAGGGAGGAAAAAGATGGACATTTAACAGAAGAACTCTGTCATTCAAAAAATGATGTAAACAGAAATAGCATTATGAAATAAGCAATGTTTTTCTGAGCAAAAAGCATTCTGTGTTCCTAAAAAACACATCCAACATGTATGTGAAGTGCATTAAGTAGATCAACATCAATTCTCTAAGTTCATTACCTAGTTTCATCACTTTGTTACCCTCTGCACAAAGAGCTAAATACTTACTCAAACCACTCAATGGACATCACATGCTTTTCAGATATAATGTCCTGGGAGGATATGTGTTGACTCTGTACATTTTCAATGTGATTGTGAATGGTAGCTTTAATATATGAGAGCATTTTTAATTAATTTCTCATCCTCACCACGTATCTTTATGCCTGATGATTCAAAACTATTTTCTCTCATGTTTGTAAACAGAAATATAGTATTCATCTTGACTGAGTATGTAGTTGTGTAGTCAGAAAAGCCTTTGAGTCTAACTGGAACATAGGCTATGATATGATATGATATGATATGATACAGTAAAAGTATGATATAGTATACAGGACATCCATTTTAGACTTTTTACAGTTTCAGGTTTTAGGATTGAAATCATTTCTATGTGAAGCATTCATTGTTTATCTCCACATGAAACATTTATGAAATGAAACCTATTATTATTAAAAATTAAAATGTAAGGATACTACAAAATTATATTTCAAAGTGAAGAAGAAAGCACGTGAAATGACAGTTTCCATCTGGATCATGTGAGAAAGTTGTTTTTTTTTTTTTTTTTTTTTTTTTTTTTTGTAATCAACCATGCTTTTGCTTCCCAAGTCAGAAATCCCTAACTACAACCATACTGGTCAAATGAATAGGGCTCCTAATGGACACTCCCTACATCTATTAGTAAAGGGATAAAACACCTTTGAATTATCACTGAGAGTATATACACTTTTATTCCTATAAATATCTAGATTTAATCAAGACATAGACACTGCAGTTTAACAAGAAAAAATTAGATTTGGAGCAGACAGTCAAGAACTTGGAGCTACAGCCAATAGACCTAAATAAACTGACATGCTTTATAACTACTTCATAACTCCTGCATATCTACTACTATTGCAGCATATACCAAGATTTCCACAGTGTTTAACAAGAAATCAGAGAATTCTTTGTTTTAATTTCAATTTCATTATAAAAGTGAAAGCTAGTATTTAATAAACAGTTACATTAAATGAGGAAGACAAGAAGTCTGTGCTCTGTGTATTGTAATCACCAGCATATTGGGAAAGAAAGTCAAAATATGGATGTTTTATATCAGTACTACCAGCTCTAAAAAGAGCCAAAATACAAGCAATGACTACAGCAACAATTTGAAGTAACTAAAATGTTGAATATTTCCCATATATAAGCCTATTGTTCTCTCAATTTCCAATACTAATTCATTTACCCATGACCAAAGCTCTATGAGTTTAGTTCTGCCATTATTAAAACTTTACATAAGTGTAAACTGAGGAGTAGAGAGGTTAAAAACTCCTCTGAAGGGTAACATTGAATAGATAAATATTTTGGGGGACTTTATAAATTGCAAAACTTCTTGTAAGACTAAGGTAGACAGTCTCTCTGGGAAAGGAATGTTCTCATCCTGCTAGAATTAATTATACGTTTCTTTAAATATACCATTACTCTATAGGTCACTATATATATATATAGTGCCAAGGATAGAACCCAGGTCCTTGTGCATTCAAGGCAAGTACTCTATCATTGACCTATGCCATCAACCTTTACTATAATTTTAATAGTTAATATCTCATAAACATATTACTTTTATAAAATTTATATTTTGATCATATTTATCTTGGTTACTTTTCTCACTGCTGAGACAAAATACCTAATAGTCACAAGATAAGGAAGGAAAGTTTTATTTAGCTCACATTTGTAGAGGTTCCAGCCCAGAGTCAACTGGCTCCAAGGCAAGGAGGCATGGAAGAGGGACATTGCAATATTTATATTCATGATTTTATGCTACATCATAGAATTACAAAGTATTTTATCTTCTGTTCATCTGATGCTGAGAGTAGATATCTACAGCTTTTTGCTTTTCTCAGCCAAACATGAAATACATCATTACTAGAGAGAAATCAAATACACCCTATGACTTATGGAATATAAGTTACTTTCCAGAGGTTGCTGACTGAAGTCTAAGTTAAGAATCTTTATGCAGTTACATCTTAACCTAAGTCGATAGGAAAAATTGTATCCCTTCTCTTTGCTGGGAATTTTTCAGGGTCTACATTTCTCATAATGTAAAACAGTTGTTTAGAAGATACAGTGAGTATAAGATTAGAGTCCTGTTTGCACGAGACTTACTGTCTGTCTGTCTCTGATCAATTTAATCCCACACTAATTGACATTGAGGAAATTCATTCCTGTAAATGAACTGTACCTTCTATGTATTAGGAACATGATCTACTCTGTGCCTCAGTGAAAGGGTCATATACCCATAGTTATCACACATGGGCTTCTCCCTATATTGCTTTATGTGAATAAAACAATAAAATAAAATATAAGAAAAATCAATTATACTGAGTTGGAAAGATCTATAAATTATATTTTCAAATAAAAAACGTGATAGTGGGTATAATTAAACTATAATTTCAATGAATAACAAGGTAAAAATATGTCAATATTTCTGTAAGATTTTAATGTCAGAAAAAAGAAAGTTCTATTACTGACAGAATCCTAAGTGTTACTAATAGTTGTGAAGTTAGTGATATAAAGATAAAAATATTTTCTGTTAAAATTTCAACAAGTCCCTAGCAATTCATCTGAAGATATTTTGAAGATGTTTGTAAGTTAGGGTATAAATTACAGCTGAGATGTAAGTAAACGAATCTAGAAGCCTGAACTGAAAGAAGTCTAAGAAAACTTCACATTATCGACAGGCATAAAGTCCATAAAATCAAAAATATCTTTGTCAGATTAATTTAACAAGGTTAAGAAACTGAGCATTTAAAACCTCAAAGAAGACTACTATTCGCACCTAAATATATTTTAAGAGAAATAATAAGCAAGGAACATGAGATCCATTCTGTTATGGAATAGAAAAGATACTTGGAATAATATATGCTCCTAAATTTGAAGTTCATCTGAGGGAAGGAATTCAAAGCCACATGGGAATTTTTAAAAATTTTGCAGAACAAGAAATTTGTCAACACAGACCAATTATGTTCTATGTATATGAAATGTGACCCTTAAAAGAGGGAGTTATAGGAACCTCAAAATACGGAGCAAACTTAACTGACATTTGTGTAGCATAAACAATGTAATGAACATCTTTGTATAAAACCTTGTGTACAATTGTATATGACTTCTTGAAATAGATTTCAAATGGAAACATTTCTAATTCAAAGAATATAAAATTCAAAGGGGGAATAGTGTCCTGATCATAGTTCTCCATGTTATCAAACAACTAAAGAAAAATGTCAAGCACCTGTCTCCAGGCATGCTTTGACACACTCAGCCAACCAATGTTTGTCACTAGGCCACTGTGAATATTTTAATTGTAAACTGGAAGTACATGTTATTATGGCACTTCATCTGCTTCTAAAATCTTCCTGAGACTGAAAAACTGAAAATCAAATTACTGGAAAAAAAAAGAAAGAAACACACAAACAAATAAAAAAATACCTCTCTCTACTTTTTAGTGAATAGGATCACCTATATATTTCTCCCAAAGCCATGGACCATGAAATAAAAACTTCCAGATAGAGAAAGTTGTGAGGGTAAGAGAAGAACATAAAAGAAAAAAAATTGGCATGGCATCATATTGGAAAGAGAAACATCTGGAGACAGAGCTATACTCAATGAAAAGCAAGGAAGGAAGAATGTCCAATATTTGTAGACTTTTCTCTTAGAAAACATAATGCAAGAATTTATGGACATGATGGATAGAAATCAAAGGAAGTTACGTATGAAGATAGATTAATTATAATGAGAAAGTGAAAATATTTCAATCCAAGGGTAATTGTGCATCCTAAAAATTTAAAAATGCATTAATACAAGAAGAAAAATAAGTGGTTAAAGAATGAAATAGAGTTTTGTTTTCAGAATTGGTCAACTTCAAATTAATGAAATGAATTAAGACATTTGTACAAATTAAACAAAAGTCAAAAGATTGCTTAATTCAAATACTGATGAAGAAAATAAAATGCTATAGTAAGTGGGAAAAATAGAATTTAAGAAATTTAACAATTCTGTTCCTTCACTTTTCTCTCATTATATTTTCTACTTGGAAAATCTCAACTTTATAAATACTTCCTAATCTTTACTCTTTAGTAAATAAACTCTATAATCAATTTTGAATTTATGCATTTTAGTAGAGTTAAATTTATAGGGAATGGTTCTATTTTCTTAATACTTCCTTCAAAGTCACAACTAGGCCGGCTTCTTTGTTTGTTTGTTTGCTTGTTTTGTTTTTCTCTTATTAGTCCTGTTTCTATAATTATTAGATTTAATGTTACCTGAATTTCTATGGCATTCACCAAGGGTGGAAATTTTCTCTCCATGGTCTCTGAGATTTAAACTTCAGGAGCATTGTATATTAAAAGAATAATCAGGCACCATGAAATTCAGCCTTCCCAAATCCAGACAGGAAATTGTTCCCAAACCATGAAATAGCTACTTCAAGTCTGAGTGAACAAAAACAGAAGAATTAAAGATGTAGTATTGCTAGGAACTGAAAATCCACAATTATTGCTTTGTATTTACTATTAATAAGTTTCATTAATACATTCTTACATTTAACTTTTATTACTTTAAAATCCTAATGTTCTTCCTGCAAATTTAATTACTTAATTGAGTGAATATATTTTGTCTAGAAAAATTTTTTCCAATCTTAAATTCATTTTAAGAGTGCATGTATCTTATGATTCCCTGATTATGATTCAATAGAAAATAATTCTAATGATGAAAGACTTTCGGATGGAATGGGCTGAATGAAATAAATTAATAGAAAAATAATATATTCAAGATTTTCACATTTATTTTGAAAGTAATGTGAATGGCAAGCATGAATCTCTGTGGAATTTTTTCTTATATTTCCTACCAGTTGTCTTAATAAAAAGTTTTCCCAATGATACTGATTTTGACTGCAATTTAATAAATAATGCGTTTTAATTTCCAAAGCATTGCTATGGGGAAAGAGACTTCTTCTTTCTGCCTTTTTTTAACTGTAATTAAATGGAAAGGGCTGTGTAATCTTTTGATTATTCTTGATTTTGTTTTATTTTCCATTTGCAACAGGGAATAAGATCTAAAAGAGATATGATGCGTGATTTGGTCAGGAATCAGGACATTGGAAGTGACGCCTGAGTCAGTGAAAGAAACCATCTGTCTGGGAAGTGTTTGTGAATGAAATCTGACAGTAAGTATCAGTGGAGGGAAGGTTTTGTGGCCACAGACTGCCACACACAGTTTACCTTACTGAAATTTCCTCCTATGTGCACCTTCATATGGACGTTTAATTTACCAATGGACAGCAATGATTGCTTGGCAGACCTAACCCATCATCAAATGCTTTTTGCATCTGGGTTGGGACATCTGTTATTTAACCTCTTCAAAGTGAACTAATGGGGATGGACTGAAGAGGATGTGGAGAATACAGGCCTGCTAAACTTGGTTATTGAGGGACTCTCACATGTCAATACCATCTCAAGACATCTGGTGGTTTGCTCGGGTTTTTTTTTGTTTTGTTTTGTTTTGCTTTTTTGTTTTGTTTCTTTATCAATAGATCCCTTTCCCCTCATCAGACACTTATTTGTCACTGGAATGCTTCCTTATTTCTGTTTTTCCTTCATTTTAAATTTCCATTCATTAACACTAAGTACAGGAGATAAATCATTATGCTACAACAGAGAGGTAGACATTAGTAACAATTTGGGGAATTGTTTCAAGCTTTTATTATAGGTGTCAACTTGGCTTTATTATATTTCTGTAGATATAATATATTTAAATACAAACATAAAATATATATGGATTTTTTTTCTTTTTATACCAGAAATGAAACTCAGACCATTGCACTTTTCAGGTAGGTGCTGTGCTACTGAGCTGTATCTTCATTTCCAAAATACATATATGGAAAGCACATTTGTAATTTTTTTCATAGAAAATGATGGTATTACATAGTATTTATTATGGATTGTTATATTATTTAATAATGTAATTTAATGTCTATAAAATCTGTATAAGTGATATTTTATTTACCTTTCTTTGCAATGCTGTAAATAAAATTTTGTCAGATGGACTATCCTATTATTAGGAGTAATAATTTGAATGCTGCTCAATTATTTCTTTTATAGAGTTACTGAGAAACTGTCAGTCTACCAATACGATTCATCACAGAATTAGAGGAAATAATCTTAAAATTCATATGGAATCAGAAGAGACCAGAATAATGAAAGCAATCTTGGGGAACAAGAACAAAGATGATGGCATCACAATCCCAGACTTCATGTTATATTACAAAGCTACAATGACAAAACAGCATGGTACTAGCACAAAAATAGATACGTGGATTAATGGAATAGAATGGAGGATACACAAACAACTTAAGGCACATTCTCTTATCTAAGGTTTAACAAAGGGGTCAAAAACAAATACTGGAGAAAAGATAGACTGTTTAACAAATGGTCCTGGGAAAATTGTCTATCCTTGTGCAGAACACTGAATCTAGACCTAATCATGAGGTACTAAATTAAAATCAAATTATATGAAAGATATACATGTTAAGATAGAAATACTTAATGTGCTGGAAGACTAAGTAAAACTCATGAAGACATAGGCTTAGGCAATATATATATTTTTTAAAAAGTGAAACAGAAAAAGGGATCGAGATGATACAGAATTTTAAAAAAATAGAGAATTGACACTAGTTCATATAGTGCATATTGTTATCTTATAAATAGTTGTTCAGGTTACAAAATCCAGGCACAAATGTGATCAAATGGTAACAGCACAAACTGTTTCTTTTGATGAACTAACAGAGATTAGTAGTACATCTATACATACTGTTGTAGTCAGGGTTGTGAGTAGAAAAATTAGAATCATGATACAGAATTTATAATATTGTTTTAAGATGGTCACCCAGAATTTAACTTAAGAAAGTGCAGGAAATCTGTCCACAACACTAAAGACAGAATATTCAGCCAAGGGCCTGAATCACACAGAAATGTCCTATATGAGTCCAGATGAAGACACACAACTCATGACAGTGCTTCCCACAAGTCCAACTGGAGGTCTAGAGTCCATGAGAAGGACTCACACCAGTGTGTTTTATGGATCTGTGCTGGGAAGACCCAAAGGTCAGCGGTTGAAGGGAGCAAGTCCATGCCAGAAAGGTGAAGGAGCTATGCTGGTAGGTTGAGGGTTCTACACTGGAGCTGAGAAGTCACGCTCATAATAAGAACCAGGGCTGTCCTTAAAAGTACCACAGCCATCCTCAGTGACACAGAGGTCCCGAGGTCCTCCAAGGATAAGAACAATTGATTACATGCCAGGAAGCCAGCATGATGAGTTGCTCCCAGAGATTAAACAGCACACATCTTCCCCTCTGGAGCCAGGAAGTGATGTTCAATGTAAGGACCAGAGCTCCCCCAAAATCAGCCACAGCCACTGTCACCAACTAGGTCCCAAGCTCCTCTGATGACGATAGTTGAACTCACACCGGGGAAGCTAGTCATGCTGAGCTCCTCCAGAAGCAACAGTTCCAACAGCAACACGTAGGAGAACCCATGATGCCTCGTTTCTCCTTCTCCACATCTCTATTTATGCTGGCAAATTTTCTCAGGTGAAACATCCACACTCAGCACCATGGTGATTTAATTCAGCTGGCCTTAAATTGACCATCAGTTTTTAATTCATAACACACATACATTTATATATGTTTATCAATATACATGTAATCTTTTCCTTTCTTCCTATTTTCCTTTTCCCTATCCTAGTTATTCTGCCCTTTTGAACAGCTTCTTTCCCTTTTGTTATTACAATATCTATTGTATATTTTGGATCTTGTTATCTTTTCAGATTTTTATTTTTTATTGTTTTTTGTACTAGGGAGACAATGTAATACTTATAAATGACTTATTTCACTTATGAGTATGGTCTCGAGTTGCCTCTATTCAGCTATAAAAGCCACAAGATTATCCCTTTTTATAGCTGAGTAATATTCCATTGTACAAAAATATCACACCTTTTTTATCCATTCTGTAGTTGATGGACATTTTGGTTGTTTCCAAGATTTATCTATTACAAATTGTGCAGTTATAAACATGGTTGCACGTATATCAATGTGGCATGACATTTTTTATTTTTCTGGAAAAATATCTAGAAGGGAAATTGTTAGATTAAATGGAACTTGTAATCCTAGTTTTTTGAGGAATCTCCATACTGATTTCCACAGTGATTGCACCAGTCTAAACTCCCATCAGCAGTGGAGAAGTGTTGCTCCATCCCCATAGCCTCACCAACATTTGGTGTCTGTTGATTTCTTAATGGCAGCCATTCTTTCTGGAGTAAGAAATGTTGTTTTAATTTGAATTTCTTGAGAAATGTTGTTTTAATTTGCATTTCTCAAATGACCAGTTATCTAGATAATTGTTTTAACAAAACCCCAGTTAGACAAGAAATAGCATCAAGAATCACCAAGTGAGACCGTATCAACTTTAAGTTTCCATGCAGTAAAGAAAACAACCAAAATACTGAAGAGAAAACCTAAAGAAAGGAAAAAGTGTCAGCTATTCCTCACACAAATGATTAGTCAATACATAGAATATAAAGAACTTTTAAAAAGTCACTCAAAATAAACACCCAATCAAAAAACTGGAAACTCAAATGAATAGACACTTCTTAGAAGTACGAATCATTTCTTTAGGATAGATTTCTATATCTGTAATTTTAAATAAACTAGGGTTGGATGATAAATTCTTAAATAAAATTAAATTACCAATAGCAATGTATAGGATAGGAAAAATTCACATCCTCATTATTACAAGTCTAATTTTAAGTTTGTAAGAAATTTAGTTATAAGAAAATTTAAGCCAATATATAAGAAACATTAAAAGAAAATGTCTTAATAGTATTTTAAATATTATGTCTCAGTGTTTTGAATAATCTTGATTATACTTACATCTTTCATAATAATACATTAAGCCTTTACATCATACAAATATACATATCATAATATCATACAATAGGTAATGTGTCCACATATAATTCACATAGGAAAAGTTGTGCATTTTGGTGAATTTCTTTGTTTTCTATATTTATTAATTTTATCGGTAGAATTTAGATACACACAATAGTCATGTTCAACAGAGATTACTTGCATCTGTGCATAGTATATATTAGTTTCACTTTTTTCTCCAAATCCCCTCCTCTCTCTTCAACTCCTCTTCCTCTCCTTATGTACAAAGCTTTGTTTTCATTCATCCTTTTTAAAATCATTTGCTCTTTTCTCTTTCTTGCCCCCACACCTGGTTCCCCTTTCCTTTTTAAACTATTTGTTCCTATTTCACAATATCTATTATACATTTTGGTTCTTATTTACACTTTCACTTTCTCATCATAGAAATAATGGAATACTTACAAATGTTGTCTGATTTGTTTCACTTAAGAGTATGGTCTCAAGGTGCATCCATTTATATAGAAATGTCTCAAGTTTATCTTTCTTTATGATCAAGTAATTGTATAAAACAAGCACATCTTTGTATCCATTCCTTAGTTGAGGGGCATTTGTGCTTTTTCCAAGACTTAGCTACTATAAACTGTGCTGCTATAAACATAGGTCATTTTGGTATAATTCTTTCAGGGAAATAGCTGGGTCAAATGGGACTTTTACTCTTAGTTTTTTTTAGGAGTCTTCACACTGATTTCCATATTGTTGCTCTAATTTACATGCTCATCAAGATTGGGAAGGGTCCCTTTTTCCCCACTGCCTTGCTAACATTTTCTTATTGGTTGATTTCTTGATGAGAGCCATTCTTCATAGAGTGAGATGGAATCTCACTGTTTTTCAAATTTTTATCTCTCAAATGATAAGTGATATTGAATGTTTTTCATATATATATATAATATATATATATATATATTATATATATATATATATATATATATTACTATTTGTACTTCTAAGAAGTATCTATTCAAATGACTGCCTGGCAAGTGTAAGGTCAGGAGTTCCATCCCCCCCCCCACAAAAAAAGTGTCTATTCATTTTAGAAACCCATTTCTTGACTGGGTCTTTAAATTTGGGGATTCTGAATTTTTCAGTTCCTTATATATTCTAGACATTAGCCTTTCATCTGAAGAACAACTGGCTAAGATTTTCCTGCCGCTCTGTAGGTTGTCCTTTCACTCTTGTTGATTTATTTTTCTAGACAAAAGCTTTATAATAAGAAGAGATCCCTGTTGTTGATTCTTTGTAGTATTGTCTGTGCCATCAGGGCTTTGTTCATAAAGTCTTTTCCATACCTATGTCTTCAGGAGTTCTACCTATTCATTCTTCCAGAAGATATTGTTTTTCTGTTTTATTATTGTTGCCTTTGATTCATTTTAATTTTAGTTTATTTCATGGAGACAGGCATGGGTCCAGTTTTAGTCTGTGATATGTGGAAAGTCAGTTTTTTTAGCACTGTTCATTAAAGAAATGATCTTTTTTTCTAGTGAATGTGTTTGGGAAGCTTGTCAAAGATAAGGTGGCTAAGTGTGTTTGAAGTTGTTTCTGCCATCTTTTAATCTGTTCCTCTAGTCCTTGGGTCTGGTTTTGTTTTTCTTTTGCCAATACCATGTTGTTTTTATCACAATAGTTTTATAGTATAGTTTCAAGTCAGGGATTGTGATGTCCTTGCCTTGCTTTTATTACCTAGAATTTTTGTTGTTGTTGTTATTCTAGGTCTCTTTTGGTCCCAAATTTCTGGTTCCAAATGAATTTTAGGAGTGTTATCTTTAGTTCAGTGATATATGTTAATGGTATTTTAACTGAGATAGCATTAAATATTTATACTAATTTTTGTGACTATGATCATTTTTACTATGCTGCTTCTTTCTACCCAAGAGTAAGAGATATCTTTCCATTTATGATAATCCTCTTTGATATCCTTTTAAAGAGCACTGTAGTTTTTCATTGTAAAGATGATTTACTTCCTTTGTTAGATTGATTCATAAGCATAAGTTATTTATTTTGGTCTTTTACAGAAAATATTGTTTCACTAATTTCTCACTCAATGAGTTTTGTGTTTGTGAACAGGAATACTATTGATGTTTGAGTGTTGACATTGTGTCTAGCTATATGTTTATGTCTGGTTACTAAATCTACAAGAGTTTGTTAGAGCTTTTGGAGTCTTCTATGTAGAATATCATGCCATTTGCAAACAAAGATAATTTAACTTCCTGATTTCCTATCATGATTCTTTTTCTTTCTTTCTCTTCTCTAATTGCTTAGGCTGATGTTTCCAGAACTATATTGATTAGTGGATATCCTTGTGTTGTTCCTGATTTTAGAGTGAAAGATTTCAGTTTTTGATTGTTCAGTATGATGTTGGAAATTGGTTTGTCATAGATAGCCTTTATCAGATTGGAATATAAAGACCATGTATTTTAGTTTCTGTAGATATTTTTATCATACATGTGTGTTGGACTTTGTCCAATTTTTTTTTCATCATCTATTGAGATCATGTTTTTTTTTTATCTTTGGCTCTGTTAATATGGTGTATTGTGCTTATTTATTTGTATGTTAAACCAATCCTGCATCCCTAGGATGAATCCTACTTGGTCATAGTGTATAATTTTCTTCATGATTTGCTGCATTCTGTATGCTAGTATCTTCTTAGGATTTTTGCACTGATGTTCATTAGGGAAATTGTCTAAATTTTCTTTTTTAGTTGGGCCCATCTATGATTTTGGCATAAGGGTAATACTTGCTTCCAAGTATGACTTTAGAAGTCTTGTTTCTATTTCAATTTCATTAAAGAGTTTGATGAGTAATGGTATTACATCTTTTCTAAATTTCTTGTAGAACTCCACATTGAAGTGATTAGGACAAGGAATTTTCTTTGTTGATAAATTTTTTATTACATTTTTCATTTTTTTCACTGATGTTGGGTTACTTAGGATTTGTTTTTATTTTCTTGATTCAGTTTCGGTAGTTCATATGTATCTAGGTACATGTACATTTCTTCTGTGTTTTCCATCTTATCAAGATAAAGTTTCTCAAAGTAGGCATTGATGATCTTCTGGATTTCTGAAGGATAGGTTGTGATTTCACTCTTTTCATTCCTAATTACATGAATTTGAGTCATTTCTTTACTTTTTTTTCATAAGGTTGACTAAGGGATTGTCAGTTTTATTGACTTTTTTTGAAGAACCCATTCTTCAATTCATTTTTTTTATTGTTTTCTTAGTCTCAGTTGAATTAATTTCTGCTTTGATTGTTGTAATATTCTCCCCCATACTAGGCTTTGGCTTGCTCATATTTTTCCAGAAATTTGAGGTTCAGCATTAGGTTGTTTCTTTGAGCTCATTATGTTTCGCTGATGTGACAGTTCACTGCTATTAATTTTCCTCTTATGGATTGCTTTCATTGTATACAATAAGACCTGATATGTTGTATCAGCATTATCATTTAATTGCAAGTACTGTTTATTTTCTTTAATTTCATGTAGGACACATTGCTTATTCAGTGAGACTTTTTTAAATTTCCCTGTGTTTATGGAGTTTTTATGGTGTCTTTTGCTGCTAATTTCCAATTTAATTGTTCTATGGTACAATAATATGAATGGGATAATTTCAATTATTTTGCGCTTACTTAAGCAAGTTCTATGGACTAGTATGTGGTTTATTTTATAGAATGTCCCATGTGAAACTGAGAAGAGTGTGTATTCTGATGTTGTGGGGAGGAACACTCTTCAAATATCTGCTGAGTCCATTTTATTGATTGATTGATTGATTGATTTGCAGGTTTGGAACAGTTCTGATAATTCTTTTTTTTTGTCTCATTGATCTATCTATTTGTGACAGTGGGGTGTTAAGTTCTCCCATAAAAATTGTTTTAGTGCTTTTTTTAAATTTTTATGTCCATTATTATTTGTTTTACATAGTTGAGTGTACCTGTATTTAGTGAATATATATTTATGATTGTTATCTTTTATCCTTGTAGTTTTCTCTTAATAAGTATGTAGGGTTCTTCTTTATTTCTTTTAATTAGTCTATGTCTTGAAGTTCACATTGTCTGCAAATAGAATAGCTACCCCTGTATTTTCAAGGTTCCTGTAACATGGAATATTGTTTTCTATCCTTTGACTTTTAGATTATAAATTTCTTTTTGAGTTAATGTGTTTCTTGTAAGCAGTTTATTGCTGGATCTGGTTTAGTGAACCATTCTGTCAATCTATTTCTTTTGAGTGTTGAATTGAGAGCATATATATTGTCAGTTATTGCTGATATGCATTGGATTGTCCCTGTCATATTAGTTTCCTTCTGATGGTTTCCTATCTTTCCCTACCCTGCCTGACAACTCCTTTCTATTGGTACTCTTAGAATTGTGGTCTTTATAGAATATCTTTAAAATTACTTTGAACTGGTTTGATTGCCATGGATTTCTTCAGTTTTTTTTTGTTGTTGTTGTTAGTATGGAAGTATTTTATTTCTGTATTAATTCTAACTGATAATTTTTCAGGATACATGGCTACATCAATCTGGATTGGAAGTTGTTTTCTTTCAGGACATGAAATACTTTATTCCAAGATCTCCTTGACTTAAGGGTTTGTGTTGAGGAATGTGCTCTGATGGCTATGTGCTTTCCCTTAGAGATGGTTTGTTATTCTTCATTGCATCATCCTGTGGTTGTTAGATTTTTTTCCTCCATGGCCCCTTGCTATTTTTAATGGATTTTTCTTTTCTTGATCCCTAATCCTATCTTGTCTTCTAGGTATGCTATTCTATTTTCACTTTCTTTCACAAGGCTTTACAAATGTTCAATGCACTTTTTAATTTCCTGGATACTTGTATGAGTCTGTTTCATGGATTCCACTTCTTTCCTATGTTGGACATTCATGATTTCTATCATTTTTCTATACTCTCCATTTTTTTAAAAAAATTTTTCTACTATAGACTTGCTGAGAAAATCCTTCATATGATTGTCATCTCATTTTTAATTTGTGAAATTATTTCTGTTCTGCATTGCTCTATAATGCTGCTATCATTCCTGAAGATTCACATGGATGACTTCTGATTTATTCCAACTCATTGTCCCCTAGATTTGTTCTGGGTGGGTTGGAAGCCTGGGATTCCACTTTGCTTTTGCATCTTGTAATTCTCTGTTTTTAAAATTTTTTTCACTTGTTTTTAGTGTTGTTTTTTATACTTTTTTATGTTAGGTAGCTTTATCACTGGTATGGTGAATTATTTAGAAAATGTATATTACTCTAAGATGTCTTCTAGTTGTAGCTGGCTGTTGGTCTTTGTGTCTGTCCCAAGGTCTTATCTTGCCAGTTTATTAGAGATGAGGCATTGCTATCTATTTGGTTTACCACACAGTCCTTTGATACTGAAGTATGGAGATGATTATGATCTCAGAAAATCAATGTTGTCATACAGGGGTGACCAATTGATTACAGGTATGCCATTCTGGCTATAATAGTACAATTACCAATAACAATATTATCAAGCATAGCATAGAAACTGACAATCAGTGGTAATTAATGATCTGGTATCACTAACCCTAGGAGCAAGATCTATTGTTATATAACAACATCCATCAATAAAGAAGGACTTTGTATTCAGTGAGTTTCTCCTTGGTACAGTGATTTTATCCTGCAGAGAAAGAGAACTTAGGAGCAATATGGAACAAAACAAAGCAATAACTGAAGAGCTATATAGTGGCAGAAAGGCTTAAAGACATGGGATGATCACCCAAACCTGGGGAAGCTGGAGAAGAGGGCAGGATAGTAAGAATGAAGCAGAAAGCAAAAGAATACCAAAGTGAACCAGAAAGACTAGAGACAATTTTCATTCATATATCAATGTCAGAAAATCAACAAAGATTGTTAAGGAGAGAAAAACAGGGGAGAGAAAACAAACCAAACAATGGAAGTCAAAACCCAAACAACCTTGTTGGTAATTTTTTTTTTGAAGTACAAAAACTTTTTAGTAATATGAGATCCCAGTTGTTGATTCTTTGAAGTATTTCCCGTGAGGTTTGTGTTTTATTCATGAATTCTCTCCCTACCCCTATGTCTCCAAGATTTTTACCTGCTTTGTCTCCCAGTAGATTTAGTGTTTCTGTTTTAATATTTAGATCCTTGATCAATTTTGATTTTAGTTTAGTGCATAGTGATAGGCATGGGCCTATTTTCAGTTTTCGGCATGTGGAGAGCCTATTTTTCTAACATCACTTATTAAAGAGGCTGTCTTTTCTCCAGTGAACATGTTTAGCCCCTTTGTCAAATATAAAGTGGCTGAGTATCTTTGTAGTAGTGCTTGCATCTTCTAATCTGTTCCATTGATCCTCAGGTCTATTTCTTTGCCAGTACCATGCTGATTTTATCACTGTGGCTTTGTAGTATAGATTCAAGTCAGGAATTGAGATGCCTCCTGTCTTGCTTTTGTTGCCCAGAATCGCCTTTGCTATTCTAGGTTTCTTCTGTTTCCAAATGAATTTTAGGAATGTTTTCTCTAAATGTTTACATTCAACATTTCAAAATGTTGAAGATATTTTGATTGGGATTGTATTAAATCTGTATAACAGTTTTGGGAGTATGGCCAGTTTCATATTCTTGGTTCTTCCTAACCAAGAGCAAGGAATATCCTTCCATTTTCTAATATACTCTTCAATCTTCTTTTTTAGAGTAGTATAATTTTCAGCATATAGGTCTTTTACATTCTTGGTTAGGTTGATTCTTAGGTATTTCATTTTTTTAGATGCTATTGTGAAAGGCGATATTTCCGTAATTTCTCTCCTAGTGAGTTTTTTGTTTGTGTACAGGAATGCTATTGATTTTTGAGCATTGACTTTGTATCCAGCTACACTGCTGAATTTGTTCATTACCTCTAGTAATCTTTTAATGGAGTTTTTGGGGTCTTCTATGTAGAGTATCATGACATCTGCAAATAATAATAATATAACTTCTTCTTTGCCTATTTTATGCCTTTTATTTCTCCCACTTTTTAATTCCCTGGCTAATATTTCCAGAACTATATTGAATAGGACATCCTTGTCTTATTCCTGATTTTTGAGTGAAAAGAAAACCCACAAAATAGGAAAGAATTTTAGCCAACAATCCCTCAGACAAAGTGTTTATATCCAGAATATATAAAGAACTGAAAAACGTCAAGCACCCCAAATTCAAAGACCCTCTCGAAAAGTGGGCATTGGAGATGAACACACAGTTCTCAGATGAAGATATACAAATGGCAAATAAATATATGAAGAAATGCTCACCATCACTTGTCATTTGAGAAATGCAACTTAAAACAGCATTGAGATTTCATCTCACCCCAGAAAGAATGGCTGCCATCAAGAAAACAATTGATAACAAATGTTGGTGAGGCTGTGGGAAAAAGGAACACTGTTCCACTGTTGGTGGGCGTGCAGACTGGTGCAACAACTGTGGAGGTCAGTGTGGAGATTATGCAAAAGAAGTAATATTGGATGGTCCATTCAATCCAGCTATTCCCCTCCTGGGTATTTTCCCAGAAAAATTGAAAAGGTCATGTCACAGAGATATATGTGCACCCATGTACATAGCAGTACAATTTGTGATAGCTAAATCTTGGAAACAACCAAAATGTCCATCACTTGCAGAGTGGATGAAAAAAAATGTATTTTTTACAATGGAATACTACTCAGCTATAAAAAAGGATGATCTTGAGGCCTTTTTCGGTAAATGGAGGCAACTTGAGAATATCCTGATTAGTGAAATAAACAAGACTCACATTAGTAAATATCACATTGTCTCTCTACTGTAAAAAATAATAAGAATGGACAGAATAATGTTATCCAAAAATTATAATAGATATAAAAATATAATAAATATAATAGCTATTGTAAAATGAAAGGGAAGGAAAGTGCTCTAAAGGATATAATGGTATGTACAGTATGTAAATAGATGGCTATATTACTGAGCTTTTGTTAGATCATTGAACAGAAGTATTTGTACTGTCAATGTTGGAGTGTCTAGACACTACTTTGACTTTGTAACTAACAACTATTGTTAACAATATGTAATTTATCAACCTTTGATTTTATGATGTTAATTTTTTTGAACTCTGTATTTCTCTTCTTCTTTTTTCTATTTTGTCTTTTTAAATTTTTCTTTTCTTTCTCTTTTAAAATAAAATAATAAAAAAAAATTAAAAAAAGCTAAACAACCACCCCTCAAAAAACAAAAGCAAAAATGAACAAAAAAACAAAAAAACCTCCTCTGGTGTCCCCAGTTTGCTGTTAGTTCCCTAGTCAGAGCTGGGATGTATACTGAGTAACCCCACCAACTCTGCAGGAGGATTGGGGTGTGGGGCTGCTCCTGGCCACATCACTGGCTCCTCTCCTGTGTTGGTTTTGAGGAGGTGGTGGTCCTCTTCTCCCACTGCTGGTCAAGTAATTTGCCTGCTTGTGCCACTGATCGAAGAGCAGGGCACAGCTTACAGTCTGATGTAACTAGGGTTAAACCTGACTTTTGGCTCCCAGTGTAATGGAATCTGAGTGGCTCCAACTCCTACTTCCTCAGCACAATTTCCCCCAGTCTGCTTTCCAGCTGCCAGGAGTCTACTGTGACTGGATGACCTGGCTCTCTTTCCACTCAAGGTCATTGGCAGTGGGACAACCTGGAACTGTTCTGCTGCTGAAGTTCAAGTCTCAAGTAATTTAACATACAATGGCAGCCCCACGGGCCTGTGGCGGTTCCTCTGAGTGATTGTGTTCACGGTGCCTTTTTAGTTCAGGCACCCACAGCTCATTGGGGGTGAGGCTCTCAGGAAATAGTATCTCGTGTTCTCACTGCTGCCTCCAACTGTACAAGAATCCCCAGGTCCAGCTCCCAGTGAGGAGCAAAATTGCTTTTGCCACCAACTCATATGGCTACACAGCTGCTCTAGCCGCCCGGCTCCATCTAGGGTCCATAGTGGTGAGCTGTTTGTCTGTGGCAATGGATCACAGTTTTTTGTTTTCTACTGTCAGTTCCTTCATGGTTTCCATGTACCCTGCACTCCTTTTGCATTCTTTCTGGGCTGTTGTTTTCCAGAATCTCCATGCTTTATTCTGGTGAAGCTGAGTAACTGGTATTCAGTGCTCCATTGTTTTTCTTTCTCTCCATGACTTTCGTTGTTTCCATGGAATATCTCCAAATATTTTTTTATGGTAACACATTGTTTCCTTACATTAGTTTCCTCAATACTTTTCTGTTACAAAATTATCCTGGATAATTTTCTCTAGTAATTCTTTTTCCAGATCTGCTTTAAAATTCAGTTTGACATTGTTTTGTTTTGAATAGAATACTTTGTTCACCCACTGAAAGACATGTAGGTCACTTTCAGTTTAGCCTATTATAAATTAGAATACTATAATATTTCATGTATTTCATGTCTAGCACATTATAAATAAGAATTCTACAATCATTAACATATAGGCTTTGGTATGAATGTGAATTTGGGGCATATGATGTATCTTTATTGGGTTTATTTTGTTGTAAGAAATGATCAAAACATATGGTGGGTTTAGTAATTTAATTTTTCATCAGCATTGCATTCTTACTATCCGTTCTCTACATTTAAATCAGAATGTGAGCTTACCCCTATTTTTAAATTTATTCACTTTTAAGTATGTAGTAATATCTCATTGTCGTTTTAAGTTTTATAACTTTATGACATTAAAAATCTTTTCATGTACTTGTTTCTGTTTATCCTCTTCAGCAAAGTTTCTCTTCATAATTTTCATCCATTTTGTACTTAAATTGTTTATTTAATATATTTGGTATTTGAGAGTTATTCATACATTCGAAATAGTAGTTCTTTTTCGATATGTGATTCCCAGTTTTTTTTTCTCCCAGTCTAAAATTCATTTTTTCCTCTTGACCAACTCTTTCACAGATCAAAAAATTTTAATGTCGATGAAACCTAATACATCAAATTTTCTTCTTAGTACATATATTTTGGTGTATAGTCCAGGAAAGTTTTGCCTAGGCCAAACTTTTCTCCCGGCTTTAATTTTCCTGAAAAATAGATACAGTTTTTTATTTGGTTGTTTGTTTGTTTTACATTTGAAGCTGTGACAAATTTTGAGTTAACTTTCATTAACTGAAACATATAACAAAGTGAAACAAGTCTCAGTGTAAAACTTACTTTTATTTGTTCATTCATTTTTCTTTGAGAATTACTAACCATTTTATATCTTATTGCATTGTCTATAAATTGCAACCTATGTTGGTTAATTATGTATTATATTCAGTGACTCAAAGAATGCCCAGATAGTTTGCAAAGGATTATTTCTAGGTCCCTGAAAGTATTATTTCTAGGTGTCTAGATATTACTGGGAAATAATAGTATTTAATATGAAACATTTACTGTAATATATTGCTCTTACCATGCACACGATCATCACGCTATCCTTTGAAGGTCCGAATAGAATTCTCCTGGCCCCCTAAAAACACTAGTACTCTACTTGACTTGGCATATTCCTCTTCTGCCCTCAAATCTTTATTTCTTCTTGTCTTAGTCTTCAAACTCAACCTGGTATTTATATCACCAACTCCATAGATTTTAGGCCCTTGATTTAGTCTGAATTATATCATCAGGCCTCCCAAATTCTCCATTTTACAGGCAGTGGGTGATGAGAATTCTCAATTTCTATAATTATTGCAAAAGCCAATTTCTACTATGGATAGATGGAGAGATGATAGATATTATCACTCAGTATATGTTATAGGTTTTTAAAATATGCTCTATATTAAATTGAGAGATTATTTCTATCATTTTTCTTTTTGATAGAATTTTGACCATAAAAATTATTGCATTTTTGTATTTATTAAGTGATACTGTGCCTGGCTAGGGTGAGTCCTACTTGTACTCAAAATGGACCCTAAAATCAAAGCACGATATTTACAGGAAAATAAAATATGATTTAGAAAGTTAGAGAAGATAGGAAATGACTCCAACTTAATTGGAAGGGGCACAATTTTATAGCATTTCAGAACAGCCCACTGCAATGGTAGGTGACCACCTTATAAGGATGTGCTGGTGGGCTGGGTAACATTGATCACTATGTCAACCATGGTGTAATAGTTCAGGAATCTTTACAACTGAGGGATGGTTTCTATGCTAGGAAAGATTGTCTCTGTCGGTGGTGTTTAGTCATGTGGAGCTCCACCTTTTCAGGAATCCAGATAATTACAGGTTTTAGACGATGGATGGAGCCTTCTGAGTATGGTTTCTGTAGATAATATATTGTTGGGTCATTTCTAATGTACTCTACTAAGCTTTACAAGTTGTCTTTTGTGTGGGGGTGGGAGGCAGTGATTTCTGGAGAGTTAACACTGGGTAGTTCTACCAGTATTCTATATCCTTAACCCTCTTTTTATACATTTATTTTAGTTTCACAGGCTCTCCCTAAGTTTGTTCTTGTGTTAGTCAAGATTCTCAAAAGGAACAGAACCAAAACATTGTAAGAGGATATTCATTATGTTAACTGGAGACTGGTAGATCCACAATGGCCATTGGCAATCTAGAGAGCAAGAGAAACAAGTAGCTGCTGAGTCCGAGAACCTGGAGGCCTCAGAACAAGAGGGACAGTCCTAACCGGAGGCTGAAGGACTAGAAGCCCTATGGAGAACTGCTGGAGCAATTTGCATTCAAAACCTGAAAAATTCTAGAGTCTATGAGAGACATCAGCTGAAAAAAAAAAAAAAAGACAAAACAACACTGAAAAACTGCATGCATTCATCCAAGCTCTAGTCTATGAGACATAAGAGCAGGTCTTCCCTACTGATTTTACTGATTCACATGTCAATCATCTCCAGAAACATCCTCATGGATGCACTTACAAATGTGCTGCACCAATTTTTTAGATGTTTCCTAATCTAATTAGGATGACAATCAATCAAGATTAATCATCACAGTTCTCTTGTTTTCTCTCTCTCTCTCCCTCCTTCCCTCCCTCTCCTTCTCTCCCTCTCTCCCTTTCTCCCTCTCTCCCTCTCTCCCTCTCTCCCTCTCTCTTTAATTTCTTGGTAGTATTTTCATGTTTCCATGATTGTCACAGAATTTTCTATAATTTCATTTTGAAGTTTTATTGTATTTTTTCCTGTATCTCTTTACATAGCTTTTTAGTGGTTACTCTACAAATTACTATACCTAGAGCTAAAACCATAATCTAATGTCATCATTTTACTAATTCCAATTAAACCATTTTACTAATTCCAATGTGATGACCAGCTGTTTGTGTGGCATGAAAGGCCAGCAGGCAGTCAGAACCTTAGCATTTATTGATCACATTCACCTTGAGGGAAATGGTGAGGGCATTATGGCTGGGTGTGTTAGGTAAGAGCCTAGGTAGGGAAGGCTTATAGAGAAGAAACAAAGGTTTTTTTTTTTTTTTTTGGCCAAGGATGAGACAAAGGACAGTAAGGAAAGCATAGCTTCCCCTGGTGTAACTTTTCACTACTGCTACTACATTGCTTTGAAAATCTTTGTCATCCTCAGCAGGTCTTATTTTTCCCTGTGAGTGCCACAGTGTCACTACAGCTGTGACCAGAAGGAAGCAAGGAGTTTCTCCATTCCAGGGGAGTTTCCTGTCCCAATCTTGTTCAAAGTGTAGGACAGGGATGGCCTCCCACATTTTCTAGACTCAACTTAGAATTTGTGGTCCCTGACATTCTCTACTCATTTTTCTCTGTATAGTTTCCAGGAACAATTCTGTAAGTTGGTCTTCATCTTAAGAACACTGTCATTTCATCTTGAAGCCTGAGAACATTTTCCTTTGGCACTAGATTCTGTGCCCATGGTTCCTTTCTTTAAACGTTTAAAAACCAACAATGAAATTAGCAACACACCCAAGAAAAACAGCAAGAGAACAAATTTATTAAAAATGGATGTACACTATGTAGAGTAAAGCAAGCCAGTGACAAGAGCTCAAAGCCCGGGGAGGCTTGTTGAGTGTTTTAAATTTTAGAGTTTGGGGTGGGATTGAGAGATTAGTGTGAGGTTTACCCTTGCCCATGAGTGGCTTGGCTCGGACTCTCTGTTGCACTGTGGAGATTTTTACTCTATCTGACCGCTGGAAGAACTTTTATGGTATCCAAAGTCCATGGGGTCAGGGCAGGACAGGATGAAAACTGCCTAATCATGTCTTTTAAATTAGGGCTGTGTTCTGCCAAGGGTTGCTGAAAACTACTGGACGCATGCCTACGGCTTACTGGGCAAGGCTAGGTTACCTAGCTACTTTCTCCCGTTATATTTAGACTTAGATTTCCTGGTCCTTAGTTAACATTTAATTCAGAACATTGATCTAGCTCAGAAAGTAGGCTCCAAGGTGAACTCTTGTTTTTCCAACCATTTCTCAGCTACGTCCTGTCTCTATTTGTCTTAGCATGAAATATTTTCATTTATTCTCTTTACTAAGCATTCAGCTACATTGTAGATTTTTCAACTTTGCAAATTTTTAGCAATCAATTCTTTGAGTACTTTATCTGTCCTGTCTTTTCCTATCTTACCAGGGCTCTGAAAAACAGACGTTATGTCATTGCTGTATTTCCAGACGTACCTGGAGCTTTTTTTTTCTGTGTATAATTTTCTCTGTTGTTTTGATTTAGCAATTTGTATCATTTAATTTTCAAACTTCTTGTTTGTTCCTTGTACTTCCTCTGTCACCTATATTCTGCTCTTGAGGTCATCCACTGAAATGTTCTGTTTGGATTATTATATTTCTTGGTTTTGAAGCTTCATTTGATTCTTATATTTGTTGTTTCATTGCTGAAAAATTCTTTCCTTTTACTTTTTGTCTTAATTGTGTATGTAATAACTTGATAGATAAATTTTTAGTAGATGCTTTAAATATTTTGTGAAATCTAAAAATTTGTTCATACTATTGTTTGCATTTATTGATGAACAGAAGTTCATAAGTGCTTATGTAATGCTATTGAATGAATAAGTCATTTAATAGTAAAAATAAAAAATTGAAGCTATTTTAATGTTTTGAGTTTTATTTTCTGTTTGAAGAATAAAAATGAGGCTTGAGATGCTCAAGAAGAGTCTTGTTCTCCTTTCTTAAGTCTTGTTCTTATTTTTTTTATATGTGTTTCATCTTAGTTTTTAGAGACAAGGTCTCTCTGTGTCCGAGTGGCCAGCACTCACTATGTATCCCAGATTGGCCTGCAACTCACAGTGATCCTCTGACCTCAAGTTCACTACCACACCAGATTCTTGTTTTGATTTATATTGAAAGTCAAAGGCAAGTTGTAAGGAACACAGAACATGTGGAAAAAATGCAAGGTCAATGGCATACACAAGTATAAACTATCCTGGATGCACCATCTGTAACAAAGGATGCCAGATTATACAGAGAAATTCCCATGTTGCTTGCTTTGTTTTTAAAATTACATTTCTTAAAATTTTCATAAAATTAATCATAATAAAGACTTACATGAAAGTACACAATGTAAAAAATCATTTGGTATAATTACCATTATTAGCCTTAACAGATAGAAAATTACATGCTCGGCAACTTTTTTGACCCAGGTCACCAATATCAGTGCACTACAATTACCCTCAAACTCTCTGCTTCCAACTTGTCACATTCAGTACTCTTTCCCTAAAACTACATGTGAATAATTCTCTATAAGTGTTTGTCTGGCTAAGTAGTTAAGAATGAAATGTCACTAATAATAACAAACAGAGTCCTTGTCAGAGTTAATGCAAAAGCATGTTCAGTGACTCAAAGTTCATATGCAGCCAGCCCCTTCCCTTTCCATCTCTAATATTTTTCACTTTACACTGCTCCCTAGGCTCTGCCCACACCACTCTCAAACACTGGGCCAAATGGACTGAGACGCTAAGAAGTAAACAAATGTTTTCTCCCTTTCAAAAGACTTCTTTGCAGAAAATTAGAACCAGATAGATGCAGGGATGCAGTACTTTTTCTTTTCTTTCTTTTTTTTTTTTAAGGCAGGACTCTTATCTAGGATTTGAGCATGGATCTTAAATACTTGTCTTTAAATCCATTAATGAAAATATGAGTGTTGACCTTTTTGTGAAGAATAGTGGTTGATTGAATTTAGGAATTTGCAATGGAATTTAACTTCTTTTTTTAACTGTTGCTGTCTGTCCTAGGTGCACACAATAGGGATAATTATGAAATGTAAAATTGTTCTATGAGACAAAGTGTTTTATAGAAGTGCATCAACTATTCCTGATGATTGAAAACAAATGTTCTCTAGTATTTTCATTATTACCACAGATCCAATTATTTTGCAAAATCAGTGAATCTACTGGTAAAATATATGTCTTAACATGCTAAAATATATGTACTTGTTTATTTCCTTTGGAGAAAAAACATTTTGTATGATCTAATATCTGTGATTATAGCAAACACTATTAGGTTTAAATCACAAGCATCTTCCATTTTAATGAAAAAGGAGGGAGAGGGAGGAATGAAGGAAGGGAAAGGGAAATGTGGGGTGGGAGAAGCAGCAAAGCTTTAGCAATGTTGTCCATGTAGTATATAAATGGGATTCTTAAATTTACGTACAACTAAGGATGTCAAGAATAATGTTATGATTATTTTGACTATTACCCATTATATGAAACCCATGGGAGATATTGTTGCTGTAAAAGAAGTAAAACAATTTAATCACTTTTATGAAAATTAAATAGAAACTTTGACTAAATACACAATAAAAGTGTTTACATTAATGTCATACTTCGGATCAAATATTTTTCCTAAACTCTAATTTTGTCTAAGTCCTGCAGTAATGTAGGCGGTAGATGCATTATTACCCTTGGTGCTAACAGCCTCATCTAGTGGCATACTGAGAATCATGGGTAGAAGCCAGACAGTCTGGCCTCATAGCCCATGTTCTTACCCATGTTAATTTACTACTACACCAGCTTTTCACGGCTGAGGCAGTATTAGCACAGGGAAGTAGAAAATATCATTCCTTTTCCAGTTATTTTTATTGGCAAAGAAATTAAGAATTGACTTATTTTAGCTAGCATGACAGATGTATTAAATCAGCCTTACAGTACTGCAATAAAATACCTGAGATGATCATTTTAAAGAGAGGAAATGTTTATTTTGGCTCACAGTTTATGGAATTTTCATCCGATGTTTGTTGGTTCTGTTTTCTCTGGCCTTGTGACGAGGCAGCAGATCATGATGCAAACATGTGGTAGAGTAAGCTGCTCACTTCAAGAATGCTGATAAGTAAAAAGAGAGGGGAGGGGATGGGTCTCATTACACCGTTTCTGCCTTTTGTGCATACTACTTCAAGGACCTAACTTCTTCCGCCAAGTCCTTCTCTCTTGAAGATTCCACTGTTTATCAATGTTCTTGAAGCCAAGTCTTCCCCATATGGACTTTTGGGGGAACATTCCAGATCCAGATTATAGCAATAGCCATAAACTAAGAAGTCTCTCTCTCTCTTTTTTTTTTGTTTGAATGTAAACATTTCAAACTGATTCTCTGTATGTGTGTTTATGGGTGTGAATATGAACAGATAAATCAGAATTGTACAATGCAATAAAGATGTTGAACATGAAAAACAATAGAAAAAAGACTATAACATGCTTCTAGGAAATTTTTCAAGATGAGCCTTTTATATATCAAATAATATGTTAAGACTTCTAGGTGTAGTTTTTAAATTCTTATTTATTGTTATCATGTAGCAGCTATTTTATCATAGCTAAAGTATTCATCCTTCATGATAAAAATATTTATCATATTCATAGGATAAAGTAAATTATATTTTGATATATAAATATTCACTTATGTTAATAGAATGTAAGTCATGGATAGGTCTTCTAACTAGTATTCTTGGAGTTTCTAAAATAGTCCTGATTGATATATTGATTATAATTTTATAATGAGATCATTCTTTCTCTACTACTACAAGGTGGCTTATATGTTATATTTCCTCATTATTGAAAAAAACAAATGAGTTATTTCACAAATATAATGAAATCTATGTAACAAAGATTAAATATATTTTACATCTATCTTTTTTTATTAAATTTAATTAATGCAAATGGCGTAAAATGTTGGAAAGTTATATGATTTTAAGTTCCATGTATACTTACTCAATACATATTGCATAGATTCCAAAATTGGCACAGAATACTTCAACCTATAACAGTAAGAAACTGATAGATGGTATATGTACTACATTTTCATCCTCCATACTTCTGTATTAGTCAAATTATAATATCTGACCCCACAAGTTAAAGGAAGAAAGGTTTAATTTGGCTCATGGTTTTAGGTGATTCCATCCATGGTACACTGGCTCTAAAGCACAGAGCTTTATTCATGGCATAAAGCTGCTCTGCTCACGGCAGGTGGTGAGCAGAACAGAGGAACACCAGCACAGATACAGAGACCAGGGAGTACATGTGGGCCTCTAAATTATATCTCTATGACCCTGAAGCTACATCAAGAAATGTGTTTACTTAATTTCATAAGAGGGCCACAAGTCAATAAAGTTTTTAATTAAACTTCGCCATCACAATTTCACTATTGTTTACCATGTGTTATTGTATCACATGGAACACACACATATATGATATGAAGGCACATTAAAAATTTTTTCACCCCAAAACAACATGCTGATGTGGTAAAGAAAATCAGAGCTGTTTTTAAAACATATAGAGAAAGGCCTAAAATAATTGATGTCATTCTGCCTTGCATTCAGTACTGAGTTTCCTTAGCAACCCAGTGCAAAATCGGTAACATATTTCATTATTCAGACAGTTTATGCATATTAGTTCCTTAGGGGAGACCTGAATTTAAAACACAAAGTATGATACGGGGTTCCCTACAGAAGAGCAACAAAGTGATCAGCAGCAATTGTGCAACCGCTGGAGAGATGAATTGAGTATCATTACACTTTATTTAGAGATCTTCAACACAAAACATACAGTAATAATGGTAAGCCTCAGTTTAGCAATAATAGAAATATTAAAACAAAGTTTTCAGGAGATGAAGACAGTCATTTCTATGGCAGTAATGTAACACCCCGGTACATTTTTAAATTTTTAGAGGTGAAGAGTTGTGACTAGTGTTTTGTGGAAAGAAATGATGGATGACTGACATCCTGTAATGCATGCAGGACCAGTGCAGAACAGTAACATAAAACTCTTTTGAGTTGCAAATGTCTTGCCAAATATTCCTCTAGTGAAGGAAAATATACAAAGCAACTATTTGAATTTAGGAATAATTTTATTTTCCATTAGAAATGCAAAATATTGTATTTCACAACACAGGAAGGTAACTACTAGTAAACCAATGGAAAACTTTGTTTTGTAAGATTTAGGAATGTCTGAAGTGATTTTTCCAATTTGAGAAAATCACATAACACTGCCGAAAGTGTTTAAATGTCTATCAATCTATTTGTATAGTTTGTCCTAAATTGTGGTCCAGCACTTGGGACAAGTGTATGCCTACTTCATAGTACCCTCCAGAGCAGAGAGAGCCTCGAGTTTTTAATGCTATAAAGTGTTCATTTATTGAAGATTCCTTCTTTCCTTATTTTAGAATTATTACAGTACTTGTTTTTAAATTTGCAGCTTTAGATAAGTTTAATTTCTTTATTAGCAAAGGTTTTATTATAAAATATTAGGTGTAAAAAAGGAAAAAGGTTTTGTTTCTAATAAACTTGAGAAACACTGGGCTATTGTAATGTAGTCATATGTATTTTTATAGTGCTCATATGAATACAAGTAAGGAATAAAAAATAAAAATGTTAAAAGTGCATTTTCTTCAACTATTATGTCAATTTAACTCATATCTCAGTTTTAAATAACAAAGGTGTAGTTAGTTATTTACAAAAGATTTTCTAATCAGTCTAGAAAACTTCAATGCTCTTTCTTTTGGTTAAGGCAATGTTCATTTTATTTTGCAGAGTTGAGTTTATTTCAATGAGGAATAAAAATCAGACTTAAAAATAACAAAATATGTGAAAAAATTTAATGGACTTGGAATATGCAGAATAAATGAATGGAAGATGTTAATTGTTAAATAAATTTGAATAAATAATCATCAATCAAAAATTGCTGGGTTTTTTTCTATAAAATTTTCCTTGTTTGGAACTTGTCTTTCTTCCCTAAAATCACATGGTACTTTACAAATAAAATGATGAATTAAGAATCATAGATAAAAGTATACTTAGAAGATAGAATTTCACTTCTGAAATTTCCTAACACCTCTTATCCAGATATAAATTAAAACTTTAATGACTAACTTTGTAATTTCCTCAGAAGAAATCTTATGTAATTTCTTACTTACATTACAGAAACACCTTTTTTTAAAATTTAAAGAACTGTTTGAAAACCACAAAATTATGCATATCTTCAATGCTCACACATAACATACTACAAATGTACTCAATTATAAAAATAGATGTATTGTGCTTTGTTTTTTCACAGTTTCCTCAATTGTGAAAAAAATATAGTTTGTATATATTTAATTTTGAATTTCATATTTGGTTAAAAATTGGAAAATATAAATCTTTGACCCAGACATGCACAGGTATTTTCAATAGAGGTATCGACATTATTAATGACAAGGAACTTTGGGGGTTTCCTGCACTACCAGTGCAATCGGCATTTTATAGTGGCTATATTTGGGTACTAGAAATAATCAGATAACCAAAAACAGCTCAGGTAATCCTGCCTTACAAAGGTATCTTAGATTTTTAAATTTTCATAGTATTTTTATATTTTGACACAAATATTAAATTATTTCTCTTTCTCATATATATTTTTAATTATTTCTTTCTCATATATATTTCTAATATTATATACAAAAATATAGAGAAACATTAAATTGTCACTATCACATCCAGAAACAATTTACAATTTCTTAAAATATTAAATGTATTATATAACACAGCCATTCAACACCCAAGTATTTACTCCAGAGAAAATAATGTGAGAATTATAAATAAATGCTTCTAACAAATTTATTAATAATACACAAATTTTATTAATCTACTTATATCTTTCTTTACCTGATTTAATATTTCAGTTTTGAGCTCGTCTACAAGATCCCAAAGATATCTCTTAATGTCCATTGAAGCCATGTCTGATGTTGCATGTTTGCTGCCCTCAGTCTCTTTTGTTTTTCCCTCTCATGAATCATTGTTCTCAGGGTTTTGGGCCGGGGGCTTTTTCTTGTTTCTTTCTCATCATGTTTTTGGTTTCTTCTATAGTAGAGGTCTCAGCCCCTTTTCTTGTTGTTTATGGCTCTTCTGAAGCACACGGGCAAGGGATTTCTGCCCTCTCCTGTTTGCTCTTGTCACTGAGGTGTAAGCAGAAGCTGCATATGCTGGCCGCTCCCCACCAGGCCAGTCAAACTTCAGGGGCCTTCACCAGGTTAGTGTGTTCTAGGCATAGGGAATCAGTTTGGGAAGGCTTATTGGGACCTGGCCAGGGGCATGACCCAGGCAAGCAAATCCCACAAATCTGCTCTGGGGAGGGAGCAACCAACTGAAGTCACTGTTATTCCTAGTTCAGGTTCCTCCTGCCTGATTCCAAGATGTTGTCCATTTGGTCGCGCCCTTCCTGTGTGAGGGGGTCTTATTCCCAGCACTGACCATGGATTAATGGAAGTCCCTTTGTCAGCTCCATTCTCCACTGGGCTCACCAACCCCTGACTTCAGCGTGGCTGTGGCTCCTGTGAATCATGGTGGGCCAATTCAGATGGTTCGGTGGGTTGCAGCAAAAGTACCATGTCCGCTAATTTTAGCTGTTCCAATTGTAGCTCTGAGACTGTGTGTTTGATGAGCTTTTTGCATTTTAGTTTCTTCCTGTGTCAAGAGGGTCCATCTCCCTCTGTCTGGATCTCTCCAGGATGTTTTATTCTGGCATATGAGTTGTTTCACCCTGGGAGGCTCTGTATTTTGTTGCTCACTGATCAGCCATCTTTAGTTCATCCTCATCATGGATTTTTAACAATAGCTCCCATAAATTTTAGCAATAGATTGACCAAAAAAGTTCTCTATTTATCCATAGTTGAATTTTTAAAATCATGTCTAAGGATAGTACTTAAAAGTAAAAACATATCCTTTTGTAGTAGATGACCAAAGTGAACTAAAAACTGAGTAAGAGCTGATTGCTCAATAATTTATGAAATTGATTCAACCTGATCCCCTTATGCACAGCAAATAAATTCAAGTCTTCTATACTCTGAGTTGCTAATAAAAGTCAATTTCTGCAGGGTGGGCAGAGTCAGTTGAGAAGGAAAAGATTACTTGGCATATATTTTGGCAAAATATAGGTTGTATTGTACAGTAATACTATCTATAAACTGCTTGGCAGTACTTAGAAGAAAAAATGTCTGCCATCTGAAATTATGTTGCACATTTCTTTTAAAAATATTATATAGCTCTTCTTTCAGAAATGGTCCTGCAGATGCTTTCTATTTATATTTTGTTCAGTTACAGTATTTCATTCATTCTTAATTAAATGTTTATGTGACTCACATTTAAGTTACCTTGAAATTATATGTTTTATTTGATTTCTGAGAGCAAGCAGTCCCCTGTCCCAGTATGGCACAGTGTAACAAGCAAATTATACTAAAACCCTTTCTGCCAAAACAAACTGTGTTCTGCGCAGAACATTTTATTAGCATTTACTGAGTACTATGCTCAGCAATTAAAATCCTCTCATCTTGTTGGTATTATAAAGAAACTATAGCGATTATTTTAAATTTGTCTTCAACAAGTTCATCAGTTAGGATATTTAAACAATTAAGTTTCTAGAACTTAGATAAAATTTCCACACCATCAGGCACAGAGTCCATCTGAACTTGCAAAACCCACTTTATAAATTAAGAAAATTTATGGATATTCATTATTTAAAAGTTTCATGACAAAGTAAATACTATTATCCTTCCACAAATAGTTGTGTTAGAGAATTTCAGAATTAGAAAAAATAACAGATGATGGAAATAGCAGTGAAAGTCTTCACAGCAAGTTTGGTGAGGATATCAAATTTCTTCAATGGGTATTGGCATCAGATACAGACATGCATGCAGTAATTTCATTCTAGCAACTTTTCTGGGAGATATTTATATTTTTTATGATATGGTATGGTGTTTAAAGGACACATAAAAGAGAATATAATAGTTTAGCCTCTGTTATAAATGCAAAAAGTTTCATTTTCTGAATCAAAAATAAGAAAATCATAGAGAAATGGCAAAAGAACAGCAAAAGTTGGTGTCATTAAGGATGCTACTGTGTGTAGTGTTCTCAACTCTACAGTAAAATATGCTTGGGTTTGGTATATTTGGAAAATAACACTTTTAGTAATATTTATATAGCATTGTGGTATACTTTTTTATGTGAAAGGATTGGTCACCTAAGCTTTAACTTCAAATAAAATAAGACTGTAGTTACATAGCATGTATATTAAAAACTACTTTTCCAAATTTAATGAATGAACATGACACCTATAATGATTCAAACAAGGAGAATAACATGTCACTTGCTCCTCTCTTTATTGACAGATACCGATGTATAGATATAGATACAGATATAGGTATAGATACAGATATAGATAAAGATATAGATACACAGATAATAGGTAGATGATGATAGGGAGAAAAATAGAGGTAGATAGTGGTAGTAAGCCCTCCATCACTATAATGAACTTGTAAAGAGAAAAGGTTTATTTGGGCCCATAATTTTAGAGGTTCCAGATCAAGACGAGGGAGACCTACTGCATTTAGCCCATGTTGGGCAGGCCTGACGCAGCCTCTTGTAGGCCGGCTTGATGTAACTGTTGGGCACATGGACAGTGCTAACTGCTCACTTTATGGCCAGGAAATGGAAGAGAGCACAGAATGATCGAGTGTCCTATGATCTCCTTTGACCTCCCCAGTGACTTAAGAATTCCATGTTAGGACTCACTCTTTAAAAGTTCTACTACATCCCAGTAATGTCAATCTGAAAAACAAACCTTTAAGGCACAGACATTTGGGGGCCAATTATCCAAACTGTAGCATGTACATATTTATGCACATGTATTCAATGAAAACATACAAGGTGGTATAACATGCACATGTAGGGAAACTTTTGATAGAGAAAGTCATTCATTGAGGGTAAGATTTTCCAACATTTTGTAGGGCAAGGAGTAAGCTGTACACATTACTGAAATGCTGAAACAGACACAAGTCATGAGACTGGTTGTGAGATAGTGAAATGGTGATGTGAAATTAATAGAATTGAGGGCTGGGGATGTAGCTCAGCAGCAAAAGCACCTAGTGTCTGCCTGGGAAGCGCAAGGTCATGAGTTTGATCCCTGGCACCAAAAAAGAAAAAAAAAAAAAAGTAATTGATTTGATAATGTAGAATTTGAAAAAAATTAAAAACAATAGAATGTGTTAGTTTTGACAGCCAGAAAGCATCTAAATGAATTCATATTTGAAGTTTTAATTAGATTTTGAATTATTATTGCTATCAAACAATGAATCTTCTGAGTGTTTTTGGCAATTTAAACTCAAAATCAAACTATAATAAGCCAAATGCTGTTGTTTATTTTTATTAATCAAAATTAACACATATTTTTAGAAAAATTCTTTTAGAAAAATTTCTTCAGAAAAAATTAATTGGAATTTTTTAGAAAAGCACTTAAATTGATATTTGTGTTGAAAATTTTCAGCTGAAAAGGCTTAGGTGACCATGCAATGCTTTTCATTATATAGTTATTTTATTTATTATGAAAAATCGAAACTTTGTTTAGTAATTAGAAAAGAAATGAATTTTTTAGAGTGAAATATCAAGAAATACAAAATTTTTCGTTAAGCTTCTGAATAACTTTCTAGAAATTAATGTTGCTACTTTTATTTTCCAACATACTGGCAGAAAAACGTAATATTCCCTGGGTCATTACATTTATTTTTCTAATAGTCATCATTGTACCATAGCATGGGGGTAAATGCTGAATCATGTTTTTTTCAAGTAATTTTTTTAAAAAAATTATATGTCTTACCATTTCTTGCTTTTCTGTTTTGTTTTATTCTTTAGACTTCTATAACAGAAAAGGGAAATTAGAATAGTCCTGATGCTCAGGGAAGATTTTCTTCAACATATTGTCATATTTTCTTCATGGTCTTCTTTGAATGTCTGTGTTTTCTGATATTTTTCTATAATATATACATTCAAATTTTAAAAATCTATCTCAATTTAAAAATCTAGAATTATTGTGAATGTTTTGCTTATGATTATTTCATAGTTCTCAAATGTATTATAGCTGAAAATACATTAAAATAATATTATTCCCCCACACTCATCCTCATGTATAAGAGAACAAATATTGGTATTATCAGAAAGCAACATTTGGGGAAAATAATGGTTTCCAGACAGAGCAGAGGTTTATTGCCATTTGGGAAGAAGAGGAAAAGAATTTTTAGTGTTTGTATGGCTATGCATGCAAAAATACCAAGAACTGCATCATGTTGTAATTTGTTCTGGTTAGCTATTTTATACAACAAATGATTGCAACATTAGAAGCTTGAAACAATGGAAATTATTATAATCCTGGTTTCTGTGAGAAGGAGCTGGCTGGGCTCTTTGGCTCAGGGTCTCCCAAAGCTGTGAGATGGGGACTGGAACTGGAGCAATAAGTGGGAGAATGTGAAGCAGCCCTGACACCCCTTTTTCTGTCATGTGACATCTTCCCCATGGGTTGGTCTATAGGAGCTAATTTGAAGTCTCACATTGCAGTTGCCCAAGACTGGTCAGACTCCTCTGGAGGGTGAAGGCTCCAGAATATGAGTTTTAAGGGAAAAAGTGACAGACACATGGACTTTGACTTGCCAAGAGAAGCCACCTAATGTTAATTCCACTGTAGTTTGTGGGTGGAAATAGTTACAAAGGGCCACCATGGAAGAAGAATATGTAGAATGGCAGATATTGTTACATTTGGAAAATACCACTTCATATAAAAGAGGCATTCACTCTTTGGTTTATGAAAATTGATGTCAACTAATGTAAATTTTACTTCAATTTATAAGTAATATGAGAACAAAAATAATATCAAAGAACCACAAACATGGAAAAATGAGCCTCATAATTTTAAAAATGAAGAATACAGACTTCCTAGGAAGACATTACGTTGTCATTTCTTAACTAATATTGTCATATTTTCTCTTGAGTTTTTGACTTCTTCAATTATAAGAACTACAAGTATTGAAGAAATTATATCATAGCTGCAGGACAACTTTCGCAGACATTCTGTTTCAGTCTTCTCTGCTACATTCCAAGATAAGTCAGGTTTTCAAATAAAAGGAAATGAAGTCAGACTATCAGCCCTGAAGACAGAAATGGAGAAAATTACAGAATTGGGATTTAAGTTTAGAAACTTCTGAACCTAAGTGCTCACACCTATTCCAGATTTACACATGTATGAAACGAAGAGATGATTTTAAGAGGTATATAGCCACCAACCCTAAAAACTAATTCTCTTTGCAGAGAATTTGAAAATTATTTGCTCTTTACTTATCTTTCATTTTAGTCAGCTTCAGTTTGGAAATAGCCTGCACTGAATATTTTTCTAATATTGACAGTCTCCCTTTGCAATAAAAAAATAGAAGACATTGGTCCAAAGCCTTTGACAGGCAACAGTAGTTTTATAAATCTACTTTATATTTTTCAATTTTATTGTATTTGTTTTTCATTATTATTGTGAGGCATGATATTAATATTCCACTTATGAATAGTTATGAAAATTTTTAGATTGCAAATGGATCAATTTAAGATAAAATAATTCATACACAATTTGCACTATATGAAGCAGCTCCTGAAGGTACACAGCTACTTGGTTATAGTTTAGGCTAATGCCTTAATCAATATTTTCATATTTTCCATCCAATGTTCATGCTTGGATTGGCTGGAGGAAAATTACTATTACAGAATGATCTTAAATTACTTCCAAACACTCACAATTTTTTGAAAAATGTGATTTCAGATTTTTCTTAACTATCTACCACTATCTTACTTGGTACCCTTATTTTACAGTATTTCCCATTGTCTTTCCTCTTTGGCAATTGCAGATACACAACCTACTCTGTAGCATGAGACAGATGGATGGAATCTTCTCCCAAAGAAATCATCACAGCGAATAGTAGTCTCCAGAAAGAATGCCAGGAAGCTGAGGTGTCAAACACCATGTTTACAGGTCTCTCATTTGACAAGATCCTGAAATTCAGAAACCATCAACAATTTAGCAGCCACAGAATTGGGGAAAAAAAGAAAAGAAAAGGCAAAATAAATATAGCTTGTTTCTGATACTATTTTATAAAGTAATAATAATACCACTTTTTAAATAAGAAAGTGAGTCAAATTGACTGCTTGCCAAGGAAACAGTTGGTGTGACAAAAGGCTTGGCTAGTCCTTGATATAATCATTACTCTCATTTTTGCTTCCAAAAAGCAAATGTTTCATGTATTGATTATAGGAAATATTAAAGATGTAGTATTATGAACACCAGCCTTGGATATTAATAACCATAAAATTCTCAAACATTCATAATCATCACATAGCATCTAGAAAGTCCTTTCTCCTCAATGTCGAGTTTCCTTGTTATTTACAATGTGAAAAACTTTAAAAATGAGAATGAAATATGAACAATTTTGAAAATATGAGAATGAAGGTAAATTGAGAAACTTTTTTCCTTTTAAAATGCTTAGTCTTAAATGTGATGTAAATCTATTTCCACTTTAAAACATTAATTATGAAATACATATGAATTATTTAATTAGTAATGTTGTACAATCACTTCAAGGATATCTATAAATAATTTTAAATAAAAACTGCTCACTATTAAGTTCACATTTAATATATTCATGCTCTACCTCACTCCCACAGAAAATATCAAATTTTTAAAAAATATTTAAGTAGTCTAAACATGCACATCTATAAGATATAGTACATTTCAATAATACTTTCCTGCTATACCTGATGAACATTTATAGGTTATCATACTAAGACAGTCTTAAATATATAGACCATAGATAGTCAATAAATTATCTTCCTAAGCCATGTGAGTGACTTAAAAATATCCACCATGAAAGACCAGATGGATCAGCAGATTGGCAATTTATGAGCTAACTTCAATTTCTCACTGGACAAAATGAGAAAAGGTCATCCACCATCTGCCATGTGGCATATGAAAAATGAGGTAGTGAGCTTAGACTTGTTATCATAGACAGGTGCCTACTATTGAAGGAATCAGCCTCATTCCAATGTAAATAATTTATTCACATCCCAGCTGATAAATGATGAAACCTTAGTTTCTCGACTAGAGTTTAAATCTTCTCCAGGTTAATGTAAAAATGGAGAATAAAAATGGTTTTTAAGGGCCAAAGATATAGCTCAGCAGCATAAGCACTTGCTTGGCAAGCACAAGGTTCTAGGTTCAATTCCTGGTATGTATATATGTATGTATGTATATATATATATATATATATATATATATATATATATATACTTTCCTTCAAAAAAGAATGTCAGTTTCCTCATGTATATTTTCATAGTATTGAGACAATATGTCCTCAGATACAAACTTTTAGTTTACCTTTTTAAAATTATTTTATTTTGTGTTATTGCAGAGGTAATTCATTATAATCAAACAAATATTGGGAAATAGAAAATTACAAGAATAAAGTTAAAATCATTCACAAGGCAAAGACACAAAATTACAAAGATCTTAACATTCTGTTCATGCACTTTCTGCAGTTTAATTTTTAAATACAAGTCTCTGTAATGTTTTTAAAAATAGTATTATACTTCCTGTGCATTTAGATATACATTCAATCAATACTGGGAATTCTCATTAGTAATGTTTATGTAAACATTATTTTGTAATCTAATTTCCTAATTTGATCCATGGTATTAACTCTTCTTTGCAAAATCACATCATATTCCATATCCGTAATTCTTTTTTTAATTTAAACAGGAAAAAATAAAAATAACAATAAATCAGTGTTTTGAAACAGGCTAATAGAACAGTAACAATAGCTAAGACATTGTGTATTGTTGTCTACATAGTAGTTATTCAGATTACAAGATGAAATACTGTCCAAACAATATTAGCATAGACCTTTCCTTTCAATGAACTAAGAGAAAATATCTATATTACTATCTTAAGTATCTTGTCTATATATTTATATATATTTTAATCCCTAACTTTGAAAAAAATGTTCTTTAAAATATGTTATTATATATAATCACTGCATTTAGATATAAAACCTAAGACATCTTAATATCTTGGGCATAAAGTGTACAATTAATATTTTAGTTTTTTATTTCAGATACACACATTTGTAGGCTACTTAGATTATCAAACTACTGTATATGTGGTTAATTAGGGGGAAAATGTATGAGAGAGACAGAAAAAGGAATTTGGCAGAAAAAAATCATAAGTATAATAATTTAAACTACAATTGAAAATCTCAAGCATTTAGGTAATTTTGCCAACATATAAATTTTATTCTGTCATTAAAGCAATAAATTTTAAATAACAATTTTTTGAAAGAGTCTAGCTAATTATTGAAAGAATGCCAAGTAGACAATGTATAGTTAGGATTTCTTTACTTATTTTTCTCTGAGAGTGATTAAGTTTCACATACCTTGAGGTATCTTTACTCCATAAATATCCTGCCAAAACTTGGATTCTTGGCATTCTGGAGAAAATCTTGGGGGGCTGTAGACTCATTGGATTACAATAACTTTGATCCAGAGCTATGAAATGATTTCCTTGTAATACTTCTGATTACATAAAAGGAAGCTTCAAAATCTCTTTCCTGTAAGCATATGTGATACCCTTTTTTAACTTAATTAAAATATTTACTCCTACAACTGCTTTTATCATCATAACTTATATACGTTTTTCACTTGTCATAATGTAATCTTCAAAATTAAGGCTAAAGCTTTAAGGAGTCTTAGTTTTTAGTAAGATATTATAAAATCATCCAAGTGCTATCCAAGGATAAAACAAATCAATCAGAAGACAGAACAATAATTTAAGAGTATATTAACAACTTGAGTATTTATCATATATATGATCAACTGAACCATCATTCATTTGTAGCATTTTTACATATAGTAATATATATGCATTGATATGTACTTCATTAAATGTATTTTAATAAACATTTGCAATTATGTCAACTTCTACTGGTTTTTGAAATAGATAATTTTTCTAACTTTCAACTATAGTTTCCAAAACCACTGTATAAGCCAAAAGCGTCTACTCAGATCCTAGGTAGATGACTCACTAAATATTCTACACTAATTTTGAAACATCTGCTGGGAAATCTCTAGCTATATTTCCCCTAATCATCTGATAATCCAGCCTGATAGAATAATATTTAACTTCTTCCTCTAACCTCCATTCTTAATTTTTTCCAGAGGAGTCATACTTTTGTGATTTAATTCATGTTAATTTAGTATTTGAATAGATTTGCTGATATCCCAAAGCGTCTGATAGCCTTGATTTTTCCTGTTACTTGCCGAGAAATCTCTCTGATACAAACCACCTCCATGCCTATGGATTTCAAAATATTGTGCCTCTATGGATGCCCTATGCCAATGCTGGTGCAAGAACAACTTTAACTGTATTAGAATCTTAGTGTTCACTCTTGGATCTCATATGTCATGCTCACATCTGAATGCACAGTGTTTTCTCTATTTTATACAGCAAGAAGGTCTTTTTTTCCCCTGGTATGCCTTCATTTGAATGAGTATTCACATTCATGAAACAGAAAATACATACTGGACTTAAACATGTATGATGTTTTAAGAATTATCATATGTATCCACAATGTTTTAACTTTCATTTTGTATATTGCTTCCTAAAGAATATTGAAGTGGAGTAATTTTGATAAAGATAAGGGAGATCGAACTGCTTAAACTAGGGTAGATCTATTAATAATACTTTTCCAGGCACTTAGGAACTTCATAGAAAACATGTACAGTTAAATTAATGCTAAATTTTTATTGAAGGTAGGTATTTGGCACATAGATGGATGGATGGATAGATGGGTAGATAGATAAATGGATGGATAGATAGATAGATAGATAGATAGATAGATAGATAGATAGATAGATAGATTCAGTAAAGAGTAAATAAGAAAAGGAGTTTGTTCATCAAATATTTGTGATCTAAGCTAACAGTGCATTCAGGAACCATAAATATAAAAATATTAAGATAATGTCCAATTAATTATTTGCACACATAGGTACTTACTTTCATTGCACAATATGATACCAAAAAATTATTTAGATCAAAACAAAGGTGCTAGAAAATGCTAAGATAGTCCAGAGCAAGAGGTTAATGCTACTATAGAAAAAAAAATCAAATTGTTCACATACAGATGCATTCAAGAGACAGAGACACGGAACATGAATTAGGCAGGATAAAGATAACAGTAACTGTCAGAAGATAATTGCTAAACAGATTGGAAAAGAAAAGTACAAATTCTCTTCCAAAAGAGAAAGTCATTTTGATTAAGAAAGAGAAAAAAGTTGCACGGTACAGAATGTGAGCATGAAGGAAAGAAAGGTAGATTTGGTCTTATAGATATTCTAAATGTGTGTTCCATTTAACATTCACACTTATTTTACTACTCTGCAGAACACACATAACCCCAGATAATCAGCTTATTACACCATTCATTGATTATTTCTCAACAATATAAAGTCTTATTGCTGTTGGACCTTTTGGCTAAAGATCAAGTACAGAAAATACAGTCTTTAAGACATATACTAACAAATGGAAATGACTGAATTTAGAATATATAAGGGAAAGTTGCTCATTATAGATAAACAAGTTTAAGAGAAACCTAAAGAAATTCTGCTGAGCAAACTGAACAAATGCTGCACCCTGGGTTAAAGCCTCCAAGAAAGCATGCTTGCGTATGAAAGGTTGCCTACCACTCCTCAATTATAAACAGGCCGTCATATTATCTCACAAATAATCTCATTGCAAAGTATAAGATTGATATACAAATGGAAATGCAATACTGTAGGGCCCAGAACTCAAAATACGGCAATCAATAATCCTAAGTCCTTCTACAAAAGCATGTAAAGGGTTACTAAAAACACAAATAAAATAAACTATTTGGATTAGGAGACATAGTCAAGCAATTTAAGTGCCTTTAGCAGTTTTCAAGAAAAAACAGTACTTTAGAATAACAATAAAAAATGACACTAAGCTATTATACTTCTAGAGAGGTTTGTTTATGTGTTTATTTCTCTTTTGGAAAATAAAGACAAAAACTTAAACTTATTGAATTGCTACTACTTAAAAGAAGAGGAACATAAATAAGATTTAATTCTCTGCATTTTATTTAACTGAGAATATTAATTCTATGATTTACATACTGTCAAAAACCAAGTAAATAATAAAAATGTAATATTCCAAGAATTATGTAAACCATGTTACTCAAGGAAAGTAAATTGTAATAGTTTTTGTTCCTTAAAAATAGTACTATTTTCAAAAGAACCAAAATATTAAATATAGAGAGTACCTCAGTTAAATAATCAAACATGCTTTAAAAAAAAGAAGCCTTTTGAACAGAATGAGAGAAGAATGGGTCAATACCCACCACAACTACCACTGAAAAATTTCTGTAAAACATTCACACACAATCACTTGCACTGATAGTTGCTTTACATTTAGGAAAACATAATACATGCAAATATTATTCAATACACCTCAACTATCTACTATGTCTGACAAAACTAAAGAAAACTGTGCTATTATTAGGCTATTGTGAGGAGGTGAGCTATTTGCGGTTAATAAATTTCAGTCAGAGTGTTGATGAGGATGGGAAGACGTATACTTAGTTTAGAAGTTCAACACTGTCTCAAAGACAGTGTTGAACATATCAACTTTGAGTTATTCTCTGGATGATTGGCTAGAGCTCTGTATCAGTGAGAAGACTACAAAGAAGACAATTACAGGATGAAAGGAGTGTGGGTTTCATGGTGCAAATTAAGAATGAGCCTGGATCATATTTGATACACAAAAAGTACCTGTAGGATAAAACACAAGAACGAGAAAGAATTTCACAGGGCTGTATAGACTGGGAGGTGCCACTCTATTCTGTAAAACTCAAAGAAAGCTTATAAAAGGGATATAATTTTCACCTGCATGCATCCTTGTCACTTCCATAGTGACAGAAAATAGTCATTCAAAGGACAGAATTGAAGAATATAATTCACAGCCTCTCTTGCAGCTAAATGTAATCATTTAAGTAAATTTGCACCAAGCGAATTACATGTGTCAACTGATAGTTCAGCTAACATTTCTGAAAAGAACTGATGTTGCATGCCTCACATTGTTTTATTTTGAAAGTCTCATTAATATGCCTAAAGCCTGGAATATAGATGTAATCTTTGCAAATTAGCCCACTGATATTTGAGTCTGTCTTGCTCACAATCAAGTCTAACACTAAAAGATATTGCATGATAGAATGTTAAGCGTAATATTATATGTCTAAGCAAGATAGTAAAATGCCATAGTTGGCTTTTGAAGCTCAAAAGTCAAGAGCAATTTGATACATGACAAATATTTTTAATTACAACATTGAGTGCTTTATCATCTGCCCCTTGCCCTTTCAATCTTTTCAGGTGTATTAACATAGAGTAACTGAATATTTACCAATCTCTTATGCATTTATTCCTGAAGACACTGGGCACATTTCCATTGCATAGTATAATTCTACTATGTGAGCTTTTGACTACATTTTCAAGTAGCATTAGCTAAATTATCACAAGTGATTTAGGAAAAATCCTAATATTTTTTAAAAAACTTCATCATAGCAACATGAAGCACACAATAAGAACTTCATTTGCCTGCATTTTCTATCACCTGCAGAAATTTATAAATGGATATAATGCAACAATTGTCACATTTTTCTATGGTAAAAGTCACTGGAATAGTTACTTTTGAAGAAAATTGTTGCCAACACTTTTCTTAAAACAACTGTCAGTGTAACACTATGATTCTAAACCTAAAGAGAAAAACTGAGCTCTGTGAAAGCTGGGAAGTAAGCTGTAGGAAACCTCCCAATGCTACTCAAAAATAACAACGTGGCCAAATTACTTAAAAAAATAATAGTCAACATCTTTGAATAATCTTTTTCATGGAATACTCAAAGCTGTTCAAGATTTTCTTTTTCATTTCAAGGACATGTGAGCCAACTGTTATGTATGATGTATCTTGCAGGGATTTTGAGACCAGCATGACTTATGTTCGTAATATTTGAATGTTTTGTATTTTTCTTGGACTTATCTACACATTGTGTCAGAGCCAGCACAAGAAACGAAAGAGAAAATTTGATCCTTATTCTCAAATATTTAAAGTTATAACTGTTCTTATGCTTTGCTTTCTTATTACTGGAAAAAAATGCGCATTTTTCTCATTGAATGAACCAGTTGTATCTGTGACTTTAACAGCTTCAGTTCGTTCTAAAGAGTGCTCACCTAGAGGCAGCGTGGTGTTAGAAAGGACGGGCTTTGACTGACAGTGGCAAGGAACTCACAAATCATTCTTTTGTCTAGACAGTCTTTTCCTCCTAAAATTAAGAATAAACAAATTCAAGACTGCAGCTGCACTGGCACTACATATAGACAAGATGGGTAAACAAAATTTGACTATTTTCCCGTTAAGAGTAGGCACTGTTACTGATACATTTTTTGTACCTTCTACAATGTATTTCATTTGCCAGAAGGAAAAATGCTCAAAAGCTGTGTCTTACACCTCTGTGTGACATGTGAACAACTGCTACAACGTTCCACAGGGCCAGTTCTCTCCCATTAATCACAGAAATAATCCCCCATGTTATATCATGTTAATTCAATAATGTTCAAACAAAGATCTGCTAGCATCAACATTGCTTGATATGTTTCTGACATCACTCAGTTTGGGAGGTGAGAATGAGGAAACTGAATTGAGTGGAATAAAATTCTACATCTTTGTAGATTTTTTAAAAGAAAGGAAGCTCATATATGATGATTTTATGCATTTTATTCTACTTTTCCCATTCCATTGTTAAATTAAAAATGTTTAAATGTATCTCATCATATATTTGTTCACAGTTTTGATAAATAAAGCTTGTTGTTTGGCACAAGACCACTAGACATAAAAGGGCATGGCCATCTTCTGTAAATGTTTCTAATGTTATCCTTAAATTTTTGTGAGTGGAGAAGTTAAATCATTGAAATGCACAATACGCACCATAGATATTTTCAGTACATTTTTTTTTATCAATTTTGATGTGTCATTTAACCGTACTTTCATAGTGAGATAAACCTATTTGGTGACTGAGGGAGACACACTGTGCCCAAGTTTCACACTTTTCAAGTCACCTCTGATTTCAATCTAAGCTTCAGTGGGCAACCCTACGTGTGCCATCAGTCTTCACGCCAGCAAGCGTGCTCTCCTGTTTTCCTGCTTCATGCCTTTCTCTCAAGGTTGATCAATCTCATCCCACCAGTGGCTGCAACCCAAAAATGTAACACGGAAGGAAAACTAATGTCACTGGTGAAGCCTCAGTTTGTGTGCCACAATGGAAGCTAGATTTATCCAGCCCCGAGGATGAATAGTGCAGTCAGTGTGCATACAAAGCCAAGCACTTGTGTTCTGGCTGTAAAAGTGACCTTGAGGTCAAACCCTTTATTGACTTTTTTCCCTTCACTGTCTCACTGCCTTAGTCCCCTCACTTACTTTGATAATCCTTTCAAATAATATTCTGGAGTCCAGATACTTTTGTAAACCGTATGTTGGTGATTCTCAAAGTATGATAGTTACCACTAAAATACAATATGCAACATAAAATAAGGTAAAATCATAACTCATAATCATCCAGTTAATTTCATACCAGTAAGTGTAATATAAATCACTGATGGAGGTCAATACTTTAAAAGCTTGAATGACATTTGAAAATATAATAAAATAACAAACCTTCTACGAAGAATGTAAGAGCTAATTTAAAAAGAAATCTCATATATGGACAGTGTATTCTATTAAATTTATACTGATACTTTATTTGTTATTCTTTTGTAATTTTATTCAATGATATTATCCATTTATTTTTTTATTATTTTATATCAGAGATCAAACTCACGATCTTGCTAGGCAGGTGCTTACGCTGCTGAGCTAAACTCTCAGCCCCTAGACATTTATTCTTATCTGCTTCCTTTTATGCTTTGTAGACAAATACTTGAGTAAATATCAGAAACCGTGTAAAAGAATGATACTAATGTGTCCTTTGTGGGAAAAGGGACAAACGTAATCTCTTTTATTTACTGATCTGCCAACTATAATTCCCAGTTACAGATGAAGCAAATAGTTCATAACAATTTTATAAACAGGTTATTACAATATGTTCCAGGAACTGAAACATTCCTGAACGGTTACAAAGTGGTGATAAGATTTTAAACCACCCTTTTCCCCTTTATTCACAGGGAAGTTGAGGAAAAGATTAGAGACTTTTGCACACAGGAAAATTCAGCATTGTCAAGATGGCACTCTATAGAGAAATTTAACTTCAAAGTCTAATAGAAGAATGTTCCTCAGTAGCCTGAAATATGGCTGATAACCAAGACTCTTGAACTAATTGCCACGTTACTTATCTTCTGTTATTACACACTATTGAAGAGATAACATTTTTCCTAAGAATTTTATTTGGTTCTGGCTAAAATCAAGCATTATGTTTCATTGTTAAATTGAAGTTATTATAAAAAATAACTAGCCTCTGAGTAGCTATAAATCATTTGAAGTGTCATCATAATTGAACTGCAGAAATTATAATACAATTAGGAGGATATTTATATATTTAATATATATGTATATATTTAATATATATTTAAATCATACTATTTCTAATATTCCCTAATTCTTGGGTGCAAGAAGGGTGTGTGTGTGTGTGTGTGTCTGTGTGTGTGTGTGTTTACATCTCTATGTATATGTGTGTGTTTTGTTTCAAAAATTTTGATCTGTGTTGATTCCTTAAATAAAAACTTAATTCAAAAGAAAGCTTCTATCTCATCAGTGTGTTGGTATTTTGAGGTGGGCATCAAGGAGGTAATTGAATCACACAGGGGAAGACTCATGCTCTTACAAGATAAAACAGGAGAAATTGAACACTATCTCTGCTTCGCATCAGGTAAGGATATTATGAATAAATGCCATCTTCAAATCAGGAAGGATGTCCACACCAAAAAACAGATAAGCCAACATTGTGAACCTGGACTTTCTAGCCTGGAGACTAAAGTAATTTGTTATATCATTCTGAGCTGATTAAGACAGTATCCAACAGCCATCTGGATCTGTGTGGATAGGATGAGAGATGTCTCAAAATTAGATGAAATTGAAAGAGTAGAAAATTGTTTTAGACTGAGGAAAATGTGAAGATAAAACACCAAGGCTAAGGACCGAGACTTTTAGGGGCTTTCATATGAAGGACATTACAAAGGTTTATCTTTCTACATAATCATTTCCTTTAATTATATCAAACCCTTGATTAATGTCTGATGCAGCTGTAGAATCAAGTGCAAATTATTTTGATGAATAAAAAGATCAAATATTAGAGGGAAGAATAGTCTGTAGTGACAAGGGATTGAATATTACAAGGAGGAATGGACTGTACCACATTTTCCTTTGCTTGTTTCCTTGGGGAGATTCATGATCATTTAATATATAGTTAAGCCCAGGAGTTTCAGGCTTTGACAACTGTTAATGAATGTATTGCTTATAAACAACAAAGCAGTTTATGCCTAGAAGTCTCTTAATGGATGTAAAATTAATTTTGATGTTTAACTTGAATAAAGGATGAAAAACAGTCACTTAGATTTATGCTGCCCTATGATTATTTAAAATGTAGTTTCTTTAAACTCCATCATAGTTGAATTCCAAAGTTGGAGCAAATGTCTAGGGAAAAAGTATGAGAATAACAGGTATCTAAATCATTCTGTACATGAGGGCACATCTGTCTGTCTAACTCTCCTTAGGGTCGTATTGACAATCACATTCCTAAATCTGAAATTTCACAGATTATTAATTAAAATTTTTCATATTAACCTCACTAAATTTTAATTTCATCAAATCATGAAGACAATTATAGATCAAATTGAATTAATCAATCTACTACATATAATTATTTCATTTAAAAAGATATCATAAGACATTGCTATAATGAATACACATACATATGAAGAGCCAACTCTCAAAGTCTATCTCTAAAATATACTTAAACATCAGAATATTTTTGTTTCTATATTTGTCAGACAGGGGTTGAAAAAATAATCATAGATCAACATCAGAACTCAGACTACCATTCAGGAATCATTGCATGAGATGACAATCTATCTCGAACTGAGAATGCAAATCACCTCAGTATTTCATGTGTGTCAGGCCGGTTGCCCCTTTGAACTGATACTTCATAAATTCACTCCCATGATACTTGGAACTGTTCCAGGGATGCCAGAAGTTTGCACTAATGAAGGCGTTCTTTACTGATAGAATAGAGATCAGGTACTCAGGGTGCACTGAACAGCTTGAAAATTTAAACCAAATTGCTCCAGCCTCTAAATGTCAGCAGGTGAGAGGCAACTAAGACAGGTATGGATTAAGAAATACTTTGTATCTTATCTCAAGGTTCTTTTTAACATAGGAATGTACGAAAAAAATGAGGTGGAGACAGCACAGGTGGAAACATACCATGGAGAACCGCCACAATAAATGCTAGCCAAAACTATTTTCCTTACAGATGTTCTGGAAGAATTTTCTCTAAGTACATTGTAATTTTGAGAAGCACTTTAATAAATGTCTGTTTTTTCTCCTATCTGAAGAGTTCATTTATCCATGCATATTAAAAAATTCTCTGATGCTTTCTTTTGGTTTCATGCCATGTGATCTCTAAGAAATAAAATCACATAATAATTAGGTCTGTTTTATATATCTGTAACTAAATTTTTTCAATGAATAACAAATGGTTCCTTCTTAGCAAATTTTGAACATTAGAAATATTGTTATATTAGATTTCCTGTGGTGGTTTTATCCTCTGTGTTCCATACATGTCATTTCTAGAGGATTCAGATTACTTTGAATAATAGAGGCATTGGTTGTTCATTAAAAAAAATCAAACACACTAGCTGCTATTTTCAAATTTATTTTATTATTTTAAGGCTCATATTTCTTTTTATCCAGAGTAAGTCATGCCAAAAATTTCAAAAGCACTTTTGGCAGATATGTAAATAATTTGGAGAGCAAATACCCAATTAGTAAATTTTGGCATGCAGTTTTTTGAATCAGCATGAGAAGAGAGGAATATTTTAATATCCTTGACCAGTTCATTACTATTGATGAAGCTCTGCCCACACATGGAAAGCTCGCCAGGTTTTATTTTGAGAAAAGTATGGCCAAGGAAATCACTAACCAAAAGCTTAAATGTTCAGATAACCCAAAATGGATTGTCTTACACTCAATCAATTACTTTCTAAAAATAAATCTAATGAACTTATGTTAATGACCTTTTCTCTCTTTGAGTAATATCATTGTTAATTGCATACTACTGCAGAAGGGGAAAAACTGCTGGAATTGCAATGGTCTCACTTCAGGGAGCAAAGGAGGAAAGAAGCCTGACGGTTTGTTCCCAGGGAACTTTCCCACCTCACAAATCTGCTCCTTTGTTTCATTCATCTGTACAGAGCAGTAGCTGTTAGCTGACTGTGCCACTCAAGAAAGCAGAGTCTAACAGCGAAAGGTGGAGCGTAGCAACATGCTTCCCGAGTTTCTTCTGATGGAAAAAATGGTGAGAGTTGGATTATTTCTAATGTGGAACAAAAACAAGATCACCTTTTAAGTAGAGATTCAAAACAAAACTTAATTAACAATACAAGTTTCTACTAATGAAAATAACTTAAATCCCGTCCTGTATTTTAAATGTCATATGAAACTTCTTTCATTATAAGTCTACTTTATAAAAAGCATCTATCACAGTCTCCAAGTTCTTTAGTTTTTCCCTTTCTGCTGCATAAAGAGCTTTAGTATGCTATGCAGGAATATTGCTTTCCATTATTATCAGAAATAATTATTCTGACTGTTCCCGGATATCTTTAAGAGGAAAAGAACCCACCAGACACTGTAACATAGATCAGTGAGACTTTGCAGAAGCCTCATGAGCTTGAATCTTCAGCAGACCATCAAATCTGAGCAGCCTTTTGGTCATTTGACTACTCCAGTAAGACGACTGAAGCACCTCTTCATCACACCCTCGTCCTCCAAACCACAGCGCCTGGCCATGAAGGTAATAGATGGGCAAAGCTCCCCTCTCTGGAACCCATTGCTGTAACGGAATCTTCACTTGTGTGCTGTTTCTTTCTCATTTATAGCCAGATCTAGAGCATCACATAAATATTTTAAATGCTATTTCTTCATACACAGCAAGATGTTTCCTGAATTGTAGAAATGCATACGTAGACACCAAATGCACACATAGGCACATATGACATCATTGTACACACCTACATTTACACACATTGTATGTAGAGTAAGTTGTGATGTGTTGAATAATGCTATGAGTCTTTCTGTATAACTCACAGAAATGAATGTGTTTTTCTTGTAAGGTTTTGATTAAACAAATAGTGTTGAGGTTTTACATTGTATCAGGCTCTGGAATCTTTAGTCTTGATTGAATCTAACTAACATTCCTTAAAATTCACTTTTTTAGTGCAAAAGTCAATTAATTGCTGAATTTGTGAAATTGGGCAAACATCCACAATCTGGTTTCCAAATATTTGTATGTCCCAAAGTATCGCCTGCCCATTTGTAATCACTTTCTATTCCTATTCCCAGCGCTGGGAAACTTCTAATCAGCTTTTTATCTCATTTCTGAATATTGTTTTTATAAAGTAATCATACATAGAGGAATATTTTGCAGCTGGTCTCTTTTTAATGTGGTTGAGGCCATCCATATTTTAGCATATTATCATTAATGTACCTCTTTCTATTGCTGAATAATATTCCACTGCACAGTACATTTGTTCATATTTAACAGTTTGGCATTCTTGTAAACAAGGATGATGCTCTGAACATTAATATGCACTATTATATGTAGACAGATGTTCATATTTCTTTTGTGTATATGTCTCTAATTGGAACTGAGGAGTAAATTTCTGTCAAACTTAAGAAACTGCCCAATCCTTTTCCATAGTGATTGCATATACCATTTATATTTTGACTAAAATGAGAGTTCTATTTTTGACACAATGCACTAATACTTGGCTTTTGTGCATTAGTTTTGATGATAACTATCTTGTTTGGTGTGATGTGGTACCTCGCTGTGGTTTTGAAATGCATTTTCCTATTGATTTATGACTTTTAGCATCTTTTCACGTGTTTTTTGGTTGTTCGTTGATCTTCTTTAGTGAAATGTCTATTTAAATCTCAGGTACTGGTGTGCATGGAGGATGCATCAAGGAACAGAACTATGTCTGACCCTAATGGAGTTCATTTTCTAATAGCAATAAAACACTTAAATCATAAATAATAGCTTTAGAGAATTGTAGATGTCATGCCATATGGAGAAAAATAAAGCAAGGTAATGGATATAGAGAGCATCAGACTGTAGGTGTGTTTTATGTTTAAGTAAAGTTGACAAAGAAATTTTCACTGATAAGTGAATTGAAAAATATTTTAAACAGTAAGCAAGGATGTTAGCTGGATTTTTGGTGAATAGACGTATTGCGTGTTCACTAAATTTGGAATTATTATAGGAACTATTTAAATAAGAGCAGCAGTAACACCTTCCATTCCCTAAGTACTGTTATTTAAAGAAGCACTGGAGACAATGATACAGGTATTGTTCTTTATGAAATACTGGGGGGATTTTTTTACATTTCAAGAACTACATAGAGCAAATATTCCAATATTTATGTATATAAATTATATTTTAATGAGATCATTCAGTTTTTCCAAGTTACTGATATTATGCATGTTGTTATTTAATCTTCTGACATGGAAATATGCCTGCATACATCATTTCATATGAATCCGTTTTGCCTATATTACAGACAATTGATTTTTTTTCTCACTAAAACAGTCAGAAAACCTCGCTTATTACCCATCACAACTTCATGAGGAACCTCATAGCATAAGAAAAATCTAGGTGGAGATCTCATTTTAGACAACATTAGAGTATGTCATGAATTGTTGTTATTGTTGTTATTTTAAAATTCTAACTAGATACTTAAAGTTGGCAGAACATTGTATAAGTTATATTCTTCCACTTGTACTTAAACAAAGAATAAAACAAAGATAAAATACACCCATGCATAGGTGAGACAAAAGCACTGGCAACTGAACAATTAATTCTCTTTCACTTGCTGAGTTTTTTAAAAAGGAGTTTACTTTTATTTTGTTTGCTACAGTTTTGTTATTGTTTCACTTTTTTGTTTGCTTGTTTGTTGTTAGACTAGGTATGCTTGTGAAGAGAGAATGCATTTCTGTGACGTAATGACTATGAGGTCACTTGACCTCTGGACAGATGTTGGCATTTGCCTTTGGCCATCAAGCAGTAACTCCTAACACATGCCAACTTGCTGGCCCTTGTTTTCCCTTCCCTAAGGCTTTCCAGATGGGTGTCATTGACTGGAAATGCTACATGAAACTCTGATGTTCATTTTGGGTCTAAATGTCTGCAACAAAATGACCTGGTTAGAAAAGGATGTACAGATTCAGCCAGTGCTCAGGCCCTAAAACAGAAATTAGCATCACCAAAAGCATTATGCAGCTTAGGCTTATCATATTCCAAGGACAAAAAAAGATGCAAATAGCAGTGCTAGAGATAGTGGTAGTGCAGTAAAAGCAGTTAATCTTCTCATTAGTAATGCTAAGACAGGATTAAAATCACTAAAGTGCCAGTAAATGTTATCACAGACCAGACACACACATACACACACACACACACACACCAGACACACACACACACACACACCAGACACACACACACACAACACACACCAGACACACACACGTACGCACACACACACACACCAGACACACACACACGCACGCATACACACACACGCACATAAACACATACACCCTGTACAGTTAAAAATTATAAACTCATTGGTGTTATGTGAAGTGCTAAGTACTCTTGAAAAACACAGACCTATAACCTGGTTTGGTAAGGCTTAGAATTCAGTATATAAGGCAGGCAGAATATGACCAAAAGGTGGAAAGCAATTTCTAAAAGTAATATTTGGGTAAAACGAAAAGAATGAAACAAAATTCACCTAGGTCAGACTATAAAATCAGAAAAATCCTGAGCCATAGATGTGTATAGGGTTCAAATGGAAATAAAAGCAAAGGTCCTGAGTAGAACTTTGTGAATATAATGCACATGTGGTTTTAGGAAAACATAACTGGTACAGAGTTTGAAAAGTGCAAGGTAGCAAATTATTTCAAAGTCATTATATAATTGTACCAATAGATAAAACTCCAGAAGGAAAACACAGGTCATTCCACAAAGTACTTTAGAGGAAGTTGATGGGTAATTTAATTGAGCCAAACTAAACATGGAAATATTTATTCAGACTGAACCTTGGCATTGGATTAAGGATGCGAAAGATGCTGGGATTCACAAGGTTTGCAGGACAATTAGGAGTACGAAACATTAAGCATGGTTGTATTACTTACAATGAGGCGGAATTCTGCAAAGTTCATTATTTTGCTTACTTCTTTCTGTTTATTAAAAAAATGCAAAATCTTAACTCATGAAAAAGGTACTTGTGTACTATGTGAACAGAATAAGTATCAGTAAATATTCCCTGGCTCTGTAGAAGTCCCAAGACAAAAGGGGTATCATGAGTGTGGTAATATAACTGAGTACAGGTCAAATAAAAGGAAAAAAAGAAAAGCAGGAGAGAGATAACAGGCAGAAAGTTAATCTGTGTAACAAAAACACCAAATTACCAGAGTATGGGCTCCCTGTTCACCACACACCTGGTGGCTGATTTGTAAAGCTCCTGGGGATTTAACCCAGGACTCTTGGACTTTGCACTGAGCTCTCATCCCAGTCTGTTTTACTTTTCTTTTTCTTTGAGAAGGATGTTTTTAAATGGATAATTTTCCCAGGGTGATCTTGATCTTAGGGTTCCCCTGCCTCAGTCTCTTAATTTCTACCTTTCAGTTTACATAATGTCTTAATTTTCTGTTCACACGTACTGAAAAAATGCAAGAAACTAAAGGACATATTTTCTATATTTCTCCATTAGAACAAAATGCTGACCAAACTTTGAGATGTAGTAAAGATAGGTTATAATGTTTCTAGAGACACTTTGTGGTTTTAGAACACTTGAGAAAATTAAAGAGAATTCTGTTTTCAAAAATGTTAGATTGAACCTTAGTACTCTGGGAAACAAAACTCTCATAATGATCTCATAACTGGCCTCCTTTAAAAATAATAATAAAACTATATTCAGTTTGGATGATCTTGAATCACCTGCTGACTCAAATGATGAATTTAGGTTCTTACTAGTGGAAAACTTGAAGAATGTTTTTTCCCATGAGGTTTCCAGTAGATTCTGGTTTGTGCCTGGCTTGAAATTCCAGTACAAAAGCTTTTTTTGTGGTAGCTCAACTTTGTCTTTTTTGGATGCAACCAATGCCAGGAAAAAAACTGAAGTGAAGAAACACAGTCTTTTGTTTTGCTTTGCTTTGCTTTGTTTTGTTTTGTGTTGTTTTGTTTTGTTTTTTATGATGTGTTTCCTTGAATACTCACTCTAAAATACACTTAAAAAATGAAACCTGTTATCTTACAAGAGAATTTAAAAATGTTAAATAAGTTAGTGTGCTCAACAGCAATGATTCTGTGACACTGAATTTTTTGATTGAAAAATAAAATATTGTTTACCTAACAGCAAGCTCATGAACCCATCATAACATGCAGTTATTAGAACTCTGGGACCCTGAATGAGATTCAAGTAAGACATATTTTTTTCCCTTTCTAACATACTACTTGAAGATTATTTTTACAATATAGGTAATGTGAAGAAGGTAACAGAGTTGCTCCTGGCACTTAACATAAAATGACAATGGAGAGAAGTCTGAAATATCTTTTCATTGCCATTTGGAATTCTACTTATTTGAAATGAGGAGAAATTTGAGTTTACATTTTGTGGTCTGAAGCCCTCACACTTTGCTCTGGGACCCGGCAGCCAGAAACCTATAGCTTGAAATTGTCTGTGTCACCCTTCGGACACCCAAGGAGAACATGTGTATGGAGAAAATGATATTAAGATTTCAATTGAAAAGTCATTTTGCAATTAATTTCTAAGTTTATATATTCCGACAACTTTAATGGGGGTCATAATGTTGCTTTAGGTGTTGGATTTTGGAGAAGAGACATAATTTTAAGATCCCTCTTAAAAGTAACCCTGGGGGGTTACTTCCAAACTTCAAGGAGGAAAAAAGCAAGTTATTTGAAATAAAGCTCATCACAATGCCTTTTTATCAAAACCCCAGCAAGGTCTCATTTTCTGACAGTGCATTGGTCACAGTGGCATGGAGATCTGACAGCCAATGATTTCTGCATTTTTATGATAATTGCCCAAGGTCAACCTAGGATAGTGGCCAGGAGAAGAGCATATGAACTATATTCATCAATTGATATCACTGTGCAAAAATACCTGAGAATGAAAACATAAAGGAGGTCAACATTACAGCCCATACTGTGCTCCCTTGAATGCCTTATGCCAGATCAGCTGGACCCCAATCTTTAAACTCAGCTTCCACAGAGTCGCAGGGCATGTACAAAATATAGACATGTTCTTTGGCAGAATGTAACATGAACACCTCTAGTCCAATTCCCAACAGAGTCTTCATTTTCATCTAAAAACATCAAGAGCACAGTCTTGACTCTCTGCATTCCCCTTAGCATTCTGTTCTTCTGAGCTCTTAGGAGAACAATTGAGCTGCACCTGCAACGTTTGCAAAGCTACTCTGGCCCACATCTTGAAACCTTTCAGAACTCCTCCTGTGCACCTGTACTGAGATTTCTGAACCACATTGTCAGGCACAGTCACAGCAATGTCCCCATTCTCTGTACCCATTTTCAATGTCAGTTAGCTTCCTGCCACTGTGAAAGTTTAAAGGAGGAAAGGTTTATCTTGGCTCATGAGCTCAGAGGTTTCAATCCATTGTCACTTGACCTTGTCCTTTTAGCCCTGTTGTGAAGCAGCGATGTCGTAGGAGGGGTGGGACATAGTTAAGAAAAGCTGCTCACCTGATGGCAGCCAGGAGGCAGAGAGAGAGAGGAAAAGAGCCTGTGCTGGCAGGGTCCCTCCTTTTTTAGCTTTTGTTTCTCTCGTCCACTAAATCCTGGGTCGCCCTGCCCTCATTCACGGTATGTGTCCCCTTTCACTTTGCTGTCCCACATGCCAATATTCTCTTGAACTAACCTTAAATACACACCCGAAATTATGCTTACCTAATTCCCTAAGCATTTCCCAATCCAGTCCAGTTGATGATCAAGATTTTCAATAACATCACAAAAGCCTTTTTAAAAAATACTCGCTCTATCGTATTCCTGCTGTCTCCAAAATCTCTCCCTGTCCCAGTCTGCAGTCATCCACCTCCCTTGATTTCTTTCTAACAATTCTTCCAACATCCATGTCTAAAGAAGTACAAAGAGTAAAAGAAAAGATGTTTATCCCTGAATTATATCCCTGTAAACAATTTTCTGGGAAATTTGACACAAGATTTTCATTTCCACAGTGCCACAATTTAATCAACTACAAGGAAAATGTAAAATCTCATATACATTGTAACTAAAACTAAACACTAAAATTTTGATTAAAAAATAAGACAAGAATGAATATTAGCATAGAAAGTTAGATATCTCTGCCACAAGAAGAAATAGAAGTGGGTCAATCCTATTCTTTTAATTATGAATGAAACTTACTTATCCTCATCTATCATATTGTGCAATTTTAGTCAGAGTATGATTGTCACAGCAATCACTTTTAAATCTTAGACAAGATGCTGCAAAGACAATACTGTGGGGCTTTTAAGACTGGTTTCAAGTGATCATTCTGATGGACTTTATAAAAAAAATAAATTTTTCTTCCTAGAACCAACACTGAAATCAGTCATGAAGAATTCTAACAGACTTCAACATTAAGGGATATGTTAGTGAAGTTCTTATTTTATTAAGAGGCTCTTTTAAAGTGAAAATCCAATAGTCATTTGATAAAAATAGTATAAGGCAAGGAAAAACAACAGAGAAAGATATGATCTGCTCTTCTGTTATTAGAAAAAAAGTGAAACTGCCTGTGACTCATAACATTAATCCTACTCAAACATCTCACATAGTCACAATTCTTGCTGAGAAAAAGAAAATAGATTATAAGGCTAAAACCAGTATTGGTGGTAAGTACTCCAAAATGAAGAATAGGAAATATAAAGTTAAACCAATGTGACCCAGAATACCAAATTACATATCACCTGTTTTTATAGTTAAAAATATCTGTTTGGCTCGATTCAAACAAAACAGCCTTCAATCCATTTGAACTAAAGATAAAACTTATTAATGATTAATGATGGACCAATAAGGACTAATAATTTATACTAAATTTTTTAAGTATTTTTAAATGGTAGAAATACATCATAGGCTTCCTATTATTTATTTCAACAAATTATCCATCCTATTTTGTCTAGAATTTCCTTTCATTAAAACAGGAAAGTATGTAAAATCTGAATTATATATAGACAAAACTAATTTTAAAACTTCTGTTTATTAAAATAAGTTTTCTAGTGTATTTTTTTTCTTCTGTGTAGTTACAGAGTACCGTTCTATGTACCTAACAGTTGCATACTTCATTAATTTAAAAGAAGGAAAACTAAGGTTCAGTAGCTTACCGCTGAAAGGTTATAACCGTTGTTAGGCAATCTAAATAGGTTTAAGTGTGAGAAAATGCATCGATCTTCCTTTTGCATTGTTGCAGAATACTAGAATTTGATTCTTAAACAAAGCTAACTTTTCCTGCTTTAATAAATATACCAGCACCAATATTTAAAAAGGGAAGATATGCTTATAAAATCAATTTATTCAACCCAGCAAAGATAGCAATATCCAAATTTAACAATTGTGTTACACACAGCACTGAAAATCCTACCCAGAGAATTAGACAAGATAAAGCAATGAAAGATATCCAAAGCAGAAAGGAAGAAGTGAAAGTATCTTTCTGAAAATAAAATGATCCCATGTATTGCAAACCTTAAAGACTCCATCAAAAACTGTTAGAAATAATTTACTGATTAAAGTTTCAATTATGAAACAACATATAAAAATGTTCCGTAGCTGGGGATGATGGAGCAGACCTGGGGCTCAGGAGTCAGAGAGGCTGAGGAAGAAGGATTGTAAATTCAAGCCCAGGCAGAACACCTTAGCCACTGAACAAGATCCTATCTCAAAAAATAAATGAATGAGGAGATGTGCTCCACTGTGAGGTCTCTGAGTTCAGTCCCAGTACCAGCAACAACAAAGTAACAAAGTCTGTTGTAGTTTCATACACTGTAACAAATTACCTGTAAAATAAATTGCACATACAATCCCATTTACAACCACTTAAAATATTAATGAATGAATTTAACCAAACAAAGACCTTCACACTTATCAAACTCTCTAAAAAATGCTGAAATACTTGTATAATTTAATTTAAAGAATCAAATGTGACTAACCAGCTATGTTTTATTTGTTTATGCCTGTATTTTTAAATCTTGTTCTGTAGAAGTAGTGATATTTTCTTTCATTAAAAGTTAACTTGAATAATTCATGAAATTATTATTTATCTAAAACAGTCTTCATTTTTAAAGTAATTTTCAATATCCCTGAAGTAGAAATATTTTCTACTAGTGTGTTTTAAAGAAGTAAAGTACTTTGGAAATACAACAATATTAAATGTATATGGAATTAATTATATTATTAAATCTTAGTCGATGCTTTATTTGAGCCAAAGAGTAAATCCATCCTAAGAGCCCTAAAAATGCCAAATGCATGCCCTTTAGATTATTGCTTCCATAAAGTCTGAGAACTTTTTCTATTGAGAAGGAGAATACATCAAGTTTATGTAGTCTTCCATCACTATCAATGGTGGCACACCAGCTGTTCACAGTTTATCACTGCCAGAAGTTCCAAGATATATGTGAAATCACGTGTGATAAAGAACTGTTCAAGCAAGTCTGACTTTAAAGTCCTAACTTATTCTTAAATGTGTAAATTGTGTACATGCATGTTTCTCTATTTTGCAAAGAATGTATTTGTCCAGAAAAAATATTTTAAGAATATAATTTGGTGTCATGTTGTAGAAAGTGTACATATTATAATAAATTTTTTGTTATATACCTTATTAGTTAAATATCTATATAGAAGTATTTTAACTGCATAATGAAACACTATGTAATACAATATTTTCCACCAATACCTTTATTTCATCATCTCCAAAAGATCTTACAAATGGGGTCTTTTTTTAAAATTCCTATTTAAAATATCATCTATCTATTTGTGTGCATGTTTATGTGAAATGTAAAGGTATAAATATATCTTCAGCAGCAAAATAAATTATATAAATAATCATTGAAGAGAAGGTATTACTCAGAATTCAAGACCAAAACAAAAGGACAATTTGAAAAAAAAATGATTAGCAATTTCTGAATAAACAGCAAAAGCTATGCCTTACAAAACAAACTAATTTAGGAACTTTAGAGGCTCAAATTTGTATGCAGAGGTATCTGTGGTTTAGTTTGGGTTGAATTGATTCTCTACAAAAGAAAACATAAAAGTTATATTTTACCAATTTTTCACTGGCTAGGCAACCAGTTCTGAAAATAAGATGCAGTGCCATTTGCTGTATCTTCTCTCTAGGCTACTTTTGTGTGTGATATACATCAACTGTGGTTAAATAAGTTACCTTTACAGGAGCCAAGGAACAAATGAGCATTGATGTGAGGGCCACAAGTCACCACTTATTAAGTAGGTAGGATGTGGAAAATCAGAATAAGCCTTTAGTAATGTATTTATTTTAATTCTGTACATATTAAACGTTTGAAATCTGGCTAAAATATAAAAATACAAAGTCATAGTCCCTTTTTTTTAAAGTGTTAAAATGTAATAGGTACAACCACATACTTTTTCTAAAGTGGCAAATTTTCCATGTATAAGTATTTATCCTGAAAGCTGTACCTCCAACATTTTTCAGATAGTGTGTATTTCCCATATTATTTCATTACATTTGTATCTTGCATGCCTCATGTTCAATTTTTTTCCTAGAAATGTCTTATTTAAAATTCCTAATAGAGATAGGAATTTGTGTTGTGGATATCTTGAGAAAGAGCACATTTCATCTTTGTGGAGAGCTGCGGATCCGAGAAGTTCTTCAGATGGAGGGGACGTAATCATTCAAACATCAGTTTAGTTAACCAGAAATAATTTTTCAATTCACTTGAGAGACTTTAAACCTGAAGACATCTTATCATGGTTTGAATGCTGTTGGAGACCTTTTTAAATACAAGTAAGCTAGTTAATACAACTGAGGTTTTATTTCTTTTACACAGTCTTTAAAAATATTTAGATTCTTCTATTATTTATTAGAAACATAGTCTCTGTATGCAGTTAAGGCTCACCTGGAACTCACTATGTAGCTCAGTCTGGCCTCCAACCCACTGCATTCTCCTCCTTCTGCCTCCAAAGTGCTAGAATTACAAGCATGAGTTATTATACCTTGCTAGCTCCATCTAATTTTTAATAATCAGAATATTACAATTAAAAAGCTGTATTTTTAGCTTCTCTGAAAAATCACAGTATGTGCTAAGATCAAACCCTTAAAATCAAGTCCTCAGGCAGGCGTGGTGGCGCACACCTGCAATCTCAGCACTTGGAAGGTTGAGGCAGGAAGATCACCATGAGTTCAAGGCCAGTCTGGGTTACATGATGTGTTCAAAGCCAGGTTGAATTGCAAAGCGAAGCCTTGGATCAAAACAAGAAACAAAACAAAAAGAGACAAAACAAAACTCCCCAAACCAAACTGTGACTAAGTGTATTCTTGAGAACAGTCAGCTAAAGTTCATGGGTTTCCATTTGTCCAGCTTGTTCATAACACTTATTTCTCTTAGTGACTCTGCAAGTGTCTTGTGAGCTTTTAACTCTGCTTGAAAAATAGAGAAAAAAGTGTTTGCTTTGGTCTTCTTTGTGAAGTGATATATTCCTTTATGGAAAGAGGAAATTTGTTTTCCAGAAAAACAGAGTGAGAATAGCCTGAGCCGAGCATATTGGCAAAGGATAGAGTTCACATAGTTATTTGTAAATTCTGTATTGGTAAACTAAGAATCGTATGATAATTTGCATGAAAATATGGAGGTTGCAAAGTTTCTTTGTAAACCCTAAAGAATGTGGTCACAGAATAGGGACATAGATGGAAAGTAAAATGTACAATTTGTCTACTACAATTAAATTACATGTATTTATCAGAGAGATTTATATTATTGGTCTAAATTAGTTGTAGAAACTAGAAGCAAACAGAATTGTCTAACTTTTGAAGTTTGTGCACCACACTAGTTATTCTTTCCAACATAACAATTGTTTGTGGGTACTATTTTGTCTGTTACTAGATAGAAAGCTAAAAGGAAATCTACATGAGGTGGAAAATTTTAAAATTCTTGTAATCCAATGTGTCTTTATTGGATCCTCTATGGTTTATCTGTTTTTGAAACTGTTCAAGTTTCAGTTAATGTGGGACACTGTTTTTCTCCTAAACTCCATTTTCCGATCATCAAAAAAGGTCCTTGTTGTTTGTTTTCAGTGACTCTTTCTGCCAAAACTATCTTCCAAGTACCAAGGGACTTCTCTCCCCTTCTTTTTTTTGTTGTTGTTGTTGATTGACCAGCCCAAGTTAAGTTCTCATAACCAAATGTACAGTTTATGTCATAAAAACAAGTGTGTGCCAAAATATTCTGTCTGGTTTCATAATGGTTTTATTCCCAATAGCCTAAATCTAATTTAAAATATATTATGTTTTTCAATGTATCATACTGTTCTTATAGTCTCCAAAAATTACCTAAGTCTAATTGAAATATGTGAATTATAAAGAGATAGGTGAATTATCAAGACGCTGGTCATCAGTATAAGGAAACTCAAAGCTTTCACATTTCTGATACTTCTTATTAAGAGTATGAAATGATTCAGATTTGGGTCATACAACAAATTTTCTCTTTAAACTTAGTTTTTAATCTTGTATTTCTCCAGTAAATTTAAATATTTACAAAAACTTATATTGTATTTTAAAATCTTAAAATATAGATATTTTGTCCAAAAAAGTAAACAGATATAACCACCATTGTTTATCTGAATTATAAACTGAACAGCAGGTCTTGTTTTTGTTTGCAATTATTTAACCTAAGTGAAATGAAATGGAAATTTTTACATGTTTGAGTTAATTTGAAATTCTTTCCTATCTACCGAAATATATTACTGAATAAAATTGACCAATTTTATATTTCAAAAGTATACATTTAACATAAAGAGTGAAAGCATTCAGTGAAGAATGGATATTTGATTAAAACAAAATGCCAGACCACCTCCAAAATGTTTTCTATTAACAGTCCAAGTTTAGGGGGAAAAAAATTCATCAGAATAGTGTTCTTCTAGAGTTGAATTATCCTTTCTCCCTTTCATCTTCTGAAGTTACAGTGTCTTACAACTTATGTATTAAGCCACAAAAAATAGTCCATTTGGATACTGAAATGTGATGCATAGAGTATATGGTTTCTAAAATAATTTCATATATGAAATATATTCTTGGGGAAATAAAGCAAAAAGAAATGTACAATCAAGATTTTGTTAGTTGAAACAAGGAGAAATACACCTAGCATATTATACTACCAGGATTATATTTTTGAATTTTTATTTCCTCCATTATTCCATGATCCCAGATAGGTATCTAAACATAAGGGAAGCAGACTGTTTTCACAGCTGCTTTTATGAAGTTACACCTAGGCACCATAGACCACACAGAGTGAGCACAATTGTTCAACTATGAAAGTTTTACCAAGAACTGCTTTACTCAAAGTTATTGCATTGCACTGCTTGGTATGTACACACACTCATCAATGAGAACATATATCAGTAAGGAGATTTATTTTGGAGAGCAGTGTTTGGGAATAACATCAAAGAGGGAAATGTTACATCATAAAATAGCTAAAATTCCATGATGCCGAAACTAAAAAGGTGATTGATTGTGCACATTGTACCCAAGAATATGTCCATAACTTCTCAAACACATGTTGGAGGATAAGAAAAATGTGAAGGCAAGTAAAATTGGTAGTGTCAAAGTAGAAAATTATACTGTGCTTGCCAAAGCAGTGTCTCGCAATGTTCAAGTCAATCCCACCATTTCCTATGCATAATTCAGCTTAGGTTATCACATACAGACATGTATCTCATAGCCAAAATTTGTCATCAGTTGATAGAACAAAAGGAAACAGAAAAATATATAAATATTAAACCCAATATTCTCTCATGCATTATTTCATACTTTGAGTATTTCAAGTCAAAAGGCACCCTGTGATGAAATGAATCTCTAGTTTATGAATAACCTTAGAATCAGTGTGCCTTAACCTCCAAGAAAAGGAAAACCTCTCAGACATTTGAAGGTGTAACATGGCATGTTCTACTCATCTTTTAAGGTTTCAAGTTAGGCAAATAAAGATGAGGTATCGTATTTGAACTTTTGGTTTGCTTCCTTAAAGTCTATCTTTAGAATGGATTTAGAAAAGAAAGGGCAAATTGATTAGTAGTTCTGAAATATTAAAACATGAAAAGTAACAATTTTATTTCTATCTCACTATTTTATTAAGCATTCGGACTGCTTTACAGATTTAGTTAATCTCACGCAGAAGTGGGGCCAAACCACTAAAAAGAAAAATATCGGTTCAACTATGAATACCAGATTGTTTCCAACAATCCTCAAGGAGGCTCTGGACTAGAAATGTGCAAACAGACTCTCAGTCACTTTTTAATTAAGTGGCACATTAAATTCCTAAGTTCCAGTCAACTATAATAATTTAAGGTTTCTTCTGGAATCAACTTCCTGTAAAGATAGCTCTATAAACTTCTGTAAAGTTATCTCTACCATCATGTAGCTGTTTTCTCCTGTATAATTTCAGGGATGCCTGATGAGGTTTATTTTTATTGTAAGCCATAATGAAAATTCTTGTGTTTACCCTACTTTTAAGTATTTTCAATATATTCACATTTAATATGCAATGTAAACTATTGAATATATAAAAATAAAAATATGAATTTAAAGATGAGAAAACTTATTTATAGAAAGCATAAAGGCTTCTTTTACAAAATCTTGCAAGCAGGTAAAGGGGTAGTCAGGATTTGAATGCAGGCAGACTAACCTTGAACCTGACCTCATAAACACAATTTTAATACTGTTTCTCTGCATAATCTCCACTTTTCCTTTTTTAAAGCCTAACATGTAAGATAATAGTAACTGTGATTTATGGGATAAATCTGTTTGAGCCATCTATATTCACCCTGGACATCAAAAGGATTCTAAATGTGTATAGAGTTTTTATAAAAAATGAAAGTTCTGGTTTATGTCTCAAAATATATAAAAGATTAGGCTACCCAGAGAAGCAGCATTTTTCTAAGTCTCTATGTACTTTTACATGACTTCTGCAAAAACTATTTACTATTTAAAATAGAAAATAGTAGACATGAAATAAAGAAAAATGATAGATATAATCAGTGCTGTAAAAGTAATTTATATAAACACTATTAATATGTTTGGCCCAGAAAACTACACAGTGATAATTGTTAGAAAGATACATATAACAAATGTGGCATTTTATAGTTTTTGGGATTTTTTGTAATCTGTCAGCTCAGCCTCATGGTTCCAAAACATGGTAAGATGAGGATAAGCTTACTTACATAGGTAAAAAATAAATAAATATGGAATTGTAATGTTCTCATAGTCTGATAGTAACACCCTGAGTTATTTTAAAATAAAAACATTTGTTTAAAATAAGACCCATAGACTTTCAGCTTAAAATGTGTAAATTACTAAACATAAATTAGGAAAATTTTGTAGTACAGTGGCCATTGCAAACATGAGCCACTTCAATTTGGATTACTAAAGACTTTTAAAAATTCTACTTTAGGAATCCACAATATTTTCTTAAAACCAACTTCCATTAATATTGAACTGTAACTTTATCTGTAGCACCTCCTTTCACGAATACTTTCATCTTTTTCTAATGTGGTTAGTCACTTTGACATAACTCAATTTTATGCAAGGACTTCTAGTTTCAGAGATGAAAACATCAGAATATTTGTTGATGTGTAGAGAAACATTTGCATGCTTGGATTTGTTGTTTTTAATTTTCCATTAGTATGTTTTAGTATCATGTAGACACAGCTGAGTTCCAGAGACATAGCAATTTTTTTTTTTTTTTTAGCATTTGATTTCTTGGCCAGTTCTTCAATACTTAAGAGGTCTTTTTGTAACTGATTTTTTTCCTTTTTGGCTAAATCTGAAGGAGATATATATTTCAACAAAGCCAAAGCAGATTTTCATTGCAAAATTAGTCCTATTTATTTTCAACTTGTCAAGATTTCCTTGAAGGTATCCTGCAAGTAAAAATTTGCTTTCAATACTTTCTTTTTCAATTGGATTGTTAATTGAGATAAAATTTACCTTCTGAGGAAAAAAAAGGGTCACAAAAATACATTCTGATCAATTTTTATGATGTACATACCTAAGTAACTATTTAAGACAGCATTTCCATCACACAAGAAAAATTTTTCTTCCTTGTCAAATGCACACTGACTTCTATCACCATATATTTCCAACATCATTTTTTCTTTTCCTTTTTCTGTTGATTTTTTTTGTACCAAGAATCAAACTCAGAAGCTTGCAATTGCCAGGCAGGTGCTATGCTGCTGAATTGTAACCCCAGAACATGGTTTTTGAACTTATAAAGAATATTTTAAAATAAATGTTTATATGTAGTATGAAATGGGAGTGAAGTATTATTTTTCCATTCATTTCTCCAGCTACTCAAGAACCATATATTTTTTTAAAAACTTCTTTCCCACTGAATTGACTTGGTGTAAAAGTCAAAATTTGATCATGTAAGTGCACACTTATGCACCTTTTATTCATTGATCTCTTTGTCTACTCTTACACTATATTAGGGTTCACCAGAGGAACAGAATTATATAAAGTACTTGTATATTTACACAAGTGATGTATTCAGTAGCCTCTACAGAATCATAAAGAGAAGAGTCCCAGTAACCTTTGGGGAAATCAGAGGCCAAAGAATGCAAAATGGCCACCAGTACACTGGACACTGGAAGATCAAGTACCACTCAGAAGTCAAAGGCCAGGAAGATCCCTGCAGTCAGCGCTGTGAGTCTGTGTTGGGAAGAGGACGAATCTGCACTGGACATGCAGACAGATGTTCCATGGCAATTGGAAAGATTGAACTTCCTCTGAAGAGAAGGGAGAGAACTTTCTTTTTCCCTTTTTATTTCCTCGAGGGTATAAATCTGCTGATGGGCACTATCCACATCTGGGGTTCGTAGATTCTTAGTTTGCCATCTGCACTGTGGTCACCCGGAGACACATGCAGGGCTTTACAAACCTGCTAGGCAGTTCTATAGTCAAGCTGGCATATCAAAGTTATTATATATACCAAAAAAACAGTCTTTTCACTATCATAGCTTTATGGTAAGTCTCGAAATCATGCAATATTATTCCTCCAACTTTGTTTTTTTATTTTGTGATTATCTAGATATTTAGATATTTCACATTGGTACACCTTAGAGGATGTTTGAAAATATCTTCTGAAGCATCTGCTGAAATTTAGATCAGCACTTCTTTGAATCTCTACATCAATTTAAAGAGAATTAATATCTTAATGTATAATATTTCAGGTCACTTGTATTCCATTAAGTGAAACTTTGTTTATCTTACAATTTTTCCATTTTCAGTTTTGCACATATCAGTAGAATTCAGTACATTTCACTTTCAGTTTTGCACATATCTATTACGCTTTCACAGGGAGGTTGTAATTTGTGTCTTGCTGCCACACAGTTCTTATTTGAGCTGTATACTCTAATGTAAAAGAGCTGAACACAAGTGGTTCAAGCTACATAATGGGACAGTCATGAATGTACTAGGGATTCAACCTGGCTAGAAAATGTTAAATAATACCTAAGTATGTCATATTTTTGATATGCTTTAAAGTGGTATGTAAATTTTTTTGCATTTGTTCTTTTCAAGAATATGGAAAATGATTTTTGTTTACTTTTATTCTATGAAAAGTCATATATTTATTCCAATATTTTTATTGGGAGGAGAGATGGAAGATTCTTTGGGATTTTCTTATGCAGCAAAGGGTGTGGTCCCTGTGTATGGGTGGTTTATCTTTTTTCTAACCTTTGTTTCTTTATTTATTAGCATAAATATCACTTTAATAAAATAATTAATATCCTGTCAGGAGAAAATATCCCTCAGAAAGAGTGCTTAATATTTCATGCTTATGATCATATTTTTACAGTACATTTTTGCTTATCACACAAAAGTTATTATACACTATTTTCTAATTTGTAGAGTGTGTTTAGAAAGAATGAGCATTGAATATTTCCAAATTCCTTTGTCTTCAAGAAGACATTTCTCTTCATTCATACGTTTAAATTGATTTATTTTCCACTGGAAAACAAGCCTTGCAACTTAATATTAAACCCAAATTAATGGAGTACCCAATTTCGTACTCCCAATGAAGGGAGTACCCAAATTCGTCATGATGAAATCCTAGCATCTCATTAATGATATGTTTCTATATTTAATACAGATACAAATGCCATTGTGATGATGCTATTCAATTCTATATCATTTTACCTCTCAATCATGTAAATATTTCTCTACATATTTATATGTAGGGATGTATGTGTGTGTGATTTGGTTTTGCTTGACTTTTTGTTTTCAGATTGTCAGTTTTATTGAGGTTGTTAGTCTAATTCTAAAGTGGAAAATAGAGATACTTCTTTTCTTAGCATGTAGATGAATGTTTAATAGTCATACAGAATCTGATAAAAACTGGCTTCCATTCAAAGCTGCCTCTTGACGTGTCAAGCCTGAATGGGGAAGACAGTGTTAGAACCCTAAATAAAGAAAGGAGTACACATGAGGTCTAAATTTTGTCCACAGTGGAGAATAATGAAAGTGAAATTCAAGTCATAGCAGCCTGTGAGTCCCCATTTATCTCTGAATCACCCTTATTCTTTACTATCAGAAGAGGGTCAATCACTCTACCCTCAAGTTCCAATAGGTACATCAGTAATGCTTGATGAAAAATGTGTCATCTGTAGCTCTGGAGAGAAGCTTTAACCTAGGTCTTATTTTTAAGAACAGAACTTTTCAGAATGTGAAATATGCTCTAAGTTGGGTCCTATCTTCAGAGGTGACAGGCTAGAAAGATGTGCCTGTATCAAAGCAAAATGTGATCCACCAGACCATTGCAAATATATGGCTAAAATCTGTTTAACCTTATTGTGGTTGCACAGGAGGCGACAAAGAATTTTTTTTTTTTGTACCAGGGATTGAACTCACGACCTCACAATTGCCAAGTAGGCACTTATGCTGCCAAGCTAAACCCCCAGCCCCTAGAATTCTTTTAATGGAGTATTCTTCAAAATGGTCTCTTTGAAAATCAAAATCAGTGAAGGACAGTGATATGGAACCAATTAGAATCATTTGAATTCTGTCACATTTTAGCAATAAGAATAAAAATTTCACATATTTTAACAGTACATACAATAATATCAAATGGAAAATATTTATAATCATTTCATATTTGTGGTTTTTTGCAATTACAGAAATTTTATGGATGTATATTTCTTGCTCTATTCTTTTGAGAAAGACACAAATTACACAAATTCTCTGTCAGGATATCAAGTTTAGTATTTATTATTATCATTATCATTATTAAAAGACAGCCAGATTAACATACATTTTAAAAGGATAAAGATAATTAATTTTATCAGAGTATTATTGAAGAGAAAAAAATTAATCCTAGTTGACAACTGGTGATCAACTTGTAACACCTAACTGAATTGAATCAGTGTGGTGCTGGGTGTGGAGGGTCCACCTGAGGAGTGTTGCCAACGATATAGAAAGAAGATATGCAGAGGAAGAAGCAGGTGTTGTGTTATTGGTTCTCCTGTCGCCATTGGTTTTCCTGGAGAAGCTTGGCAAGCTTCTTTCCTGATAGGAACTTGGTTGCTGTGATCATTGGAGGTGCTCAGGACCTCCTTGTCACTGAAGGTAGCTGTGGTACTTTTCAGGAGAGCTCTGGTCCTTACTTTGAGCACCCCTTCCTAGATCCAGTGTGGATTTCTCAGCCTCCTGGCACAGATTCTTCATCTCACTGGTGCAGACTTTCTAAGCTTGCTCTGCTGACCTTTGGTCTTTCAGAACACAGATTCATGAAACAGACTTGCATGAGACATTGCCATGGGCTCTAGGTCTTCCAGGTGACTCACGCAGGACATTGCCGTGGGATCAAGGCCCTCAGCTGGATACTTACTTTGTGTCTTTGGTGTCTGGATACATTCCTGTACTTTTTTGTGTTTGATTCTTTGGGTGACTATTATAAAATAATTCTATTAAAAATAAAAACATTTATTATCGGTTGATTTCTTGATGGCAGCCATTCTTTCTGGAGTGAGGTGAAATCTCAATGCTGTTTTAATTTGCATTTCTCATATGACCAGTGATGGTGAACATTTCTTCAAGTACTTATTTAACATTTGTATAACTTCATCTGAGAAATGTGTATTCATCTCAGATTCCCATTTTTGGAGAGGGTCTTTGAATTTGAGGGGCCTGATGTTTTTCAAATCTTTATATGTTCTCGATATAAGTCCTTTATCTGAGGGATTGCTGGCTAAAATTTTTTCCCATTCTGTGGGTTTTTCTTTTCACTCTGTTGATTTCCTTTGAAGTGCAAAAGCTTTTTAATAATATGAGATCCCAGTTGTTGATTCTTTGAGGTATTTCCCGTGTGGTTTGTGTTTTGTTCATGAATTCTCTGCCTACCCCTATGTCTCCAAGACTTCTACCTACCTTGTCTTCCAGTAGATGTTTTTGTGTCAATATTTAGATCTTTGATCCATTTTGACCTTAGTTTAGTGCATGGTGATAGGCATGGCTCTAGTTTCAGTCTTTGACATGTGGAGAGCCAAATTTTCCAACACCATTTATTAAATAGGCTATCCTTCCAGTGAACATGGTTAGCACCTTTGTCAAATATCAGGTTGCTGAGTGTCTTTGTAGTTGCATTTACATCTTCTAATCTGTTCCATCGATCTTCAGGTCTGTTTCTTTGCCAGGACCATGCTGATTTTATCACTGTAGCCTTGTAGCATAATTTCAAGTCAGGAATTAAGATGCTTCCTATCTTGCCTTTAACAAGGTTTTGGGGAAAAAGGAACACTGCTCCTCTGTTGGTGGAGTATAGACTGGTGCAGCCACTATGGAAATCATTATAGAGATTTCTCAGAAGACTAGGATTGGAAATTCCATTTAAATCCAGCTATTCCCCTCTTGGGTATTTTCCCAGAAAAACTGAAACGTCATGTCACAGTGACATATGTGCAACCATGTTCATAGCAGCACAATTTGTAATAGCTAAATTTTGGAAATAACCAAGAAGCCCATCAACTGCAGAGTGGATGAAAAGGATGTGGTATTTTTATACAATGGAATATTACTCAGCTATAAAAAGGATGATCTTGAGGCCTTCATAGGTAAATGGAGGCAACTTGAAATGATCCTCATAAGTAAAATAAATAAAAATCATATTTATAAATATCACATTGTGTCTCTAGTGTAAAAAGTAATAAGAACTGTAGGAGTAATAAATCCCAAAATGTGTAATTGCTACCATTAAAAAGATAGGGAAAGAAAGTGCTCTAAAGGGTATGACTGCATGTATGTTTAAGTGTGAAGATGGATATCCATATTACTAAGTTTTTGTTGGATCATTGAACAGAACTGTTTGCACACTCTCTGAATGGCCACTTGGTATATTTTAATTTTGCAACTTGAAGAACTATTTCTAAGATGACAATTTGTAATTTATCAACTAATAATTTCTTAGTGTTTTTTTTGAATTATGTATTATTTCTACCCTTTTTTTCTGTTTTGCTTTTTTTCTCTCTGTAAATAAAAAAGAAAAAAAAAGACATCAAAAAAATAAAAAATAATTATATAAATTATGTGCCCTGTGTTAAATTGTTTTTCTTGCAGACCCTGACTACAATACCAAATCATTAAAGCAACAAAATTTCCATTGTTATTCAAAAGTGAGAATTTGAATGAAATGGACTTAAATTTTCAAGCCTCTGAGGCTGTAAATTTTGTGAGATGTGAATGATTAATCCAATCTCATCATACTATAGTTTAAATAACAGTAAAAATTATTCTTTTATTAGATATAACATCTTAATAAAACATTAAATAATAAAAAAGAATTATACAATATTTTCATGGCCTGAAGTTTTGGAAAGTCTCAATCTTTTCACTCATATTTTCAGTATTTTCTTGGTTTATTCAGTCCCTCTCAGAGACTTCCTTATTTAATGTTTCATAAATCGAGTAAAATGAGTGGTTTTCTCACCGTTTGCCACAGAAGCCACCAACTTCAAGTTGCTAGGATCAGAGAACTGTGGCCCATACAGCAAATCCTCATAGCAGATCCCAGTATTGCAATGGTATCAGCCCTATCAAAGCTAGTGTGTTTATCAGCAGATATGGTCCAACAAACACGGGAAGTTAATGAATCCAAAGTCAAATATAATGCATTAGTGGAGGGTATGTGTCTGGGTTTGTGTGTGGTGGGAGTGTGCACCTAATTTCTGGTCTCAAATAGGAGGGTTAAAGGAAGTGGTGGCAATGAACTGGTTTAGTGAGTATGCAGAAGGCCTCTGTGCAGCAGCAGTTCTGCCAGGAGTCTACAGTCTATTCTTTAACTACAAACCAGCCTCTTCAGGGAACCTTAAGGGCTAGCTTATAAGTGTTCTATAAACATTTTAAAGCTGTTCTATAGCTGTTCATCTTTTATTGCCAACCTATCTTATCCTTTCTGGAGATGCTGACCCAGCAGGGGACAAACTAATAGCCAGTTCTGGAGGTCAAAATGGATTGCTTTCTTCTGCTGACCACCCCTTCACCTGCTGTTTAAGGGCTGCCCAACTGTTCCCAGCACAAAAGAGAGAGAGAGAGAGAGAGAGAGAGAGAGAGAGAGAGAGAGAGAGAGAGAGAGAGAACCTAGTAAGAATAGCTTGAAAGGACACTCTAGACATAGGTTAAACTTGGAGGTTTCCCTACTGCCACTCTGAATAAATGTTCCATCCACTATGCTTCTTTAGATATAAACGGGATTATGTTTAAATCAAAGAAAATACCATTAAACCTGACACAAAGAAAACTGTGGGAAGAGAAAAAACTTGGTAAGTCTCCTTACTTTGTTATTACAGAGGTAAATAAAATTATTTATATGGTACTCACATAATTAAGAAACTATTTGGTACCAAAAACATAGTGTTGATATTATGTGTTTAATCAACCTTTTCTTTGAAAGGGAAAATAATATTTAAATTTGTAGATTTTTTCTTAAAATATCAGAAGAGGCCTAGGGAATGTGGCACAGTGGTGGGGTTCTTGCCTCGCATCTATCAGGCATCACAGTACCACAAAAAAAAAAAAGAAAGAAAGAAAGAAAGAAAGAAAGAAAGAAAGAAAGAAAGAAAGAAGGAAGGAAAGAAAGAAAGAAGGAAGGAAGGAAGGAAAGAAAGAAAGAAAGAAAGAAAGAAAGAAAGAAAGAAAGAAAGAAAGAAAGAAAGCAAGCAAGCAAGCAGAGTTTAACGTCTAGTCTAATTCCATTCCTCTAGTTTATGGTTGTGTCCTACTTTTCAAGGCCAGTTTACCTGCCATGCACCTTCTCTCTTTAGCCCTCTGTTTTCTGTCACAGGCTCAACAGTGATCTATCCATGGCCATGAATTTGGCTGCTTAGTCTTGGGCCATGCTCTGCAAGTTGAATACTATTTTCATCAAATACTTGGAAGTACAAAAACAAGTGTTTTTTCTCCCATTTGTGAATTCCCAAATTCAACTCAATTTATTTGTTGCAAAGCAAATTTGGAATTTTTTTAACATCTTGTAATTTGATAGATTAAAATTTTCTAAGTTACTTTTAAGTATTATGACCTTTCCTGTTTTTGTTGCCAATATTGTCTTTTAAGATATCCTTATATTATTAGATAGATTTTATTATTATTCAAGTCTGGGAAAGCCCCAGATCTTAGAAATGACAGTTACTGAAAATTTGTTACTTAGTTGTGTGTCACACAACATTTCAACACAAATGTGTTGAAAAAGGCCAAATGAGACTTCTAAAATACATGAGGAGTATATGACTGAATCCAGTGAACACATCCCTTACTTTCCTATTGTAAATTTATACTTGGGCATTTCAGTAGCCAGCTGTGAATCTCAGTACCTTTCCATGTGGGATACAGGAAGCAATATATGTGTTTCCCCACTTGTTATGATGAATAACAAGGAGTGTGCACTTGTGCAAAAGTAGCAGAATAATATTCATATCCACTTTATGCTCTTACTAATTTTATGTATGTTTATCTGAGCATCACGGAGAGTTCAATAGATCCACACTACTCCAAGATTTGTTTTTAAAATGTTTTCTTTTGATTTTCCTGGTAGTAGTAGCCTAGATTAGTAAAATGTCACATGAAAAACCAGATTTACAAGTTTTGGAGGCGATCAAAAGTAAATCATCATATTGCTCATGCATTGATTGTGAAGATGATCCATTATGGTAAAATATATGCTTTCATAACAGAGGAAGGATGTGAAAGGATGATGATGAGGAGGAGGAGGACTTTGACACTGGCCATCTGAGGCAAAGTTCCTTTGACAGTGAAATGAAGCAAGAATAAATGATACAGACACAGGGAATGCAGAATTCCTTGATTCAGATGCCAAAGAAAATAGCAAGGTGAGTATATATTTGACTAGTTGAAATGTTGTGAAATGACCATGTAACTAAACGGAACAGTTTCATATTAGAACTAGGTTCAAAAGAAAATATAATTAAGGTGTTGTGCAGGAGTGAAACATATTGAACATAATGCCAGCACTGCCATTCAGTGTTGGAAATTGTAACAGATAAGATGCTACAAGATACTTAGAAATACACAAAGGCTGAAATGCAAGTAAAACATTCTGCATGCACTAATAGCCATATTAAAAATGTATCAATTATGATACATCACTACTTGAACTGAAAGTATTTATAGATCTGCTATATTTAGCACAGATTTATCATGGTGATTTCAAATATAAAAGACTTATAGAAGTTGAGAGTGATGGTGCACACCTGTAATTCCAGTACCTGGGAGGCTGAGGCAGGGGGATAGCCACAACTTCGAGGCCAATCTGGCTGCACAGTGAGTTCAAGACCATCCTGAACTACATAGTAAGACTCTGTCCAAAAAAAATGACTTATGGTAAAACGACAGTCAAATTATGGCATAAAAATTTATGCCCTCGTAGATGCAAAGACTTACTATACTTTCAATTGATACATTATCCTGGAATTCAACCATCAGGTCCTTATTCATATGGTAATAAACTGAATGCCATTGTAAAAAGACATGCTCACATCTTCCAAACTAATTGGGAAGTGACAAGCAACAACTGGTTTACTGATTTTTAATTGATGTCAAAATTGCTAGCAGAACACAAGTTTACCAGTGTAGGAACTGTATACCTGAACTAAGCAGAAATTCCAAATGAAATGTTGCAATTTCAAAACAGAGAACTGTATAGTACAATTTTGTATTTCAGGAAGATGTAATATTGGCTTCATATATGACAAAGAAAAATAAATTGTCGACATTTCACCATGATGGAAATATTGGTAGGGAAAATGAAACAAAACAGAAGCTTGGGGGAATCTTCCTGCAGCAGAACTGAATGTGGAATAGATGATGATGGCGAGCTACAGCAGCTATGATGTCTCTTGAAACAGAACATTGGCCAGTGGTTGCATTTTACTCAATCCTAAACATGGGTGGCCTAGTTTGCTAGTGTACAAAGAAAATAGCAAGTGCAAAATACCATAGAGAAATTTTCTTAGAGGACTGGGACTAGAGCTCAAAAAGAGATCGTTTCTAGCAGAAGAAAAACAAAATGGATTTGCCTTGGTAACAATGCAAAAAAAAAAAAAATGTGGAGCACACGTGTGAGATGACCGGTAAATAGGAAGGCAGAGCATCACAGAGACCTGCTATGACAACACAGACAAACATAAAAGATGTCAATTGTGTCCTACAGTAAAGTACAGGAAACCAAAACACTCAGCACTCAGAATAAGCGATACTTGTGTATGGAACATGCAATTGTCATGTGTGAAGACTGCCTTGAGTGCAACAGTAGAAGCAAAGTTTTTTGTGTGTGTGGTAGAGTTCTCTTGGTATTATCATATAGGTCATATGGGTTTTTTTGCAAGCAAGCACACAACTGATGTAAAAATGTTTACATTTATTCTAAATGCACAATACATATTCAGAATTTACTACTTTATCTCACTTGATATTTTATGTTCTTGTTAACTACACACTGCATAATATAATAAGAACCTCTTGGAAAAATAACAAGACCAGCCATATATCAAGTATGTCCCACAAAAAGGCCAGGAAGCAAAACACATGTGTTGTCAGTGTAAGTGATGTGTGCATATGGAATGTGTTGTCATGTGTGCAGACTGCCTCAGATGTGATAACTGAAATAAAGATTGTTTTGTAGTATGGTATTTGTATTTTCATTGCAGTCCATATAGGACTTCATTTCTGATGTTCTTTCTCAGACTTTGTACACCAAAACCAGTTGATGTTGAAAATTCTGATGCTTTTTTATATATACTCTTCTTCTCTAGGGTTTAAAATCCTTAAACTACCCAGGAACACACTACTTATATCAAAAAGACATGTTTCATACATTCTTTTTGTTTTCTTTACTTTAAAATCAACCCTTAAATGTTTCGGCACTGACTTAAATGGCTGATGTATTAAAGTGTACGACTCCCCAAAAAAGCATACACGTACTGAGCAGGTAAACTGAATGTCTGCTGTACAGCAGCTTTTCCAGAGACTCCTCACTCCCCTGGAAGTTAGACTATCCTAACCTGTATTTCAAAAAATCACAGCTGCTGGAATAGGGAATACAGTGGGATGCACAAGACAAACACTGCTTGTTGTGTTGTTTACAACATAACTCTTGTTCGTGACATTTGGAGCAATCTTAAAAATTAGGCTATAAACCAAATGCAAACCAATATTTTCAAATAAATATGTGGACAGTAATAGCAAGTTTACTATTAAGTCAGCCACCAAGCAAATGCTGTAAGTTGTCTCAGTGCCACCAAGCATAAAATATTTGGAGAACTGAAAAGAATCTTTCTAAATCTCTGATCCTTCTGTATCCTTAAATGTTATTTATTTCCTTTGTTGTTGCTGTTGCTGTTGTTGTTAGCAGAAAAATTTCCTCTGGATTCTTCAGAGGAGCTTGTAGTATAGAAATCTTTTTGAAACTTATTGGCCCATTTGTTCCATATTTCACTTGGTTAGAAAATCAACCCAGGAAACTGATGTATGACACCATGGCACAGTGGAAAGAAGAAAGCAAAACTGCTTACAGAAAGCAAGGCCAAGTAAAACCTTAGGGGACTTAGCTGACAGAAAATTATTTAAATATATTAATAATTTTATCCTATTCATAAACAAAATCCATACATGTGCATGTGTGAACACACACACACACACACACACACATACACTGGTAAAAATTTGTCTTCTTGTCTAGCTACTGTCTAATTAAATTCTCAAATATAAGACCTTTCCTTTCCTTTCCATAAGCCACTCATAAAGTTTTAATTAGCCAGATTTTTAAAAGTTGAAAATTATGCTGCTGGAAATCAGTCCCAGTTTTGACTTAAGGGTCTGTAAAGAATTACTTGGTAGCAATCAGAATGAACTGCTAGCTTATGTCCAAAGCTTTCTCATGTGGCTTGAACACAAGTAATTAGTATGGAAATTCTCCTTGATTACACTAGTTGTGGTAATTTGGTAAAAACAGCCAAAATTTAGCTAATCCATGCTATCTACTGGCCTATTTGTCATAAAATAGCTAAAAATGTGTACACATAGCTATTGTTATATGTGTTTTTATTTAATGCAGAGTTTATTTGTAAGCTATGTCACTGGAAAACAATTGCTATTAAGATTGCAAGACCATCTGGCATACAGATACACCACTGAGATTGAGGATTTGCTTTGCAAAGACGGAATTCAGCACGTTCAACATACTTTTCCAATTCTCTGGTAGTATAGCACTATTATTCACACAACTTTTATCATTTATAAATATTATAAATGTTCAAGAAAATAGAATAAAATGAAAAATGAAAGTGGATTTTTTTATTAATACAATTTCTTGCTCAATTTAAAATGTGTGTTAAAATGGTTCCATAATTGAATCTTATTTTTTTGCATCAAAGCAAACTTCCATGAACTATCTCAAGATGCTAACAGCTCACAGTCATTATATGAATATCAGATTAATGCCTCTAATAATGTTAATAGCAACATAAAGCAAACCACCAAAATCACTAGTAACAAGGTAATTCAAAGAAGGAATTCACCTTTCAAATATAAGTTTTATTCATCAGTTGGGCTTCTGAAGGATCAATTCATGGATTTTACAGGTACTGAAGAGTGAAAATATTAACCATAATCTGAAAATATAAAAATTTTAACATTAGATTAAGGAAGATGATAAAACGTCTTTCAGGATGACACATGCATGATGACTTTAAAAGACTTTTGCTGATGTTTCCATCTGTGACAGCACAGGGAGAGGTGAGGCTGTGGTAGAGTAGGAGAATGCTCCTCCAAACAGTGTGGAAGGTGTGATAGTGGATTCATGCCTCCCTTAAAAATTAAACTCACAACAAAATACAAGAATACTTCCAAATGTATAACCATACGAAAGGAAACTACCCTAACCCTAGCCCTAAAATTGAATGTGCTTGTGATATGCACACATACAAAGCATTGGAGTATTAATTTGTAAAAACTGTTTCATTTCCAGAATAAGCCTAGCCCATGGGACTATCAATAGCCCCTTTTATTGCAAATGAACAAATACAGAAGAGGAGGCAGCAGCCCTAAGTTTTAGTGTTATTTAAATAAATACCAAGTATTGTTGACAATATATGTTTCACTAGAGGTTCCAGAGCATTTCTGGAGAACTTCCTATGCTATTAATATATACAGATAAAGAATACTAAGATAATTTAATATTAATTTAACATTGTATAAGTAGTCATGTTAAGACAAATCCCTCATCACACACCAAAATTATGAGGACATGTATTCAATGTTTATTTTCTTAACTAGGGTTTCATTAATGCTCAGTAACTCCTCTGTTAAGCCAAGTCAGATCAGAAAGGTTATGGAAAGAGCAGACTTCTTTACCAGTGGTAGAAGCTACAATGGAAAAGAAAAGCAAGACAGGCTGGACAGGTAAGCTATGATGTTAGCTAATGCCTTGTTTAAAACATTCATCTCTTTATAGGAACAGATTTTGACCAGATATGGTAAAAAATAACTTCAAAGTCTGAAAAATATTGCGATGCTTATCTTATACTTTTTGGAAGGTATATTAGTCAGGAAACTTACTCAAACCATCATACTATTGCATGAAAAACAAGTAAATAAATAAAGACTACATTAATCTAGGCAGAAGCACATAATCAAAGGTAAAAATAATGGATAAAAGTGTAGACCTTGCTGTAATCAGATTGTGTTCATACTCTTAATGGTTAGATTGACAATTGAAGGAAAGAAATGAAAAAAATGGAAGGAAAGTAAATTTGCATTCTTTTTCTTTTATTCTAGGGGGGATTTGGTGTGGGGAATGGAACCCAAGACGTTGCAAATGGCAAGCAGATTCTTCACCACTAAGCAGCCCCTTTAGGACCTGAAAGGTAAACATTGGGTTTAGATTGTTTGGGTTTGTGTCCGTTTCAGTAACAACTCAGTATTTAATCCATCTCAACTTTAGTATCCTCCTTTATAAAAGAAATATGCATACTATAAAATCTACATGTATAACTTTATTTACTTTTTAATACCTGAAATAACAAAACTGGTAAATATTATTACCCGGCCAACCTTAGTCTTAAACATATTTGTTTCACTTGTCTTTAAACTGTGACTTTTGGAAATACTGCAGTAAGAACACCTAGCTTAAGATCTACTCTCATCAAAATTTTAGTATACTGTACATTACTGTTGGCACAATGGATACAATATCCTGCAGCACGTCTCTAGAGCTTATTCATCTGATTTGAGCCTGAGATTTCATGGATATTGATTAACAGCTTCTCAATTTCTCCATCCTCTAACCTCCAGGAAGTACACTTCAATAGACATAGGTGTATTCATATCTCTTCAACATAATAATTTAAATTCCTTTGTATAAATATCCAGAGGTAGGTTGATGTATCATGTAGCAGTTATACTTTAAATTTTTAGATGCAATTTTATACTGTTTTCCACTGGAATTGTACAGTTTTACACTTCCACCAAGAGTGTGCAAGGATTCTAATATAGTCAAAAACCTTATACACACACACACACACACACACACACTGGTTCACAAACTTAACCTGTACTATGATTCTGGAAAAGATGGCCATATTCTTCTTTACATATAGCCATGATCATGTTGTTCACCAGATGCAGGGTCTCCAAATAAAAACAAAATTTTGGCAAGCATTTCTGTTTAAAAAACTAAATTTTTCACACACAAAATCGCTTGTAAATTGAGACACACAAATGCACGCGAGCACACACACGCACACACACGTTATACATTGGCCATGTGTAATGGTTGATACATTGTGTCAACTTGAGAAGTTCAAAGGTTTAACTAAGTGACTCAGCAGGGGAGCCAAGGGCCTCTTTTTGTAAATATTCTGAGTCTGGGCAAGAGAAGGGCATGGAGGTGGGGTGAATGCTACACTGGTCCTATGGGGAGGGTAGCTTGCTTACAATGTAGAGCAGGGAAAGGGGCTTGTGTTCCTTTTCCCTCTTTTGTTCTTGTTGCTTTTGCTGTCTTCCGCCACCATGAATGGTTGCCCCTCTGCCATGGCACTCTGCCTTGGAGTCAATTGATTACGGACTGAAACCTTTACAAACTGTGAGCTGAGTAAACCTTTCCTCCTTTAATTTTGGGTGTCAGGTATTTTGTCTCAACAAAAAGAAAAATAACTAAGACACTATAGTTATCCTGAAATGTGTAAAATGTTACACTGTAGTTTTGTTTAGCTTTTTCCTGGTCATTAGTGACAATATCTTTTATTTAATATCTACAAATATTATAAATTGAATAAATAAATAATTAAAATGAAGCCACTAAAAAATTAAGGTATGTAATTCCAAATGTGTTTTTATGCATTTACAGAGAAAGGCATACCGAAATGCATAATTTTTGTATGTGTTTGGTATATGTTGTTCTACAACATATAATAATTCAGTGTTCCTATTCACATGCATGTCTATTTTAAATCAGGTTTACATTTGACTCTTTTAATTTTCAATGATAAGGCTTCCTTGTATATTTTGAAAATTAATCCTTCATTAGATAACATGGTTCATGAGCATTTTATCTCATTTCATAAATTGATTCTTTATTCTGTTTGTTTGCCTTGCTGTGCAAAAGACTTTTACTTTGTTGTAATACCACAGTTTTATTTCTATTTTTGTCTTCTGTTCTTTTGATATCATAACTCTTGATAGCTATTTCTAATGGACTCTTTTTTAAATAAACATTTTCTCAAACTCAGTCCTCAAAGTTGTCAGGATTTTCAAGATTAAAAGAAGGGATTCTTGGAAATAAAGATTATATAATAATGGAAATTTAGAATTTCTAAAATAAAAGTATTCGCATACTTGAATATATAAAATGCCTAATATTTGTATGTTTCTGTTTTCCTGCAGGAATATGCATTGAAACCTGAGGAGACACAATTGTGATGACATGTATGGCCTATACCAGTTGCCTTACTGCAATAAACAACAGAACAATTAATAACTGACAAGTTCTCTCTCTGTACACTGAAGCAAACTAGGGAATTCTACAGGCACAGGAACTAGGAAGACTTAAATTCATCTGGAAGATACCTAGCAATGTTTGAGAATAAAATGGGGGAAAGCTTCATATTTTTGAATTGTATAATAAAAGGCTTAAGAAATTGTCTCTTCCTTTCTCATTAATTCATAAAGCTACTTCTAACAAATAGTCATGTAATGGAAATGGTAGCAGCCTAATAGTTCATAAGCATGAAAAGACTTCAGAGTTAAATAAAGGATAAATATCAGAAATAACAGAGGAGAAAATATCCTTATCTTCATTTTTTTATCATATAGAAACATTCTTTGATATGAGCACAAATCTATTCTTGGAAGAGAAAAAGGAAAAAGAAATAAACTGTGTTTCTTTTTTTTTAATAATTCATGGGAAAACACAACCTGTAAAGCATACATTTTTGTATTGATAAAGTTTTAGAGCCCTTAGTATTATTTTGTGTACTGAACATAGAACAGCTGCAAAAACTAAAACAGTATTTTAATGTCTTGTATTTTAATGTCTGCCTATTTTCCTTAGAAATTAGAAGGAAAAGTCAAAATGACTGGAAAGATTGTATTTAGGAAAAAGTACTGAAAAGTAAGCATCCTAAGCCATCAAATCATTTATAATATTCTTCATTCATACATATTTTCCTATGATACCAAGTGTTGCATAGAGAATAAAGAAAGGAATAAATTCAGTATGGCGAGAAGCATAAAGATAATGGTTGAACTGAATAAGAACCAGATCTTGGAACAGCAGCCCAAAGGCAGTGGGTTGAAAAGAAAGCTTTACATAAAGAAAAAGACATGCTGATTGTAAATGTCTTATTTGAGGAGATTGTCTCTGAACACACACAAAAAAATAAAATAATAAATAAAATAAAATAAGGCAGCAACTTATTTATTTTATTTTAATTTGTCAACTGTGAGTAGTTAATGGAGAAATTTGTGAGTTAAAAATGAGTACAGAGCATTGTAGTAGAGAGAGACTTAATACTGGGAGGAGAGAAGAAATAGTCTCAGCTTAATCGGGGAACAATAAGAGGAAAGAAAGGAAATATGCCTTATTCAGGCAAATAAAGTGCTTTTCAAAAGAGAAAGGGAAACCCTCTGTTTTTTCTGTCCTTCAATACGTCTAAGTATGTCTAAGTATGTCTAAGTATAGTATTCACAAAAATCCCAAAAACAAATAGAAGCCCTGAGAAATGCAAATTCGGTCTGGTTTGGGGCCTTGGATTTTGCATTTTTAACAAATCTCCAAGTGAGGCCCAGCCTGCCTGAAAGCAAATCACATTTGGGGTAGAGCAGCCTGTGTTTCTGTCTGGTTCCAAAAAATGAGGAGCTCTCAACATCTGGCTGTAATTTTCTATTAATTAGAAATGGTCATCAAATAGTTGGACAGAGAAGAGTGCGGGTGGTTCAAGCGTTGACATAATTTTTCAGAGACTGTGTGAGTTTGATTAGACCTGAGCAATGTGGAAAAATTACAAGCTGTACATTTAGGACCCCCCAAAGGCAGAGGTGACCAGTTTTAACGGAACATCGTCTGCAGTGGGGCCTGTCCCTTGGTCTCCTTGTGGGTCCAGGAGAAAAATGCTGGGTCTGAATGACTGAAGATTAGGTTTACATGGGGAAATACGATAGAAAACTACATAGGAACCAGAGCGTGTATTGTTACTGATATGGTGCTCTATGTAAACTAAGACGGTTAGAGACAGACAGTAAGATCAATTGAGGACAGTGAAAAGATCGATGTATGCAGCCAACATAATGATCAGACAAGGTCAAATAATCTTTTTGCTTTTTAGTTTTTAGGGATTTTTTTTTTTAGTTTGATGTTTTGCTCTCAACATATTTAATCAATAGGCATTCATTAAGATACATAAAGCTAGGAAATTGCCATTACGAGCACTAGTAAGACTCTTTATCCTAAATACCCAGACTTCAATGTTATTCTGGTTCTTTATAATGCAATAAGATGCACAGCAAACCGAGAGCTGGGAGCTTAGCATTCTGATCAAAGGCCGAAGGTATTGGCTAAAGAACTATAAGGAGAATCCCAGGCAAAGGATTACATTGATAATACAAGAAAGATTGCTGTGGGAATCTAGTATTGACAGTTATGTCAGCTAAGCAGGATCCAGACTTCATAGAAAGGAACAGAATTCACTACCTGGAGAAAAATTCTACTTAAACTGTACTTAGCAGGTACCACTGAGATTATGTTCAAGTTCAGATCAGCATAGCAAATAGCATAGATCTGCTAAAGACCACCATGGAAGCCTTTGGACTCCTCTACTGAGATATGCTTAACCATGACAATCATGTGAAATTGGCCAACAAAATAAAAATCAGTATCAGAAGAAAAGAAATACACCTCAAAATTTTTTAACCAACTCTCCTTAATAATGTTCTACTTCTATTTTAAAGACAAGATTTTTTTTGTGTGTGTGGAAAGATAGCTACCTAGAGTTCACCAATATCTTCTCTTCATTTAAAACCTTTCATCCTAAATGTCCTGAACCTATAGCAGAAGAAAAGACACAGAATAAAAATATGCATATACTATAGGCACATATGTTCAAAAATATGTCAAGATATCAAGAACAGTTAATTAAAAGATATTAAAAGATATTTTAAGAGTATATTTCTCCTCTTGAAATTTTGAATATATGCCACATGACTCCAAAAAATTCAACAAATTAAACAGGGTTTAGACAAATTATAGCGCACACATTTGATCAGGGTCAAACTTTGTCCTAAGATCTGTGCTTATTGCTCATGTTTAAATCAAATCTGTTTTCAAAGCCACATAGGTTCCTAATTTGTCCTAATAGAATTGGTCCATTCAATCAGAAATATCTTGAGCTGTTTTGTTTCATAGTACCCCACACAAGCATCTTGATTTGTGTCTCTGCTGTGTTTCATCCCTTTATACATGCCAATATTTCAGAATTTAACCAGATGATGGTTTTACATTAGGTTAAGCACACAGATTGTAGAGCCATACTGTTTAGGATCAGTTTTTCACTCTGCTCACTATGAACAGTGATTGGTTTAATATTTTAGGATCTCAGCATATCTCTGGTAAAAAAAATAAAAGCAACAGCTGCATTTATTTCTTGCATTTCTGATTTTCACAGGCTTGGCAGCTATACATTCTGTGCATGTTTGTTGAAGAACTTTGGTGAACAAAATTAAACAGAAAAAGGAAGCTTCATTTAAAACTATTGCAATAAGGCAGAGACCAGAACTCTGAATTCAACTCCACCAAAATTAAAAGGAGGAGGGCTGGAGAAAAAATGGAGGAAATCTAGTAGAAGACACTGAGGAGAGGTTGGTCAATTGTAGAACACATCACCATTGAGTTTTATTATTTTTCTGTAATTAGATTATTTTTGTTTGCTACTTGGTATTCACTAAAGATAGGCTCCTATGCTTCCAAAGAGACTGGGAGACAGGGTCCTATCTTCCTCTAATCACATTTAGAAATGATGTTTCCAAACTCCTTGAGGAAAGATTGTTGCAATGTAAGACCAGCAGAAGGTCTTAGAAAAATTTATATTTTAAAGAAGTAAAGAAACAATTTTAAATTACAAGTTTTTAAATAAAATATAATTTTTTGTCTTTTTGAGACAGCATTTCACTATGCACTTCAGGCTGGTCTTAAACTCACTTTGTAGAGCAGGCTGACCTCGAATGCACAGCAATCTCCCTGCCTTGGCCTCCTGAATACTGGGATTACAGGCATGTGTCACCATGCCCAGATGAGAAAATATACTTTTGAAAAGCAGATTGGGATTTACAGTCAAGAATTGAGTCCAGCTGAAGCAACTTTACTGCCATCTTGGTCATTATCCATTACTATTTTCATTATATAATGAGTGTTAGTTTTAAAGCCTGAATCTTCTCCAGCTGCCCAATCCATGCACAAAAATGCATTTTAAAATTCTTGAGGATTTGTCAAAATATGAATTTGTTTCATGAAGCCCATAATGTCTAAAGCCTTAATTTTGTGTAAATTCTTTAAAAAAAATTTCAGTACAAAACTTTAATTTTATCCAAATTCTTCAACTTGTTACACAAACACGAAACTCAATAAAAAGTGAAACCCAAAATACCAAATGTGTATAGGATGAACACAAATTTGAACAACGAGAACTCTGATCTACAGGGTTAAATCTGTGGCACAAATCCATTTCCTAAATGATTAAACTGAAACAGATAAGAGACTCTGTGACTTGAAGACTACATTTCAGTTAATCTTCAATTTTGCGTTAAAAAATTACATAATCAAACCAAAAAGTACAAAATACAGAGACAATTTTCAAATTTCAAAATTCCTGTCATGAATGAATGGCATGGAAAAGAAAACACCAATCCACACATTCTGACTTTTTTTTATATAGACATTGCTCCTTGGAATCTTAAACTTCATAACATTTTATTTTTCATGCAAATGTATGTCTTATTTAAGACATAAGGGGAAGTGGTGGAGGACTGAATGAAAGTTATATCTCTTCTTTTCAAAGCATGGTCCCTCAATATTCCGTCTCCTAATCCAACTGCTATTCTAATGAGAAAAAGACATATTCTATTGTCTCTCGCAGATGGCGGCAATATTCTATTCTTTTAACCTTTCTCTCTCTGCCAAGAGTTTTTAATATTTCCACTCAGTCTGTTGTCTTTCAGCTTTATTTTTCACAAACGTATTCTCTTGGGATTATCAAAATTCTGTAGTTTAGTGAGTTATCTTTTTCTTCAAGAATGAAATGACTACTCAGATGATCACTCCTGAATGGTTTCTGTTTCTTCAAATATTGACAAAAATCTTAAAGATTTAGCTTTGTTTGCAGCAATTAGATATATAGTTTCATGCCTCCACTCAATTACTAACTCTTCTCTCTCCAAAACAATTGATGCAAATTTTGAACAAGATCTTCCAATAAAAGCCAGACTGTAGTATAAAAATAAAAATAATTTTTTAAAAACCATGGGAATCAACTAGAGAATATAAGGGTGTATAATTTAAAGATAATTTGAGCCATATCATTAGTGCAAACTGCCAGAGCAGGCTATATTCTGAGACTAGTTAGACATAAAATTCCTTACTCTCAGCATCCAATCCTTTTATTAAGTGAAACCGTTAAAGGGAACATGAGCAATTTTGAGGCAGATAGATCTTATGAATTGAGAATAAAGTTAAAGAGATCTAGTACAATTTCAGTTAATCACTTAGGAAGTTTTCAAGACTGTACATTTACAATTTTCTGGAATTAAATGAAGTGGGGAATGAAGGCAAAGATAAAACCAAAATTATGGAGGAGAAGTGTCTCCTTGTAGCTTAAGAGAAAAATGACATTCACTGCTAAGGCATAAAGAGTAGAAGCAAGTGAATATAATTGGACTTGAAAGTTAGAAATGTGTGTCATCTGTAAAGAAAGGAACACATGTTCCATGCATAGTGCAGGAAGTATGTGCAGAAATGAAAGTGCAGATCTTAGAGAAAATGGTTTAACAATAATGGCAAAAGTTGAAACAAACATAAAAATGTCCCAAAGAATTGACAGAACCAGTGGAGCGGAAAATACTTTGTGCTTCTTTAAAGTCCAAAGTTGTGAAATTATGATTTTATTATGGTGCATATTCTTGGGATGGGAGTTTTATGTTTATTTTATTTTTTATCATTATGTTTGTAGCATTCTGAGTTGGTGTTTTACAATACATGGAGAAGAATTGGTTGTGGTTAGTATGATAAGGAATAAGGAATCTGAAATTATGGCAGGAGAATAAGAAAGGATATGTGACACCAAAGAACACTAAACGTGACCTACAGCTACCAGTGAGTGGGTTTTGGAGAGCACAAGGTATAGAAAAAAATATAAATTATAGGATTTATCCAATGTTGCAAGGTTAAGAGGCAACCTCCAAAATTAAGTGCATAAGTGATTAGTATAAATTAGAAATAAAGACAATGCTAATCAAAGTAGATGACAAGAGAAATTATGCCATTAATCTTACCACAGTTAAGTGAAATTGAACAAAAAAAGAGTTCTCTCCAGTGAGAATGTGACTCCACAAGATGGCACTCATATGTGCTTGCCGATGAAATTTATACTACCTGAGACATTACAAGCTAGGAAGAACATCTCTGAAGAAAGCCAGGGTTACCATTGCCCTCAAAGCAAGCCAAACCTCATTCCAAGGATCTAAACTAGCACACAAAATTCACCTAATATAGAGAAATCATGAGACAAAAGCAATAGACATCAGAATTTTCAAAACATGTCATAAATGAAATTTCTGACTTTGTTCTTCTCACTTATATAAAAAGATAATTCTCATGGTTGACCCTAACATTGGCTTCTGATCCTTAGATCTGGGTCACACATGTTAGAAGTTGGAAAACATTTTTGGACACACACCACATCCAGGGAACTAACTGTGCTTGGTTCTAAGCCTACAGTGAAGCTTATTTATAGGTACTTTGCTCAGGATTCTATCCCTAGGGAGCTATCACATAATTGGGAATAAAAATATACACATTAAAATCAAAGTGAGTTGAACATTTTAACTAACCATATGGATGCTCTAAATTTTTTTAAAAATGTAAACATTTATTTTCTATGACTGCTCACATCACATCAGTTTGTTGCTGTTCTAGAATCTTTGGATAAGGAGGACACACTCTAGCCAGAAAATTGAGTAAGTCTATCCTTCTTCATCTTGTCCAATAAATAGGGTGGAATTACAGTTCTGTGGAATATTTTAAGGGACTGTATCTCTTCTTTACGATAATACCACCAGACTAACCATATAAATAACACATGCTCAACCCTTCTGACTTTTTGTTTTCTTTATTCCTTCTTTGATCCAGTGCTAACCAAGATTCAAGATATTAACCAACAGAAAATTGTAGCCTATCATTGACACAGTGCTCTCACCTGGCAAATTATGGGTTGCTTATCCAGCATTCTTAGAAACAATAAAAGTATTTTTATTAATCTTTCTAAATTACAGCTTTGGCCTTACATAAGCTACATTTAGGAGCAGACCCTCTTCATACCATTGGACTAATTGTACTCCCCTTGTGATTCTCCTCAGCAAAAGAGTCCAGCATTTATTGCCCAAATATGTTCCCAATTCAGAAGAGAGGTATCCTGCACAGTTTGTAGCAGGTCAGTATGTTACTGCTTCTCACAGAGATCAGGTTCAGAGTAGAATAAGAGAGCAGCTCTTTAAATCTTAGTTGCATAACTGCCTTTCTCAAGGTTATATGTAAGTGACTTTATTTCATTATTAGGAATATATTTAATATATTTATTTTTATTTGCAAAGTGAGGATGAAGGGATTCCCTTCATTTGGTGACACTTTGTCCATGTGACTAGAAAAGAGAGTGACTCAGACTCTCAAGTGGCTCTGTGTCAGTTAAGATTTCTCTCCCTACATTCCAGGAGCAAGTAGGTCCTCCTGTCTGCAAAAAATCCGAGAACCGGATATGGGATTCAAAAGCCAAGTATGCACAGGTAGCCTTTCTTTGTGACTTGATTTAGTGAGTAAATACTTAAAGCCAAACGTTTTAGAAAAACAGTGTCCTGGAGTCCTGGATTGATCCTTGTTAATGTTTCTCCCTGATGTTCCCATGGTATGAAACTTTGTTTTTAGTGTATGAGCCCTCAAACTGGAATTTTGCCCATTTTCACTGAGGAGAGAAATTGCCTTACGACAAGTAAATGGTGCTAGTTCCTACTTATTTACAACTGCCAATAGACCTCTATGTAAATCTTATACAGAGGGTGATAATTAGTTAATCCCTAAGTAATAATGTTATGAACCTGAATGTTATAAAGTAAACTTGTTCAAGTATTGTATCACTGTAGAAAGAGAATATTTTATTTTCTGCCATCCTGGCTATCAGCAGTTTTGTGGTGTTGTAGAGAGCCCTAATGTAATTGAGACATGCCAGAGATGTGGCTTGAAAACAGCTAGCAGAGTAAGTGAATCTCCCATCTCCTCTGTCTAGCACATTAAGACTAAAAAATATTTTTTACATGCTGTATCTATGAAAGATTTGCTTAGAAAGAAGAAAATTTGACTGATTACAAAAAAAAAGAAACAAAACTGTAGAAACTTGTCCAAACTAATCAACAAAAATGATATTTTGATATAAATTATTTAAATCATCATTATTGTGAAGAACTCATTCTAGAAACAACTAACAATTTGGAAAAGTTCATCTAAAACTATGGCAACCAAACAAAACAGCATTGCCCGTGAGTTGCCAAGGATGACCAACTGCCTGGGGAAACATACTGTATGCACGTGTGAGAATATCTCATTCTATGTGACAACAACAGTGGGAGTCTGCACATAAAGTATATTAGCAAAATTTACAAAAATGCCTCTAAATGTGTCAGCAGAGAGAGATGGACTTCAAGGAGCTAACTGACTGTTGTCTTCTGGTAAAGTATGATGGAGATTAGTGACAGTGCATAGATTTTGTTATTTTTACCTGATTCTAGAGGTAAAGTTTTAGGTAGTCACTGAGTTCAGCACATGAGCACAGTATCTTGCAACTGAGAAAAAGCATAATTTCTAAGAACCCCTATGAATATTTCCCAAGCTGTTGTCCAGATTTTGTGGTGTCTTGGAAGACCAATGCTCCCAAATCAATTTGATGTTCTTGATTGTTAATGTTTGCTTTATGGCCTTAACACTAAACATGTGTATACACATGTGGCCACTTAGCCTAATGTCTCTATATTTGTGCAGACTGTCAAACTGCACTTAATTCACATAAGCAGATCTTTCCTCTGAGATGGGTCTTTCATCTTCACAATTCTGAGACAGTGGAATTTAAATAAATTCTATGCCCAGAATTAAAACTCTACTTTTCAGTATGCAAACTATTTTGAGGATTTTTGTAAGACATGCTGAAAATAATATTCAGTCTGCACTGATGCATGTTAATGGAGACAATCTGTCAAAGACAATGTGACTTATCTCATGTCTGGTTATTTATTCTGGTTATTATTCATAAACTATCAATGAAAAAACAAATACAATACTAAAGTGTAAGCATTCTAAAGCAGAATAATTTTTCACTATAAAACTGCTTCACATTTTGAAGACTGTATTCTTAGAATGCTTATTTTAGTCAAATTTTACTTGTAGATTGACAATGTCCATATTTCTATTGGGTAGTAAAATTGAGCACTTTTTACTATAAAAAAATGCAAATATTGAGCCATGTATTTTAAAGTAGTTTTTTCTTTACTTTATAAAGTACCATAAGTTACTTTACCACAGGTTAGAAATGTAAGTTGCCAAATTTTACTTCTTTAACAGTTTTGATATTGAAATTAACTTCAGACTTTCTTAATAACAGTGAAATACCATGTATGTATAAGACTAATATAGTTATCTTAGTCAGTGCCAAATACTTGCTTGAAGGATCTAACTATGTGTTGCTTTAACAGAATATTGTTTTGTCTCATTAAAAGGAAATTTGGGAGATATCAATTAGTTGATTGTAAGTTTCCCAGAAGAATTTAAAATTTAGTATGCATTTTAAATTACATTATTAGATTCCTATATCTTCTTTTCTAAAATGGACCATAGGTATTTTGATTGGTTTTTCTCCATTTTATCACTAAACCTGTGTTTACCACTTTTTCTTTTTCTTCCTTGGTCTTCTCAGTTGTGTGTTTCGAAAAACCTCAGATTACTCATTTAACCTTTTTGTTTATACAAGTTTGACATTCACTATTTCTTTAAATGTAAGTTAATTGAAACTATTTCAATATGAGCAATGACTTACTTATTGGGGTAAGAGATCTTGAAGAAGTTTGACAGCCAGTGAACCTAACTTTACTATCATCTTTAATATGAAATAAATTATATTACAGGATACATTTAACTATAGAGACTCAATATGTTGTATACAAGACTAAATATGTTATAGGGCATGTATCATATCCATGTGGATACCACCAAAATGTTTATTGAAAAAAATATGCTCAACATAGAACTTGTCACATTATCTTTTTAAATTACTGGATCCCTGTATAGATCCAGCTAAGCAAGAAATCATGTTTTGCCAAATTTTAATTTTTTTCTGTTATACTCAAACATAAAGCTCTGCACTATTTATTTATCAAATGTTAATTTTACCATAAGTGACAGGAAGTAGGCAAGACTCCAGGGATATGTTGGTTTTAATTCTGGCTACATCATTTATTAGTTGTATGCCCTAATCTCTGTATTATGGAGCTATTGTCTACCTCAGTTTACTTATCCACATAATATCAATCAAGATGTTATATACATTATTTTTGAACTCAAAGAAATTAAAATAGTTGATATAATAAACATTGTAAGATCATAGAGGGTAGTAAAATATTAGCTTTAGCATTGTACCTAGAGGTACAAAATAAGATAAAAAAGATATAATTATCAAGGACAAGTGCTAGAAGTGTTATAAAGGATAAACACAATAACTATAGAAGCATATAATAGTATTATTTCACACATAATAATTAATTCAACTGTAGGTAATTTTGTCAAACATAAAATATAAACAAGTCTATGATATATCTAATACCTCTGATAAAATATTACATAACCTAAATACAAATCAAGACGAAACATGTACAAGTTTAGCACGGTTCATTTGTATTGCTATTCTAAGGTTTTAACTTTCTTTTTTCTTAATGTTAACAAAAGGGAGAAAAAACAAATTCAGTTCAAAAGACTATAGTATTGGCCAGGAATTAGAATCATCTAAAAAAATCCTTCTTCCTTAAAAACAAATTTACACTTTTCTTGAAATCTCAGTCTATTCTCATTATTTTGATGGAAACCTAGCTGCAAGAAAGGAGAAGGTGTTCTAGTAGTAGCTTAGGCTGTGAGCATGATGTCCTCACATATCTCAAGCTCCCAACAAGACTATAAAAACACCACATCTGTCAGGGAATTCTTAAATACAGTGCATGAGTTTGAGATGGTTACAACCTACCTCCTTTAAATATGGTAATTGTCATTGTCTCAGTTATCTTACAAACACCTGGAGTTTCATATTATTCATTATTCAAAAACATTGAAGTTTCTAGAACTTATCAGTAATCACAAACACAAACATATCTTGCACCTTTCCTGTTACTGAATATCAATCTATTAAGTGAATTCCAAAAGAATAAATAGAAGAGTTTAAAATGTTTAATATGAAAGGATTATCATTGTGCATTTATTCAGAAAAGAATAGAGAACCATAATACTAATATGCAAAATGAGAAGAATTTCACTAGAGGCAATTGGTTATATCTTCTTTTATAAACATTCAAATTATAAGTTTCTCTAACAACTAGTTTCATTGAATGCCATACTAGCTTTGGTAAATTTATATTAGCATTCATTTTTCAATATTTTCAGTTATTAAAATGAAATCAACATGCATGCTTTTGTGTTTCTCTTTCGTTTTCAAAGTTTGATGAGATAATTTGGCTATTTGCATTTACTTCATTTTTTGATTTCTAAATTTTTCACACTGTTTAAGAGACTAGATCATTCTAACTGTAATTATCTATTATTTGTTGTGACTGCTAACAGTTTAAACTGTGGAAATATGTAAAACTAATATGAGTTTTTTAAAAAGATTGTCTATCCTCTAGCAATTGTATTTAACAACTCTATTATTGTCCTTTATATAAAAATTGTTAGGAACATTATATAAACCTTTTTAATCTTGTAAGTTTAAATAGCTATATTGTTTAAAAAGCCATTAAAATTATTTTATCAATCATATTTCTATTTCACTCCATGCAGCTCTCAATTTTATTTTATATACAGTATATTGAAGACATGTAGTTATGTGAATATTATTTTAGAATTAATGTATTATCTAATAACTACTACATTTGTGTAAATATGTATATTTAACTGAAAGACAAACTTTCAAATGTTCCATGTTGTAAGTCTCATTAGCAACAAAATATTCAAGTATGTTTAAACTCTGTTACCCTTTTGTAAATCTAAGGAAATAGTTGCTATATATGAGTTTATGTTTAACTTGGTTTTTACCCATTGTATAAAATTGTAGTTTTTATTTTTACCTTCATAAAATTGACATGATGTTATATGTACATATTTAATATTTGTGATATCTACATATAAGTATTTCATTTTCATTGAGACATTATTTTAATGAGGGTTTACTGTGTGAACATACTATTAATTTTTTTTCTAAATTCACATTAAAATCACTTTTTTTCAATTAAAAATTTAATCATTAACTGAAAATTAGTTTGAGATTTTGCATTTTGAAAATTTTGACTTGTTGCCTAGCAATGTTATTGTTAAAAAGTAAACAGCATGCATATAATCCGCCAAATATCTCTAGCTGCTTCGACATATTTTTCTATTTACTTTATGTTAACACATTTTTCTTATTATATGCCTTGTTGATGATTTAATTAGCATAATTTTGGATATGTTACACTTCCTGAGTATTTGAATTAGAATCACTTAACAATTTGGGAAATTTCACAGCTATTATTTCTTCCAATACTGCTATTTTCTTTGTTTTCCTGTTCATCTGAAATGTAGACTGGTATTCTTCACAGCTTTTCATCAAACGCTCCTTGCTCTTTAATCTCCTTATTTTTTTCATCTTTTTTCAGTGCTTTATTATCAACAGCCCATTCAATTGATACTCCTGGTTCTTTTTGTATCTGCTAATCTAACAATTAACTCATCTATTCTTACTTTCACATTGACCACTATAAACTATAATTTGACTGATTCTTTTTTTTTGTATATCCCTAGTTAATTTTTAACACTTTTTTTAACACTTTTTTATTTCTCTCTTTTCATTTTACCTTTTGTAATTCTTGAAGCAGTTGTTGATGCACATTGCATGGAGATTAATAAAGAAAATACACTTCCAGAATTGTTACTGTTGTTTTTTTGAATGCTCTATGATATTCACAGTGAAGACCTGTTTTCTCATTTGCTCTCAGCCAGTGACCAGTCCTCGTGGCTTTATTACACACAGTCTATTATCTTTCTAGATGTTACTTCTCCCATGGGTAACTCTCAATCAGGCAACCAAAGAATTCCTGACATATTTGCTGCAATGTGAAACTCTTCATATTCAATCTTTCCTTCCTTTCCTTATTTTAAAAGTATCACATACACCTCTGGCTATTTCTCTTTCTGTTTTACATTATTAGAATTTTCCTTACCTCTCTTACATGCCTAATTCTGGTTGTGCATCTGAGTTACAAAGAACCCACAATTACTTACTTTACTGATAATTGCAGTATGTAATGTCATTGTGAATCTATTCCTACACTATATATTCTCACTAATTTGACTTGTTTTCTTCTGTTTTTACTGTTTTTTTATTATAACTTTGGAATTCATTCTTACACCAAACAATAGCTCATTAAGTATGCCTTTAGTGATAGAAATATTTCAAATATATACTATAAAACATTGTTTTTAATTTTTCTTTAAAATAAAAAAATAAATATCATCAAGAATGAAAAAAGGGAGAAAGAAGTTGGAAGAGAGAGGGAGGGAGAAAGAAGGGGAAGGAGATCAACAAAAAGAAACAAGCCATGGTGTATACATATAAGCCTTCCCCATTATGATTGTAAACTCTATGAACTGCACATATGTACTAATCAAATAAAAATATTTAATTTAAAAAGAAAAGAAAATACAGCATGTTTTGTGAAATTTTCATTATAATGAATGGAAATACTAAACAGTAAAATGTAAGAAGTTTATAGTATACTTAAAAAGCCTAAAAAATTCTGAAGTAAACAAAATAATAAAATATGGAGTGAGGTAATCATGAATCCAAGGAGAAAGTGGATTGCTAGCCTTAAAACTGTAATAAAACATATATACCACTTACCATGTTAATGATTTTTAAGTGCAGAGTTCAGAAGTGTTACCTTTGAATGTTTGTGCATGGGTGTGATGCCTGAAACAGAACCCATAGCCTTCTGCATGGTAAGCAGGTGTTAAATGCAGAAGCTACAACTTCAACCTGGACTTTTTGGTTTGCTTGCTCATGCTGACTGGGGAGGGAGGGAGTAGATATTTAGATACCTTAAATTGTACGGCATAAAGAGATCCAAGATGGTTGATTGATAGGTAGCGCAATAGATAACATCTCTGAGAAAAACAACTCAGATGCTAGACTCTAACTCCATGGAAAAGACCAGACAAAAGGAGAGGAATTCTCATGACCCAGGAAGAAACTAAGGAAAAAGTAAAAAAAAATAAATAAAAAAAGAAGAAGCATAGATGGAGGGCTGGATCTTGGCATGCTCCCGTTGCTGTACTGGACACATCTTAGAGTCAGGTGACTCACGATCGAGCTGAGGTCACAGCCCTGCTGAGAGTGGGGGTTGGTGAGGCCCAGACCTTTGGTGGGAGGAGGTGCTGCAACAGGGAGTGGAAATATCGAACCAAACTGCATGGACTTTGGTGTGTTCTGGGACCTGGATTCCCCAGAGCAGGATGAATGGCTAAATGACATATAGGATTTGGGCAGGACAGGCTTGAATCAACAACTGAGGTGGTATCAGTTGGTGGCTCCTGGCCCAAAGCGGATTGGTGGGATCTGCTTGGGCTGGGCCATGCCCCTGGTTGGGACCCAATAGCCAGGGACGAGGCTGTCCCGCACACAAACATACTGAAGACACTCACTGGTTGACTGTCTTAGAGGGGAGGGGCCAGCCCACATCGCCCCTGTATGCACCTCAGGGATCAACAGCAAACTGGAGAGGGCAGCAATCTCCTAGCCAGTGTGCTTCAGAAAAACTGTAATCAATACGAAAAGGTCTTGAGACCTCCACCATTCACCTGTCTGAAAGAAACCAGAAACATGATAAGAAAGAGAAACAACAAAAAGCGTCAACCTCTGACCCAGGGAAAATAAGTAGAGGAGAGGTAAATACAGAGGAGATTGAGGGCAGCAAACATGCAATATCAGATACGGCCTCATCGGAAATAAAGAAATACTTCTGTGACCTCATTGATGAATTTAAACCTGAAATTCTAACTCAGTTGAAGCAAATATAAGAAGATTAAAAGATAAAAGAAATGTCAGATACTCCTCAAGAAGACACAAATGGAAACATGTAGGAACCCAGAGAAAGGAGAGAAGTCTTGATGAAGAATATAAACAAAATCTAGAATACATGAAACAGATCCAAAGAGAATATCAGGAAATTAAAAACTCCATTGAAAGCTGGCAAAACTTCTTAATAGAAACTAAAGACAGACTTTCAAAACTTGAAGATAGATTTGCAATGTATGATCAGGAAATGAAGGATCTCTTAAAAATAACAAGGAACCAGGAAGTAATGATACAAAGGCTAGAAGACAACAAGAGGATCTAAAATTTAAAAATAAAAAATGTGAACAAAGAAGCAGGGACAAATACAAATGAAATAAAAAGGCTATTCACAGAAATAATTAAGGAAAACTTCCCAAGCATAGGAAATGGAAGTGATGTTCAGATATATAAGGCGTACAGAACTCCAGCCAGCTACAACCAAAACAGATCTACACCCAGACATATAATAATCAGGATCCCACAAGAACAGAATATTAAAAGCAGTCAGAGAAAAGAAACAGATTACCTATAAAGGAAAACTCATCAAAAGCACAGTGGACTTCTTGATGCAAACTATCAAATCAAGAAGAGCTTAGAGTGAAATATTCCAAGCCCTAGAAGAAAATAACCTCCAACCCAGATTGATGTACCCTGCAAAACTGTCTCTCAAAATTAATGGAGAGACAAGATATTTCCACAACAAAGAGGAACTGGAGGAGTTCATGACCACCAATCCAGCCCTGCAAAGAATACTGAAGGACATTCTAGAGAGAGAGAAGAAAATCACCAGGATTCCAGGAACAATGGCAGAAAGGCCTCAATGAAAGTGGCAGGCAGTGGAATGAAGGAGAAAAGTAAACAAACAACGACAGAAAAATAGCATAGCAGAGATGAGGCAGAGAAGATTGGCTGTATCGCTGTTTTGTCTTGACTGATTTTATTCAAATCTGGTATGCTTGAGGATATCAAGTCTGAGAGTAGAGGCAACTACTCTGAAAATGACAAGATTCAATAGAATACCCAATCTGGTTTGATTATTAACTGCCTTTCAAGTCCTATAATGTCTCCAATGTTTGGTTTTTTATTAATCTTGCTATGTACTGCTAAGTTTAATTATATTATGCCTGACAGTATAGACAATTTTATTGAAAATAACAAGAGCCATCATAATAACTACCGTAGATCACCTAGTATTGTGGTTTTATATGTCCTTTTCATTTCGTGTTTCTCTAGGAATTTGTATTGATGACTTGTTTTGATTTGTTTTTCCCTCTAATCCAGAAAGGCTAGGTATACATGTGGAGACTTATACATGTGTAGAACTTCTAAACAGTTTATGAGAATTCATTATAGTTATTGTAAAAAAAAAAGAGAGGAAAAATAAAGTATTCTAAAGGATATAACTACATGTATCTTTGTGTAGGATTGATAACCACATTACTAAGTTTTTGTTGCATAGATGAACAGAACTGATTGCAGTCTCACTGTTTAAATGTCTACTTTGTATGCTTTACCTTTGTAACTTGAACAATTACTTCTAAGAGGAAAATATGTAATTATCAACTAGTGATTTCTTACTGGTTTTTGGTGTTTTTTTGAAATTTTGTATTATTTCTACTCTGTTTCTTTTTTTTAAATAAAAAATTGTACAGCATAAATCAAACATTTCTATTTTAAAGGCACATTTAGTATTCAATAAGAAATCTAGAAATCCTAGAAGTATTCAATCCTAATCATACTAAGTAAACACATGAAGAAATGGTCAGCATCACTATTAGAAAAATGGAAACCAAGTTACAGTATCACCTCATACACATATTCATAGCTACTATTTTTTGAAAAGAACAAAATACAATAGCTGTTGGTGATATGTGGAGCTTTTGGAAATTGGAAACTTTGAGCACTATTGGCTTATGTGTAAAATGCTACAACCTCTACCATGAATTCTAAAAACTCTTTTTCCATGTTGCACTTTTAAATTGAGTAAGATCAATTTCACTACATAGATGACATTTTAGAAACACCTTGAGGTTAGTAAGGGAAATCACTTGTAAGTTTTCTAGTAAAAGAGTATTTCATTGCTGGGAATGACAGCACATGCCTATAATCCCAGAATTTTGGAAGCTGAGTGAAGAGGATTGTTGTGAGCTTGAGGCCAGCCTGAAATGCATAGTGAAACTCTGTCTCAAAAAGACAAAAACAAAAAACAAACAAAAAGAAAAACAAAACAAAAAAAAGAAAGAATATTTCACCACAGCTAACTAGTTGTTAAGATCATGCCTGCCTATAGTCTATAAAAAACTTGCTAGGAGACCAAGTAAATGAAGTGAGTGAGATGACAGGTAAGAGTACTACAGATCAGTTAAGAAACAAAATGGTGATATAAGATGAGATTAAAGCAAAAAACTAATATTTTTAGAGACTTGAATCAGACATACTTATCTCAATACACTCTTCAATGTTTTCTGGAATTCAGAAACATTTGCACAATTCATTAGAACTCAGTCCTGCTCTCTTCACATAAATACGTTTGCTTTTTTTTTTTTTTATTAAACCATGCTTCTCCAGACTCCTTTGTAGATATTATAGAAAGATCACTGTATCTTGTTTCTTTAACCTAATTTTTTAGTTTAACATATTCAACCTCATACATTTCAGATGAGATTACAAATTTATAAAAGTAGAAAGTATAGGGCTGAGGATTTAGCTCTGCAGGCAAAAGGGCCTGCCTTGCAAGTGCACTGTCATGAGTTCAGTCCCTGGTACCTATAAAAAAAAAAATGTATGAAGTATAGCTTTTTCACTCATGCTTTCACCTTTGGAATAAAAAAAAAAGAAAATGAACAAGTAAGCTGTATATCAAGTTGTATTTTCTATGAAACCCAGTGTCTTGGTTATTTTCCTCATTGCTGAGGCAAAATACCTGATAGCCAAAGTTACAAGAGAAAAGGTTTATTTAGCTCACAGTTTCTAGAGATTTCAGTCCAAAATCAGCTGGCTCTAAGGAACAGTGGCATGACAGAGAGACAATAGTTCATGGCAGCGGAAAATAGCAAAATCAACAAAGGAGAGCAAGACAATCTTCTTTTTTCCCCCTTATATTGTATCCAATCTACTGGGATTAGGACAGTGCTAATACAATCAGTGCACTGATCAAATAATCATTCACCCTTGATCTGAGCACTCTTAATCCCAACATAGCACTATGATTCAATCTCATACTGTAGACTGAGCCATCTAAAAAATAGACTGTATGACCACACGAGGTCCAACAATGACATTGAGGTTAGAAATATTTTAACATTCATTTTTGTTATTTTTAAAATGTTATTGTCTTTTTGATACATGTTTGTAGTGCACAATGATTACATGCATTATAGGGAGTTGATACATACACATGATATCCATTTTCCTACAAATGACTCAAGTTTATCCTTTTTTATGGCACAGTGGTACACATTGTACATAAATACCACATTTTCTTTATCCATTCATCTGTTAGTGAACATATTGGCTGCTTCCAAGATTGAGCTATTATGAACTGTGCTTGTATAAACATGGGTTTTCATGCATCGATGTAATGTTTTTAATTGCTTTGGGAAGATAAGTAGAAGGGAAAGAGCTGGGTCAAATAGAATTTTTACTTTTAGTTTTCTGAGGGTTTTTATTTTTTTTTCAGGAATCTTCATACTGATTGCAATGGTGGTTTTACCAGTTTACACTCCCAAAAAATTTAAAAGAAGTTCCTATTTTTCCCCCCAGCCTCTCTAGCATTTGTTATTATTTGACTACATAAAGATAGTCATTTTTCTAGAGTTAAATAGAGTATTAGTGTTGTTTTAATTTGCATTTCTGGAATGACCAGCAATATTGAGCAGTTTTTCATGTTTTGATGGCTATCTGAGAAGTGTCTATTCATTTCAGATGCCAATTTTTTAAGTTTGGGTGATCTATTTTTTTGAGATTTTAATATATTCTAGAAATTAGCCATTTTTCTAAGGCATATTGGACAAAAAAAGATTTCCCACTCTTTAAATTGTTTCTTCACTCTATGGGTGGTTTCCTTTGCAGTGCAGAGGCTTTTTAATTTGATGTGATCCCATTTGGTGATTAGGATATTATTTTTTGTGAAAGTGAGGTTATTGCACTAATTTAAAATATAAAGCCAATTTAAATTTTTAAATGTATATGATACAATAAAATATTCTTCAAATAGTGATTATACTGAACAATATAGATATCTGTCAAACAGTTCCATCCTTTTTTGAGACAAAAATATGTACACTGTTTAGTAAATATCAAAAATAATACAGAAAATTTGTTTCCTTCAGTAACTGAGACTTTGGACTCCAACGTGTTTCTAGCGGTCACACTGATCTAATCAGCTGTAGCTGGACATCTTTACCAAGATTCTCTCCCACTTCCTTCCTCCTGTGGAAGGATATATGTTTCTTGGCCTTGCATTCCTAGAAATGTGTTCCAGTCCTTTCTTCTGACCCCATCTGCCCACTACAACTAAAACTCAAGTTCTTATATCGACTCCCACTGTAAAGTTGTATCATTTCCCAGATGCTACAGGATTCTTTTTCTTTAAGACCCAGGCATGGTTAGAACATGCTGCAATCCTTCTTTAAAAAGATTACTGCATACTTTCAACCATCATAGTAACAATTTCATTTTTGGCCAGATTTGTAGTTTTATGCCTTCTAAACTATGCAAATTTCCTTGGAGATATATAGCAACTAGCATTGAATTTGAGACATTAAATCTACTCCCATATTAATTTAAAATCCCATATTAACTAAATTTAAGGAACAAAATTGTTAAATTTGAAGTTTTAGGTGTTTCTAGTGGTCTTACTTACTTTTCTCTCCCTGTTGGGACAAATTCCTGACACCTAAAATTATGGAAGGGAAGATTCATTTCTTACAGTTTTGGAGGTTTTGGTCCATATTCAGTGGCTCCAAGGCATGGCAGGGCTACAGTTCAATGGCCCCACAAAATAGCAAGAGCAAGCCACACACACACACACACACACACACACACAAGACATGCCTTCTTCCTGCCCTTACACTATATGTCAGCTCCAGCCTTGGGTAAATGTAGCACTCATACAACCAATCCCAATGCTAGACAATGAACTAATCATGAACACTGGATTCAGAAGCATCCATGATTGCATGGGGCTTATGGGGGGCATCTGAACACAAACCATAACATTCCACCCTTGTCCCCTAAAGATTCATTCATATCCTTTGTGTAAAAGACATTTAGTCCATCTCCAAGAGTTGCCAAAGTCCTAATAGTTTCAACATTGTTGAAAAATCTGTCCCAAGTCTCCTCTAAGATCTATTACAAACTTTAGCTGCAAGCCCCTGTACAAATGAAAACAAAGTTAAACACTTCCAACACACAATGACAAAAGATAAAATATTCTCATTCCAAACATTGCAAATGTGAAGGTAAAGCATTGGAAGCAAAGCAAGTCCAAAATCCAGCAAAGCAAGCATTAAGTCCTAGAGTTCCATACACAGCATCTAAAGCAATCTTGTTGTGAGTTCCAAAAGACTTGAGTAACTCTACCCCTATGAAACTTGCAGGGTTTTCAGTTCTCACAGCTTCTCTCTCAAGCCCACTCTGCTCAGTTTTTGCAGCTTTCCTTGTATTATCCATGTTTCTGGCTTTTCCAAACTTCTGGGCTCTCCACCGCATTTTTGGTTTCACACTCACAGCTTCATATACTGCCCTCTCAGGGCACAGTGTTTGGCCTCCAAGGCCTTCTGAAATTGTAGTGGAAGCTGCCTTAACCTCAGAACTCATGCATTCTCCATTCACCAAAACCAGTGCTATGCAAATACTACCAATGTCCACTGCCAGCTAGAGCATTAGCTTGGCTTTCCTCTCTCTTGGCTGTAGGGGTTAAGTGCCTGGATCTCTGAGCTCTCTGAACCTGATTGTGAGGAACAGATTCCCTATGCCACTGCCATTCTAGAATCTGCAGTGGCCACCAGCATTTTGGAACTTCCTGTGGCCTCCGTTGCCACTCTGGAACACAGCACTCTGCAGCTTTCTCCTCTGAGCAGTCTTTTCCTTTTGCAGTTTTGAGGCTGCAAAGGTTAGAGACCTTCTGCTTCCCAGAATTTCCCCAGGCCATCTTTTAAAAAAAAAATTCTCTGTTCCTTTTCAGCAATGGAGGTCTCATCTCTATCTTTATAGTCCTTAGCATTCTGGTCAAACTCACAGTGCTTTGAATCATCCTGCTGGGCTTATTGCTTTTGATTCACAACATAAATCTTGCTAAAACACTCCAACAAGAGCCATGCCCCTGCTTCAGCATTTGACTGTCTTGAAATTTCTTCTGCCAGATTAATCAGTACTTCACCCCTAATCTCAGTCTCAGGCAAAGTCTCTCAACACAAGAAAAATTCAGACAAACTTTCTGCCAAGCCATAACGCACATCATGTGAAGTCTAACAACCAATACAGTCCTTCTTTCCAGCAGAAACCTCCCGAGCCTGGTCTTTACCAGCAGGCTTTCTATCAGTTTTCTGGTTTCCTGAGCTCTGAAGAGAATCTCCCCTACAGAACACCTTAAGCTACTCAAGCTCTATGCATTCATTTCTGAACCTTTCTAAACTCTTCCCATACGCCATTCCCAAAGGCTCTTGAAACACATCATCAGGTACAGTGATAGCAACAACCCACTACTCTAGTACCAAATTCTGTCTTAGTTACTTTTCTCTCCTGGTTGAGGCAGAATACCTGACACCCCAAATTAGGAAATGTTAAGTTTATTCCTTATAATTTTGGAGGTTTCAGTCCATTCTTAGCTGGCTCCAAAGCAGAGTAGCATGGCAGGACTGCCATTCATGGGCCCAGCAAAACAGCAAGAGCAAATCTTGCAAAAAAAAGACATGCCTTCTTTCCACCCTTACACTATATGGGCTCCACCCTTGGATGGGTATAACACTTACATCACCAATCTCAGTGGTATATAATGAATCGATCATGAACACTGGATTCAGCCATGTCCATGATTGCATGAGGCATGGGGGTGACAATCCAAACACAACCATAACGCTAGTTTTATCCATTTCTCCTATTTTTTGGACATCTAAATTGTCATTATCATAAAGTAACATGTTTTGACTCACAGGCTAAAGTAAGATGTGTGAGATAAAAATGTAAAGTCTTTCATAAATATACAAATATTTTTGCTATTTTTAAATATTTTTAAATCTCTAATGAGATGAGGTTTCCACTGTAGATGAATTGTAGTGGTCCAATAAAAATAAAAAACAAGAGGATGAGTTTAGCAAACCCAAAATTATTTTAGGGAAAATTTTGCAAAATATCATATCAAAATAAGGTTAAACTTGATGTCTAACTCCTCAGTCTGTTGTCATAGAAAATATTTTCCAAATTTGAAAAGAAAATATAGAATAAATATATTGCAAAGTTTAAGTAATAAAGGTGTCATAGTCTTCATTATTTTATAAGAATGAAAACACTTTAAAATAATTGTGGAAAAAATTGAATTCAATATTCAATAATGTTTTTAATAAAACCTTTTGTTTTTTACTCATCATTTACCTAATGTGCACCTTAAGATCGCAGAGAAACACAGATTATCAAAGTTATTTTCCAGCTACCCAAACTACATTACTATCTTAATCAGAATATTATCTTAATTATCAAGTATCCTCAGTAAAAATTGATGCTATGAGTTTGAATTCAGATTTCTGGAGACAGTATAATATTGTAGTTAAGTTTATGAGTTTGCAACTCAGATTCAGTTATTTCAGATCTTAGTACCAATCACAGATTTGTGACATTGTTATAAATGCAATAAATATAAATTATAGAACCTTTTGTTTATAAGTTATTTGAAAATTACATATATCACAATAAAATTCAATAAATGATTGTAAAACCTTATCCCAGCTCTTTTCTCCTGACTATTCAACTTTCTTTGTGATGCTGCTTATACAAAGACTCTTTGTATAGTCACAATTGTCAAAGAATAGATGCACTAGTTAGTAGATACCATGAATGAAAGGGTAGGTATGAGTTACATTGTTGATCATATAAACTGCAGATACAATTAGACTACATCCTATATATTTGCCTTAGTTACTTTTGTCATTGCTGAGACAAAATACTGGACACTCAAAAGGAGGCAAGATTTATTGTAGCTCACAGTTGGCAAAAGTTTCAGTTTAAGCTTGGTTAGCTTCAAGGCAGGGTGACATGGTACAAGAGAAACAGTTCATGGGAAGCAGAATGCAACAATCAGCAAATCTGTGAAGTATTAAGTGACATGAACAGCACTCTTTCTATCCTTGCATTCTATCCAAGCTATCTACCTTTAGGGTATATAGCACTCATATCCAGGCTGGGGCACCCTTAATCTTAGCATCCCATGAATTAATGCTAGCATCACAAACTCAATCCCTGAGCCACACACTTTAGGTCCATCCTCCTCTAAAAAGCCACCTATGACCTCATGGGGCTTTAGGAAGACATCTAGACTCAAACTGTAACTGCATCCTATTACAGTGTCAATCCTAGATAAATGTGAAATTATTGCTATATTTATTTATGTCTCCTCTGTCCTAGCAGATTTATTTTCTTACTGTTAATTTTTTAATCCAGCAAGATATCCCTTCTTCATTTTCCCTACTACTATCCTATACTTTGTTAGTGTATTTTGTGCAACATAAAATATACTAAAAAGAATATTCATGATGTGCATATATGTACATTTGTATGCTGTTATTTCTAATAGCTATTATCCAGATTTATGAAATAATAAATATACTGTGTTCTCTAAAATGTCTGTCTGTGAAATTTTTATCTGAACAAGCCATTCATTCTTCATTCCTGTGCTACAATGAGGAGCTTTTTATAAATTTAACAAGCTTTTTCAGAGATGAAAATATGGGTTGCAGATGATGTGGTAAATTTCTCCTCTTGTTGAAATGTAACTGGTGTTATGGAAAAAACTATATATTGGGTGATATGTAGTATTCTGGATTTTACTTCCATTGTTGGGATATATTTATGCCAAGCAAATAGAGTTTCCAATTCACTTGAGATAAAAATCACACATATTCATGAGAGGAATCAAATAATTGCTTTGTTTTGTAACTTATTTTTAGGATTATGGGGAAATAAATCTGTACGTAGAGTTAAATGTCTGAATGATTCAAAGGAATGACTTATGTACATGGAAAACAATTCTATGTACAATTAAAGTCTGCAAGGGAATATAAAAGAAAAGCAAACCCTCTCAATTTTCTGCTGTCAATATTTACATAAGCAAAATAAAAGCAATCATTTGGGTATTAAAGTCCCTAATATCACATATAAAAACTTATAAAAACCTTTGATCTGATGTTAACATTTCCATAGACAAAATCAAACACTTTTAAGGAATTTTAATCAATATTGTTTTAAATTCCAATTAACATAAAATGAGAACACAGCTATTTTCATACAAGTCCAATATACATCTTCTAAAGTTGATTTTTTATTCTTTAACATTCTCCCACTTCCATTATCCACAATTCCTTTTCACTAACAAATTATTTTACATATTCCATTTTATCTTGAAATATAGTTGAGATAAATTAAGTTTCTATTGATTCTATATTAAGATTGTCCTACAACACACAATGGTATAGCTGCTTTCACCAATTTATAGTAAATTTGTCTTTAAAAGAAGAAGCCCCGCATTCTGTACATGAAAAAATGGTAAACGAAAGTGGATGGTAAAATGTAAAATTTTATTAGGATAAGTAATTCTAAAAGTCCATACATGACTATGATAAAAGTAAAGGAAACTAAAAGCATAGCAGGTCAAAATGACATATCATTTTCTGTCAAAAATAATTAAAATGTGAGATATTTATTCCTGTTGTCTATAAAAGTATAGATATATTAAGAAAGATATATTAAGAAAAGTAAGTGTATACTAAATATGGGATATTTAGCTACATGGATGTGTTAAGTCAGTAACATATGTCTCTTCCTAGTTTATGTTTTTATTAGTATTATGGCACCGAATAGAGATAGATATATAGATAGATAGATAAATAGATAGATAGATAGATTTGATAACATCTATAACATTTTTTCTAATTATTTTTCATGTGATAATTTTATTCCAACTTGATAAACTGTTCATAAAAGCTTCTTTAATTTCTATTTTTAGTATTATCATGTCCAGATGTGCAGATATTTACATTTGAGATGTTATATATTCAAAATATTTATAAGATCTGTGAGGATATTATTTGTTGTGAAGGACATTAACATGACTTGTATCTCTTGCCTTTGTCCTCAAAATGCAATAAATTTCTTCCTAAAAATTACTATCAAATGCATCTTATATATGTGCATATATATGCAGATATAACAGTTAAAATGTGCAAAAATTATATATCACAAAGAAAATCAGGAATTTTGAGATGACAGAAACGTTTGTCCATATTACCAACTGTTTCTAGTATTAACTTCTCTCAATCCAATATTTTGCTTTCTTAGTTACTTTTCCTAAATTTCCCTCAAAGCCTTTTTTAGTCTTTTGCTTACTCAGATTTCAATGTCTTCTCCCCAAAGTACTTCAGTTGTCAGATTATTTACATGATTATTTTGTATTATTCAACCAAGTGTCATTTTCCTTTCATTTTCTCCAAAGTTCTTCCCCAGATCAATCTCTCTTCAGCCATCATTTCACCCCAATGCAATCCAAGACACACTCTTACCACTCTGCTTTACTTCTGTTCCAGTATCTACCTTAGTTACATTTGGTTCACTTTTTTCACTGTTTCTTTCTAGTAATCCCTAAAAAGGCAGAGACCATTCTTAGACTGTTCAGAACATTGTCCTGAGCACCTAAAACAACATTCCCTTTGACATAAACACAGCTATTGGAAGGAACCAGAGCAAATGTGTCCCTCTTTCAGGCCTCCGTGGAATACCTGATCACTGAACATCTTCACGACCAGCTTGCAAATCAAATAGTCTGGTGTTTGGAACTACTGCTTGGCTCCTGTATATAACTGATGAAGAACTATGTGTGTGGGGATGGCAGACTTGTTGAAATCTCCAATTTAAAGAATAATATTGACATTTATTTCAAACTCATGTCCTTCACTCTCCAAATGCTCAACTTATATCTCACTGAAATCATACAGCTAGTTTTAATTATTTGGAGCTTTTCCCAGAAAATTTTATATGAATGAAACTGCTAAAATTATCTTAGTGTTAGATTTTTACTTAATATTAGCTCTTTTTAATCTTATTTTGGTCTTAAATAACATCCCTAAAATAAAATAGAAATGTGGTCATTTCTGGTAGTTGACTTATTTGATCAGATTAGTTTTTCTTTCCAGCTGCCATAGCTTTATATGCAGTGTAAATGATACTCTCATTACCAGATGGAATGAGAAAGAAACTGCTTCAGGGAGTTATATGCTATATAAGGCTGTATACTGCATAGCTATAAAACAGCAAAGCTTTGTAAACTAGCCAGTAAAGTATCTTAACTCAGCAGTGAGGACTGGGATATGCAAACATTGATCTCCCCATCTGACCAGATGTGGACATTCCTAATGCATGATAAGTTCAGTCAACCAATCAAGTGCTTGAAATTTAAGGCCTAAAGTGGTGATCACAATGTTAATGTTCTCTGACTAAAAATTACAACCAAAACACACAAGAGAGAGATACAAAAACTAAAAACAACTATTTTGCAAACCAAATATTTACCAGACAATCTCTTAATCAGGCCTATGTTTAGGATGTCACACTTTATAATATGTAGGTAGTTATGAATTACATAAAAGAAGAATTTCATACAAGCCAAAATAAGTTCTTAATGTATTTGATTATCACGTCAAACTGTATCTAAATCATGAGCTTAATTGCAATCAATAATCCTATGATTGCAGAAGAGGTATACATTGTATAATTATTTATCAGGATGATGATTCCTAAATATTTTCCTCCTTGTGAGTTACATTTATACACTCAAATGCTCAATTATCCACATTAATTTAGCAAGTGTAAAACTATACTCAGTCTCATTTTTCTCTGTAAACTGATTCCACTGTTCACTTCTAATTGTTACATGTAACAATTCAAATAAGATTGTCACTCTTGGCTATCAGGCTCCTGTCATAACTATCAATCATGGAGCAATAATTATTCTCCTTTGCTTATATTATTGTTTAATGGATTCATCCCTTTTTCTATTCCCAGGTGCGTGGATTAAACATCAATGTAGTGTTTCAGAACTACAGAATCAACTTGACTTTCAAGTATTTAAGCTAAAAAAAGTTCACTGTTCACCCTATCTGAAAGCCATACTATTATGTTAATATCACTATCATCAAGAACAAAAATCTCTCCCTTTTTCTCCTTTGAAGTGAGTCAATAAAGATTGAGATGGTTAGCAGTATTTATTATGGTTTGATTTTACCCACTCAGTCTTAGTTTCCTAGAAACATCAATATTTGCACCCAATTTGTATCCAAATAATGTAGCTCACATATTTACACCTCCATAGTTTTATTTTTTAATTCTTAGACATTAGGAACTATGTTTTTAGCATCTGTCATAATCAATGGGAAAATATTTATAATAAATCATATTTTTTGTTTTAGCTTTTATTCTCATTTTTCAAATACTAGATGTATTTGAATGATTATATGGAATTAAAAATATTAAGTCAAAATTCAAATATTCATAATATTTAGTTACTTGTTATGTATCAGGTATTAATCTAGTCATTAGAAATATTAGAGTAAGCAAAACATGTCAAATTATCTGTCTGCTCCAACTCCCCATGTTAATAGTCTAAAACTTGTAATAGACTGTTACTTATACACATTTTTTCCTTAACTCTATAACATGAAAAAAGCTCTGACAAACTACAGTTTTTTCTGATACATCTCACTTTATACTGGCCATGAATACTTCATCCACCAGATCAGCAGTTTGTCACAAAAGACACTCATCTGCCACTTTTTTTTCAACTACTTATGTTAAAATTAAACAAGAAATCCAAACCTTTCATTTTAGATAATCATAGACTTCAGCTGCTTTCAAGGTAAATATTTAGTGAAATTCTTTTCATAGACATAGCTTAAAAAATCTGACCACAATTTCTATATCATAAAACCATGAAAACAAGTATTTGTACCTCATCTTATTACCAGTACACATAGTATTTTTATTCTCATTTGAACCACAAGTTGTAATTAAATTGTAAAATGTAAAACATTATACAACGACTATCTTAGACAATGTTTGAAATATACAACATAAAAACGCAAACGAAGTCAAAGACCAAAATAAAAATTGTTCACGGTAGACACAAAAAGCAATAATTTGGATTTATAGCAGCTCTAAATTGCATTTAGAATTCTAAATTTATTATGGAAAAGACACTATACACAAGTTAATTAACTTGCTTAAGAGATGGTCATCTTCAATCAGCCTCCTCTAAATTTGAATAAAACTAAAGAGAGCACTCACTATAATCATTGTGGAATTCTCCCATGTTTTTAAACAAAATCTTTTAATCTGATTTGCTCTGGGCATTTCAGTTTGTGACTTCCACACAGAATTGTATTTACTTGCCACTTAATGTGAGTGTATATGGAGTCAAAACTTTAAAAAATTTAATTCATCAGAAACATTTTACTTTTCCTTCTTTCTGACTCCTGATGCTATATATGGCATCAGTAAAACTGATTTCAACTTCTAAATAGAATGTATCCTGACATCCTAGCCTTGGCCCAAGAAAGCAAGAAATTCAGAAAACAGAGAAAATACCGAGATTGTTACATTTATCCTTTAGAAAGGAATTATTATACTCTCAATTAATTAGATATTGTTCTTACATTAAATAAGAAAATAATAAATTATTTAAAATGTGATTTCTAAAATCCATAATTTCCTTATCTAAATTAAACTTCCCATGAACTGTCTATTTTTTTTAAACCTTAGATATATTTGATAAAAATGTGGGCAAGTAGAAGTGATTAACATATACGAGGTTATCTGGGATCCATTTATTCACCCAAGAAAAAGAAATTTTAAAGAAATTAGTCCAGGAAGATTTTTTTATCTAAATAATGTTATGACTTTGGCTCCACATTAATTAATAAAATTCTGTCTGTGAAAATATTTCTGAATATTGCCCAATTTTACTTAGAGTTGAGACAAGAGGAGAAGTTCCTGACTTTTCCATTTTTCTCTCTGCTGGCTGGAGGGGGTGTAGCTTAGCAGGCCCAGCCCCTCCCTTCCTTCACTCCCTCCTGCACCCTTGGACTGTGCCAGTTTACCTCAGTGTCCTCTGTGGCTACCTAGCAGTGTCCTCTCTACTTATCAAAGTACCATCTTTCCAGTCCAGTGTGAGCGTAGACAGTCAGCATGGAGCCCTTCACTCACTCCTCACCTGAGATGATGCTGCTGCCTTTCTGAAAATGGGAGAGGAAACCCTTGAGTGGAAGGAAGGAATCTGGGCCCCTTAAATACATGCCAAATATTCAAGGTAAACCTTGCAGAAGATTCCCAGATTTGAGCTCTCACACTCACTGAAACAGGCCTACAAACTGCTATATGTATAGCACTTCTCAGACACTTCTGGGAAGACACATTCCTGTTTACCTACCTGAACCCATTCTGTAGCAAAAATCCTGTTAAAAGTCTCACTTTAGTTTTCTTTGAAACCTGCCTATGGTTATTTTTCAGACTTGGTTATTTTCCGATATAGACAGAGTGATCAATTTCAAAACTCAGAGCTCTTAACACCAAGAAGTTCTGCCTAGAAGTGACCAGTGCTGGATAGAATTCACCTGTGGTATCCAGCACAACCTGGCATCAGAAGGTAGTGAGTGGCAGAGGCAGAGAACCAGCAACTGGTAGAGTCGACATGCAGTGTCCACCACAAGCTGGCACTGGATGATGATGACCAACAGTAGTGGTTACCAGCAGCTGGTTGTGTAAGTAACTGGCATCTAGCATTACTTGATGTCATCTGGTGGCATCAGGACTGCTAGCAGAGTTGTACTTTGCAGGTTCAAGATTTCCATCTAAATTGACCAAAAGAACCCTAGGCTGAGTAGCAACAGAAATGCACTGTAATCATTAATGAAAACTTCAGTGATCCTTTTATGTAGACTTATGATACTAAAATACAAAATAATATTTTAAGTTATCATGCAGCTTTTAATATAACTTGTAAAGCAGAATATATACTTTCTTTGAAAAAAAAGGAAAGAAGAGAAGCCACCAAGATTAATCATGTTGATTATTATTTTTAAAAGTAACTGTGTGTCCCATTTAGATTTTGAAGTGAGTCAGGCAGAATCAGTTTCCTTTAGATTTAAGAAAAAAATTAATTTTTGACAGTAAAATCATTAAGCAGTGGAAACTAATCTATATATTCAGCTAAACCAGTGAGATGGTAATCAAAACAGGCTTACATTATTTGAATTGACTTTCCCCTCCACTGGTTTGGTTTTTAAAAATATATAAGCTGAATATCCCAGTTGTTCACAAGTGATAATTCATTACATCAGTTTTTTATTTGTTTTACAATAAGTTTTTTATTTGTTTTACAATAAGTTTCTTATTGTGCTATTATCTTTTAAAGATTTTTTTCTTTTGAGCACTGAAACTTTTCCAAAATTTGGAAAACTTTTCCAAATTTGGAAAAAGTAAAAGTGAAAAAAATACTTCAATGATTAGATTAATACCAATGCTTTAAATGGATTTTATTCTCCAAATCCAAAGAATAAAGGGAGTTAGTTTCTTTGTATTCCAATTTTAACTCTGCCTTTCCTTTACATTGTTATTATACAATGTTCTATTCCCTTATTTTTTCACTCAAGCTTCTTCATAAGCCCAATGAATATAAAAATGATGATAGGTATTATAAACACATAATATTGCAATGTGGGATCCATTAAAAATCCATAAAAAATAATGCTCAAGCTGCCATCCTGAACTATTAATTAATTCTAATGTCATGCCTGAAAATAGTGCCATAATCAGTGTGGAAAATTAGAGAAATTGTATGTAGTCAGTGAATTTCATAGTATTCTATAGTCAGGATTTGAAATGCACTATATATGCATATTCAAATCTATGAAAATTATAAGTGCAGTAATACAAGTTCCCATATATTAAAATTCCCAGGTCCTTGTTGGATCTAAATTTCTGAACAGTGATGGCTAAAAAAGTGCTAAGAAAATAAAAGTTGTGTTTGCGTATGGTGTGAATTTAAAAGCAAAAAGACATGTGGAAGCCATAATATTAAGTTAAATAAGCCAGAGACACAGCTTAAATGTCATGTGCTTTTTCTCATATGAGAAACCTAAATTATGCAGGTAATAGAATGTATGGGATGAATCTTTCTCAAATGGGAAGGGGATTAAGAGTCAAGGGGACAGAGGAAAGAGAAACTGAGATGTGTGCTGTATGTGTACCAACTTCACAGAATGAATCTGAGCATGATGTACTGCAACACGGACTACTGAAAAACTTTTAAAGTTTTCTAAGTTTCCCCCCAAAAAAGAAAAAAAATATATAAGTTTATTTTGGCAATGAGAAATATTCAATTGGAGAACAGTGATGATTGCATAACTGTGAATGTACTAAAACCCACTGAACTGTACACTTTATAAAGTTTAATTTTATGATATAAATTTTATCTCACTAATCTTGCTGGACAGTAAAAGGAGGAGAAAAACAACCACAGCAGCACCAGAGCATTCAGTTTCAGACTGACTTTAAGACATTGTCTAAAAAAGAACACTCCAGGTCTGGCCGTCCTATTTCAGTACTACACTTTACCATTCTCACGTCTTTTCCACTGTCTTCATATGCCTTTTCTTTCAATTGTAAAACAAAAGAATATCTTTTACTTTGGTTGATTATGATCTAATAGACTGGTTTATTCTCTAATTACTCTTTCAATAGCTGGACTAGTTTGGCTGACACTTAATTTAATATATATCCATTTCATGACAGAAAATCTCCTTGAGGATGTTTTCAGAAGGAAAAAGAATATGGCCAGTAGATAATTTGAGACTGTCACTTCATCAACACAGAAGGCTTTTCTCCATGAGACTATTCTTAGCTCCATAGTACACTCTCCTAAGTTAATATCAATACTACAAATACAGCACAATTAAAACTGGGCTTAGGATTTTCACATTGAAGCAGCAATGAAGTCCCAGGGTGATTGCTGCTGCCAAATTTTATCAAATAGTTGTGTTAGCCAACACTTTTGTGAAGCATAATGAGAAAAACTATTAAAATGAGTAAAAATGGTATGTTTAATACATGGGAAAGCCACCAGGTTAATTAGGGTACAAGAAACAAAATATCAGGAAAGAGGAGCTGTAAAGATGTAAGCAACATGTTTACAACTCTGATATATCTTTTTATATTCTGTTCCTAGGTAAGTGGCAGGTTGAAAACTCAGGCAAATAATATGGCAGAGGGCTGCTTCAATTTGGAGAGATACGAGCACTATGATAGTGTTCTGTAACTTGCAATATAAAAATTAAACCCATTAATTTTGAGGACCTTACAGCGAAGAGATCATAGAATTGAGTCAAATATATAACTAAATTTTTGCAATTTCTTCTGAATCATGGCACAGGCATCTAAGAGGGCAAGCAGCAATCGACTGAATAGGCAGATAAGCTGTCTTGTTCTGAGTGAAACATGGTAGGGGTTTAGATTCCTGAAAGGGGAAAACGCAGACAAAGACCCTAGATTGTCAGCTGGAATCTGTTGAAGGCCCTTCCCTTGAAAAACCAGACGTGGGCTCAATCTTCATAAAATTTAAGCCTAACATTACCAAAAACGCAAACCAAAAATGCAAACCAACGCGGCTTACTCTCTGAGGGCTTTAAAGCTAAAAATTCTTTCCTGCCTCTAAAAATAAAGAAGGATAAACTCTCTTTGGAAGAACAAAATATGATAGAGATCCTCTATACATTTTCATTCAGATTATGTTGTTTTTAGTAACTGAAGAGGTAGATTACAATTAGAAATGGACTCATACTTGATACAGATGTTAAATTAATCAAAAAGACTTTGATTTTCTTACAAATAATATACTCAAGAAAATAAAGAACCAGAAGGAAAACTAAATGAAAGGATGTTTAATTTTGCCAGACATATGGAATTTCTTAGAAAGAAAATCAGTGGAAAATCCAGAACTGAGATGTAAAAGCTGAAACTGAAAATCTAAAGCTGAATTAAAAGTTCAATATGTGTGTTTAAAGTACATTAGTTATAGCAGAAGACAGGATTAGTGAACTGGAAAAGAAAGTAATAGAAAATATTCAGCATGAATCAAAGAGGGAAAAAGAAAAAAGGAATAAAGAAAAGGCAAGAAAATGAACATATAATGAAAATACTATATTGAAAATTTAAGTCAAATATTATGAGTAGAGTTCCATAAAAATAGAAAAGAAAACTAATAGAAATACTATAGATTCAAAGTTGAGAAATTCCCAACACTAATGAATGTACTGAGATGCAAACTCAGACAAGGTAAAACAAAAAAATATTTCATACCACATTTCTCCCAAATAAAACCTACCCAGAAAACAAGTTCCAGCATGAATTTGGAAAATACATTCCCTGAAAATAGACCTTATTTTCAGAGAAACATGATATATACATTGAATCACACAAGTGAAAAACAAATTAATGTCCAAGGATATATATATTGTAACTGATTCTGAGTTAATATGTAAAAATGCACAATAACACAACAGATGGACCGAGTTTGGTGGTTCAGTCCTATAATCTCAGCACTTGGGAGGCTGAGTCAGGAAAGATCATCATGAGTTCAAGGCCAGCCTGATCTATAGCTCTATAGCCGGACTATTTCTCAAAAATAATTTTTAAAAATTTTTAAAAAGAACATAAGAGCTGAGAAGCTAAATATCCATTCATAGGTATTAATTGTTATCTAAAAATAGAGAGCTGAAGTTGTAGGTGAAGTCCTGTCAATGTAAAGAAGCTGGCATAACCCTTGGCAGTGTTGTATGAGGTAAGAATTTGGGAGCAATACTGGCAATTTACTATGAGCGCAGGTATTAAGAAATTTGCCCCAAGTTAATTTAGAAATAATGAAAAAGACCTACAAATTAGTCAGTGTTTTAGTATCACCTTACAAAGCCAATTCTACATGAGGACTATGATAAAAATACCACTTGCTGTGGGGCTAAACACATAAACACCACTGTTTTCCCAGCTTTCAGTTCCCATGCTAAAGTATGCCAGAATGTTCCCTGGCAGCCCAGGACCACCATGACTTTTCAGAAGGAGCTACACTTGAAGAACAAGTGCCAAGGAGTGTGCAGTAGTGGTGAACCTATGGCCTGCGTGCTGCACGAGGCCGTTGGTTATCACTGAAAGCTCTAAGAAGTTCGCCATTCTTGAGGAGAATAAAATAACGATTAACGCCAACAAAGTCATAAACAAGCCATAAAGAGCTAGGCAAGCAACAGATACACTTTTGCAATTGCAAGCAACCTACAGCTACAAATAAATCAGCCATTTGAATTTGCAAAGAACATTTTATTGGAACCCAGCCATTGATAATCATTGATGTATTATGTCTACTTGTAAGTTCTGAGTTAAGACAGAGACCTTATTTCCACAAAGCCTATTCGTTTGCTATTTATTCTTTGATAGAAAAGAGTTTGTCAGTCCCTCCAGTAATGTCTGAAGGAGTTTACATTAAATAAACCATTATTTTATACCTGAGTTAATCTACTCTTCATAATCCATATTCTGATCTTGAGACTATGTTTTATGTAACTAGCGCTTACTGTGGTGAGGAAACATTCAGTACTTGCACTTGATCTCTTAGTGGAAATGTGAAAGGTTAGCAGAGTAAGGAACTACAAGAACACCTTTTCTCCTGAAGTTAGTATTGTACAATTCAATTCATTTTTAGGGTTTTTTTTCCAGTTTTAATTTTTGTGAAAGTAATTTCAAAACAATGCTTAATAAATTGAACCAAATCTGACTACAGTGCATATGAAGAAAAATAACCAGCTTCTCAGTTTTAAAGATCTTTTACCTTTGATTTTTCAAGTATTGGAAATGATCATAAATCATCATTGCAGACTTCCTGACACCCTCATTAAAATTTTTCTTATGTAGTTATCAGTTATTTTCCTGAGATCTATTATTCAGGAAGATGAAAAGAAGGCTATTACTTGTTTATATTCTTCAAACTATTTTAAGGTTTATTTGCCGAATTATCTGGAGCACCAGGAATTTTGCCAAGCTTTTAGACCATGCAACCTGAATTTCATGAAGTCATGTTCAATAAATTTTATAACATTTCTTAAAATATAGTCAAAATCCTAAGTATCAGCCATTTGGTATACACATCCACATTATTATGAAATAGTTGGAGAAACTAACATGATTTGTTTTGCTCCCTACCTAATATCTCATTATAGTTAATATCATGAGAAGATTTCATTACAATTAACATCATGAGAACTTTTTTCTTCACCAAAGAATCAAGTTGCTCTCCATTTATCAGAGTATAACATTACAGTTCACTCCACACTTTGGTTACTAGACATTTGTATGTCACTAACAGCAAATTTTTTATTATTTCTTTCAACATATCAGCTTTGTATTTTGTCCTAAATTGACTTTCATATTTACCCATATTTTAATTATATGTTTTATGTAATGCATTGGTAGCTAATGGCAGTTATTCTCTGGAGGTTCCAGGAAAGAAGTACCAAAAACCCTATAACTTATTTAAAACATAAATGGAGAACAATCATTAAATATATTATGTGACCTCTTACACAGCACAATGGCTGTCTGAAAAATGATGTTTTTTGGTTCACTACATTAATAATAGTGAGTAAGTTATGGATTATATTTTCTTAAAAGTTTTTAGTTTTACTTCATTAACATTGTAGCTAAATTTAGAGATAAATGATAATTACTAATTATAGATTACCATTGACTGGGCTGTCGGTACTCATAAAGCTGGTAAAACATTTCTGGGTGTCAGTGAAAGTGATTCTAAGTGAGAACAGTGTTTGAATAGTATGACACTGTAGTAAGAGTTTTCCAATATAAAAGAATATTAACCAATTCCTTGCAAAGATAAAAAGAAGAAAAATGCAAAGAAGAGTAACTTTGTTCTCCTTTGAGCTGGAACATCCAGCCCCTTCTGCTCTTGGACTCCCATGCTCCTGGTTCTCAGGATTTCAGACATGAACTGAAAATATCCCACTGGTTTCCTAAGCCTCCACCTGCTGTGGAAGACTGGAAATTCTCAGTCTCCACAATCATGTGAGCAAACCCACATAATACATCTCTTTGTATTTTTACAAAACATATTTTTAATTGAACAAGAAATAGATATATTTATCTTGAAAATCAGGGTAAAATGGATTTTGTATTCACTGTAGAATGGTCATCTAGAGCTAATTAACATATGAGATGACCTCATATAGGTAATATTTGTTGTGGTGAGAACACCTAAAATTTACATTCTCAGTGATTTTCAAGAAGACAATTAACTAGCCACCACCTTAAGCAATTGACGTCTTGAATTACTCCTCCTATTTCAATTAAATCTTTTATCCCTTGTCTAACATGTCCCCAACTCTAGTTGGTTCTATTCTTCTGAACCCCAACATAATTAAGACACAAAAAGCAAAGTTAAAAGTTATGTCTAAGATATCACTGCCAGGAAATGGTAGACCTTGATGCTACTGAAGTCAACTGTAAGACTTCCCCAATGTATTATTGTCATTAATTTTTTATATAATGTTTGGTTATCATAATTTAAAAGGCATTTACTTCTTCTTTAAATGAATACAATATTATGACGATCACTGTATAGTCAATTGTAATGTATAAAGAAACTTCAAAATCAAAGTTATTATAATATATTCATGAAATGGCCATACAAATGCTCTATTATCAGTATTGCTGTATTATTTGTAACAGAGTTTTATATGTCTCTGGACATTTTATACATGAACATTATTCCTACATATAAACATTTTCCTTGCATCTAAAGAAAGTATATCTTACTGAAGCCAGATTGTTTATAACATTTCTATTTTTTCTTCTAAGAATTGAAGCCAAATAATTGTCTATTAAAATCAACATTATATTTGCATAAAATTTTCCAAAGATACTTTACATTTATACATAAATATGTTATATTTTACTTAGAATTCTACTGTATTTTTTATTAGTACTTCAGTTTTTCAGGTGCATACTTTAAAAATTCAAAAAATGTCTATTCACCTTTTATAAAAAGGTTAACTTGAAAATATCTAGCCACTACCTTATACAATTGATGTAGTACTACTATAGTAGTAGTATGATTGATCTCTGTAGTAGTATTCACTTGAGTCAAGAAATTTAAAGGGGAAATGGCATAATGAATGCTGTGCTTTGAAGGAGAACATTTCTTACAGCCTATGATGCCTTTTCTCCTAATTGAATTAATTGGGACTTAACAATGACTTTGTTAAATTAAAATACAGCACAAAATTCTAAATAATCTGGTGACTGACTAATTTAGTATATCAAAAAATCTTTTTTTTTCTGCCAGTTTGAAGTAATGGGGAGATAGAAGAAGAAAAATAAATGAAAAATCCTGCCTTATAGTGATCAACCTTGAGCTCTGTTTGAGAGTATATTGGCCACACAGAATATTTTGGAATTTAGTGTCCTGCACATTGAAGTTAAATTAGTTATCAGGCAAATTTTCTTTGAAACATTTTTAAGAATTTTTTTTATAATGCAGTATTTTGTATTATAACAGGTGGAATTCATACATAGCTGTTGCAATTGTTTTCAGTGTATGTATATGTTCTTTTATAATTTATATAGAAAAATGCAAGATTGAATGAGATAAACAACTTTTAAAATGATCTGAGCAAATGCAAACTAAATGAAGTAACACAAACTTTAAAACACTAATCATAGAATCAAGGCAAAGGAAAGAAACTCTAAGTTCTTACTTGCTGTGTAAACTCCATTTGTTGTTATAAAATATTTACTTTTTATCTTTCAAAACACATAATCAGCTAATCAGCTAGCAAGATTTTTTTTAATTTTTTCTGTTCATCAGCAGCACTAATTTTAGCACACACTACTTTTAAAAGTACAATAGCAAATTCTGTTTATTGAGTGCATGAAATCTTGTTAGACTCCAAGAGTAGCACGTGTTTTTACTTATTATACTTACAAAAGAAATCTAAATTTCAGGTAATTTGAGCATTCTATTTTAAAGATGAGCAAACAATGTTTATTTTCTTCAGAGCACCCAGAGTATAAAAGATTTCATCTAGTATCAATCAACTCCTTGCAATCTGACTATATTCTTATTCTGTTATTTACCATTTCCAATGGCTTCCAAAATTTTGTTTCTGGCTCAGTGGGAATTTTATTTTACTAAAGCCACTGTTTAAGCATCACCATTAAGTGAAGATCTTCAGAAAAACTAACGCTTTTATAATACTCTTGTCTGTCCGAGTGATTATTAGCACATGTAGAGTTACACTGATACAAATATTGTGTAAAAAGCATTTTAAATGACACTGTAAAAATATGATTTGTAAAACTCAGGCAATGTAAAGTATAGCATGTCAGGGACATTTTGTGTGATTTATGTACAAAAGGGACCCTAAATAAATAACATATATGAATGTATTTGGATTGAAATAGGAATTATCAAAAATTGATTCATGAAATATTAGGCATTTCCTGGAAAGGACATCTGTAATGTTCTGATGAATAAAGGAAAGCTCAGCAGAATGAAAAAAAAAATCATTGGTTCTCTAAAATGAACTGAAGGACATAAAAGCACTGAAAGAATAATAGTTTTTTTCAAATATCTCTTACGTAGGATATGTTTCAGAATCCTTGAAGCAATATGCATTTCCCTTTGGTAGAAATTTGCACATTTAAAAATATATTTTACTTTTTAAATTGTAGGTATTGGCCGGGAATTTAGCTCAGTGGCTTAAGCGCCTGCCTGGCAAACATAAGCTTGTTAGTTTGATCCCCAGAACCAAATAAATAAGTAAAAATAAATTGTGGATATTCCAGAAAGGTGAGACCAAGCCAGAAGACTACTAAGAGAATATTTATGAAGTAGTGTTTCCATGGGCAAACTTGGAACTGATGAGTGAAAAAAGGTCCTTCAAGCAAGAAATCAAAACATAATCTGAAATAAAACCAGGTGGAACACCAATCCTAAAATTTATAAACACTACTCATAATGATGAAAGAAAACGCCTCACCCTGTAAAATAACCAGCCAGTTAAGCAAATAAATAAAACAGCTTAGAAAGGAAGAAACAATTGGAAAGAGCAGTATACGTTGATGTGAGACTATGGCATTATTTTTAGTTATAGGCTTTGCTCCTATATATAAATGATTTGAAGTTGCATCTACATTCACTACAAAGCAGAACTAAATTTTCTATTCTTTAATCTCCCCATTAGAACAGGGAAGAGGGAGAATATGTAGGATTCTATATTTTAAAACAGAGCACTTATGTGTAGGATACTCAGAACACTCATGGTAACTTAATTATTTTATGAAATGATCTTGAGACTATATTCAGAACTCAAATAGCAGAACTGTATATTAAGTGTTTGTCAGAAGTTGCTTAAGGGCTTATCATTACCTCTTTCATACTTGTATTTCTACATGAAGTTTTCCAGCAAAGAAAATTAGGTAGAGTTGGAGAAAATTGTCTAAGATCACACAAATGATAAGCTGCTCATATGCATTGGAATTTACTTTTTCTGTAGATGCTATACAAGACTTATAGTAATTCTATCCATTGAGGAATTTCAGGCCTTGAAATCAACCCAGGTCTGAATTGTCTTCAAAGCAACTATCAATTAGCAGATTCTCTAGCAACCTGAAAAGCACCTGGGAAAATCCAGATTGACACAGAATCATATAAATGGTTTAGAAATATGTTTTAATGAGGTACTTTGTCATGGTAAAAAGGCTTGACTCTAATTAAAGAAGAAACTAAGACACTGTTTGCTGGCTTTTTCTTTCTTTTTTCTTTTTTTTTCCTAGATGGTTTTAGGCAGCCTTTTCAGCTAGTTATGGAAGCTACAGAAGTAAGACTGCATTTGAAAAAAAAAATTGACAGACTTTTCAGTATTACTAGTATGCATCCAAGCAAGAATTATAGGAAACTTATACTTCACTTTGCAAGCAAAATGTTCTCAAGCAGTAGGTTTCAGGTTTGACAGAAACATGTATATTCCAAATTTATCAAGTTACTGGAATTTCAAGTTTTAAAAGTGAAACCCACTGAGCTGTTATAACAACTGATAAGTGATAACTGCGGTAGTCATTTTAGAATCCTTTCTCCCCCAAAATGGAAGCTTGAGCTGAGCAAATGAACAAAAATATTTTTTGAATCTCTTACCGCACTTCTAAGTTTGCCCTAGAAATAACTTTTAAAATGGTATACTTTGCCAGAGCTAAAGATGATTTTAAGATAATGAGTTCAAAAGTTTCAAGCTCCCAACTTTAGAAGCTATTATGATTACACGGTTAGCAAAATATTTTTCTCTGGATAAAGTAGCCCTGCTTTTATATTATTGTTAATCTTAGTTATCATTAAAATGTATCATATTCTAGTAAATATGAAGAAAATGTCTTCAGTTTTATGTATGTAAAACATACTTTTTCAATTTAATCATTAAAAATGAGATTAAAGAATTAAGAAATAGCTCATTGCAGCGCATAGTTATCAGATAGATTATTTTACTAGATTAACATTAATCTCATGCTAGTTTTGTGATTCTTAGTTTTATAAAGTGACTGGGCCAATTTTAACAAATCTTAAGGTTCTGATATTGAACTATATGACAAAAACAGACATGTCTTTTCCCTTTCCCCAAAAATGCCTTTGTTCTTTCTACAGACCTTTGCTATGTGACTTGTTTCCCTATGGAATCACTATTAGCTAAGCAGCTATACTCGTAATCCTATAGGCTGATTTTTGTTAGCCTATTTAGCTGATTTTCATTGCCGCACATTGTGAATTTCCTGTATAAATTACCCCTAACAAAGGCCAGCCAATCAGGACTCCACTTGGAATTCCAGGAGTTGCTTTTCTATTTATTTCCAATGAAACTCTCCTAACTTCCTGTTTGGTTCACTACTTCATTCTTTGATGTTCTGAGGCCACAAACTCAGCATGTTTGACATCTAACAAGTTAGGCTTATATTTTTTCTATACTGCTTTGTCTTTTTAGTTGATTTTTTTTTACAATAAAAGGAGAGTATTTAATATTATTCATTTAAATGATCCGTTAGATGCCAATTGCAGAATATTAATGGCTTATAAGATGTCATTTTTCAGATAATAAATATATGAATATAAAATCACAACTAAAATGAATTTAAAAATTAATTTAATAAAAATTGGTCAGAATTAATTCATGTAGTAGGTAACTTTCTTTTTTATTGCTTCAGTAACATGATAAAACAAAAATGCTCATGTGATACTTTCAACTTCTAATTTAATGGAACCATTTATGTTCCATAGTTAATGCCCTTTAAACAATAAGACTTGTAAACTCACAAAACTCAAAAGTCCAGACACTGGAAGCAAAGTTTTTGTTAGAAAATCTTAAGGGGTTATTGTAAAAAAAACTTCTGTTGCTTTGTCCTTATTACTAAGCCCATTATTTTTAGCTTTAAAAAAAGGCACCATATGCTTATCTACATGTGGCTATTATCCCAATAGAACAAACTATTACTTGTCACAACTCTACACATCTTCAAAGAGGTCATTAGACTACCAGCCTGACACCTTCAGATGATTAGGAATATAAACCAGTGAAATATATAAGCAAAATTCATTGCCAAAATGCACTTGCTTTAAATTAAAATGAGTTTTCTGGCATGAAAGTTAAACTACATTGTCAACTTGATTGGTTTGAAAGCCATCAAGGCCATTAGTAAAGCACAGTATTGTGTGTGTCTTGTTGGGCACCATACCTGGTCCTTGGTCTCTTCCTTTCTGGTGCTGTTCTACTGTTTTGCTTTCTAGTGTTATGAGCTAAGCATCTATATTCCGCCACACACTGCCATCACATTTCTGCCTTGGAGCCATCTTGTCATATAATGAACCAAAGGCAAATTAAATCTTTCTTCCTATAAGCTGCAGTTCAAGGTATTTTGTACCAGCAATGCAAAAACTGACTGATTCATTTGGGTATATATAATAGTTCTTGTGTAAATTATCATAATGACCAATGAGACATTCTATAAATCCACTACTAGTAATTTTGATAAAATCATGGCCAGAAAGAAAAGCAGTCATATACATAGTTGTCTATTTGAGTGAGGACACAGAACTCTTTTCTTTATCATGGGAGTGTTTGAATGTAAACACTCTGACATTTTACAGGATTTGTGATGGTCTTGCTTGGCAAGTGGATATTCAGTCATTGATGGAGACCAATCTGAATGATCTGATCTACAAATTGATAAGTTGGCTTTCTATATTAAAGATCTGAGTCTGTCCTAGGCCTATGTGCCTTGTTGAATGAGCCAGAGGTTGGCACGTGCGACAGAGCCCCCATGCCTCTGGTCTCAGTAGAGTTCTCTATGACCCATGATGCTGTGATGTCTCAAAAGGCAAGATAACATTTCAGCTGAGGACTCTCTGACTCACACCAAATTCTACTGAAGTAAATATTAACCCAAGGGAAAAACAAGCTTCCCATTAGCATGGGATTTTGATTTTGTAACTTTAATAACTACTGTTAAGATGACAATATGTAATGTATCAACTAGCGATTTTATGATGTTAATTTTTTCAATTCTGTATTCTGCTTTTTTGTTCTCTTTTTTCTATTTATTCATACAAGAAGGCTTTGTCTCCTATTAGACCTTGACTGCGTCAGTGCCCTGCACTCTGCTGCTCCCAGGATTTTCTTAATGCCACCTGGAAAGCTGTGTGCACTTAACAAAGAGTGACAAGTTCAGAGATTCTTGATCTTAAACTGGTAAGAGCGCTGATCCTCTGGACCCTGTGGCATTTTCAATTACTGTCTCTTCTTCCTTTTCCTTTGTTGCACCCTCACCCAGGTGATAAGCTCAATCAATCAGCACTGAATAAACCATGTCTGCAGTTTTCCATTTTTGTGTTTGGTTGGTTGGTTTGGTTTATCTTTGTAGAGTTAAATTCTAGGCTTCCAAGTCCAGGGATATACTTTGTTTCTACTCTCATAAAGAATCTTTTCATAAATCTATTAACTAAGAACAATGAGTGTTAAGGCAAGAGATAGAGATGCAGGGAACAGTCCATTCTGTTCAGCTTATCTTGCTTTCTATGGAACATACTCTTCATGGAGCAAAAATTTTTTTATGTTTTTGTTTTCCGTTTGAAAAGGATCATTCATAATTTTCTTTCTCAGAGAACCTTGTCAAAAATCTTACCTGGTCCCACTGAGACCACCTACCTGAACTATGAGTAAGCAATGCTTGCCTTAAGAGTGTGAGTCACAGGTCAGAGTTTTGTACAGCTGAGAGACTGCAGGAGTCACAGGGAACTGAGCTGCTAAACCCTCTCATATCCTTAGGTGAATTTCAAAGTTCCTGTGCACAAAATACGGCTCCAGGGAATTCCACAAGAAGTAGAAACTAAAAGGTACATAATCTGAACAGACTTTAACAATCACCCCAGCTGGAATTCCATGTGCCTCATTGTTGTGGCAGGCTGGGATGTCTGTGTTGCTTCTCATCCGGAACATGCAGCTACAAGGACCAAAAACTCGGCAACATTAATGAATTAAAGACATGGAGTGTAAAATAAAGGCATATAATTTATTTGGAAAAGAACGAAAAAAAAGACTGGCGTTAGTTTGGAATAGGAAGGGACATCAGGATTTTGCTGTCGTTGTCACGCTCAGCTCCTTTTTATTTAGGACTAGTGTTTTCTACCATCTCCCTGTGGGCACCTGACCATCTTTGGTCCCAAACAGAGTACTTCTGTCTACATTCTTTCTTGTCCTTTGATTACTCCCTGCATTTTTGTGATGGAGAAGTGTGAAACAGAGCCTCATAGATGGGCAGCTTTGTTAACCTTTGCTAATAAATTATTATGGTAATTTGTTACCTGGTGGCTCTCTCAGTCCAATTTCTCTCTCTTTCATCTAATTGCTCAAGTATAGAGTCTACCTTCAGAGGCAGAAGCTGGTTTTAGTAAGACTCTTCATTCATTTTTACTAAAGCCTATCTTTTTCTTATGTAGAAACCACCTTTCCCTACATTAATTTATGCTAACATGCTATGCAGAGTATGCGTTAGGAACATGAACCTTACTTTTATCACAATAGGCTTATGTTCTAGGACTAAAGGAAGCCTAAAATAAACTATCAGTGATATATGTGAAACCATGTTTATAGCAGCATAATCTGTAATAGCTAAATCTTAAAAACAATCCAAATGCCCATCAACTCCTGAATGGATAAAAAAGATTTGGTATTTTTATACAAAGGAGTACTACTCAGCTATAAGGGTATACAGGTAAACGTGAAACTTTTTATGGGTAAATGAATACAACTTGAGACCATACTCATAAGTGAAATAAATCAGACTCACATGTGTAAATATTGTATTGTCTCCCTAATGTAAAACACTGAAAGAGTAAATAAAATTCAAAATGTATCATGACAAGAAAAATCGGACAATATAAGTAGACTCACAGATCAATTAGGTTAGGATTTTTTTAGCTTTTTTTTAAATTAAAGAAAGAAAGAGAAAAGAACAAAATAGGAAAAAGAGAAAAAAAGCAGAATACAGAATTGAAAAAAATTAACATCATAAAATCACTAGTTGATACATTACATATTGTCATCTTAACAGTAATTGTTAAAGTTACAAAATCAAAGCATAAAAAGTTGCTAGACACTCAAACATAGACAGTATAAACTCTTCTGTTTAATGATGTAACAGAAATTTAGTAATATGATCATCTATCTTACGCACTGTATATAGTGTTATATTCTTTAGAACACTTTCCTTCCCTTTCACTTTCACAATATCCATTATAATTTTTGGATCCCATTATTCTGTCAGTTATTATTTTTTACACTAGAGAGACAACATGATATTTACTAATGTGAGTCTTGTTTATTTCCCTATTGAGGATTCTCAAACCCCCTTATCAAGTTGCCTCCATTTACCTACAAAGGTCTCAAGATCATCCTTTTTATAGCTGAATAATATTCCATTGTATAAAAATACCACTTTTTTTTCATCCACTCTGTGGTTGATGGGCATTTTGGTTGTTTCCAAGATTTAGCTATCACAAACTGTGCTGCTAAGAACATGGGAGACACAAATATTGCTATGACATGACATTTTCAGTTTTTCTGGGAAAATAACCAGGAGGGGAATAGCTGGACTGAATGGAATTTCCAATCCTAGTTTTTTGAAGAATCTCCATACTGATTTCCATGGTGGTTGCACCAGACTGCATTCCCATGAACAGTGAAGAAATGTTCCTTTTTCCTCACATCATTGCCAAAATTTGTTATCAGTGGATTTCTTGATGGCAGACATTCTTTCCAGGGTGAGATGAAATCTCAATGATATTATAATTTGCATTTCTTGAATGACCAGTGATGGTGAATATTTCTTCATATATTTATTTGCATTTGTATATCTTCATCAGAGAGAACTGTATGTTCAACTCAGATGCCCATTTATGTAGAGGGTCTTCGAATTTGGGGAGCTTAATGTTTTTCAGTTCTTTATATGTTCTGGATGTAAGTCCTTTGTCTGAGGGATTGTTGGCTAAAATTCTTTCCCATTCTGTGGGTTTTCTTTTCCCTTTGTTGGTGATTTCTTTTGAAGTGCAAAAACTTTTTAATAATATGAGATCCCAGTTATTGATTCTTTGAAGTATTTCCTGTGCGATTTGCATTTTATTCATGAATTCTCTCCCTACACCTATGTCTTCAAGATTTTTATCTACCTTGTCCTCCAGTAGATTTCGTGTTTCTGTTTTAATATTTAAATCCTTGATCCATTTTGACTTTAGTTTAGTGTTTGGTGATAAGCATGGGTCTATTTTCAGTCTTTGGCACTTGAAAGCCAATTTTTCCAACATCATTTATTAAAGAGGCTATATTTATCCATTGAACATGTTTAGCCCCTTTGTGAAATATCAGGTGGCTGAGTGACTTTGTAGTTGTGTTTGCATCTTCTAATCTGTTCCATTGATCCTAAGGTCTATTTCTTTGTCAGTACCATGCAGATTTTATCACTGTGGCTTTATAGTCAGGAATTGAGATGCCTCCTGCCTTGCCTTTGTTGCCCAGAATTGTCTTTGCTATTCTAGGTTTCTTCTGTTTCCAAATGAATTTTAGAAATATTTTCTCTAGATCTATGAGGTATGTTAATGATATTTTGATTGGTATTGCATTGAATCTGTATAATATTTTTGGGAGTATGGCCATTTTCACAATGTCGGTTCTTCCTAAGCAAAAGCAAGGAATATCCATCCATTTTCTAATACCCTCTGCAATCTCCTTTTTTAGAGTAGTATAATTTTCAGCATATAGGTCTTTACATTCTTGGTTAGGTTGATTCCTAGGTATTTCATTTTTTCAGATTCTATCATGAAGAGCAATATTTCCATAATTTCTGTATTGGTGAGCTTTTTGTTTGGTTACAGGAATGCTATTGATTTTTGAGTGTTGACTTTTTATCCAGCTACACTGCTGAATTTATGTATTACCTCCAGTAGTCTTTTAATGGAGTTTTGGGGGTCTTTTATGTAGAGTATCATGTCATCTGCAAATAATAATAATTTAATTTCTTTTCCTTTTATTCTTCCCTCTAGTCTTATTTCTCTGGTTAATATTTCCAGAACTATGTTAAATAGGAGTGGTGATAGTGGACATCCTTGTGTTGTTCCTGATTTTAGAGTGAAGGCTTTCAGTTTTTGTCCATTTACTATAATGTTGGCTGTTGGTTTGTCATAGATGGCCTTTATGAGTTTAAGGTACATATGGTCTATTCCATGTTTCTGTAAGGTTTTTATCATTAAAAGGTATTGGACTTTATCAAAAGCTTTTTCTGTGACTATTGTGATGATCATGTGATTCTTGTCTTTGGCTCTATTGATGTAGTGTATTACATTTATTTATTTATGTATTTTGAGCCATCCCTGCATTCCTAGAATAAATCCCACTTGGTCATAGTGTATAATCTTGATGATTTGCTGCATTCTATTTGCCAATATTTTATTGAGAATCTTTGCATCAATGTTCATTAGTAAGATTGGTCTACAGTTCTCCTTTTTTTCTGGGTCTCTCTCTGGTTTTGGTATCAAAATGATACTTTCTTCCAAGAATGAGTTAGGGAGGACTGCTTCTGTTTCAATTTCATTGAAGAGTTTAAAGAGTATTAGAGTTAAATCTTCTCTAAATTTTTTGTAGAATTCAGCTGTGAATCCATTAGTACATGGGCTTTTCTTTGTTGGTTAAGTTTTGAATCATGTTTTTGATTATTTTATTATTCAAAATTGTTAAATCTTCTTGATTGAGGTTTGGTAGTTCATATGTTCCTAGAAATCTGTCCATTTCCTCTGTGTTTTCCACCCTATGTGAGTAGAGATTTTCAAAGTAAGTTTTTATGATCTTTTGAATTTCCATGGGATCTGTAGTAATTTCCTTCTTTTCAGTCCTTATTGCATGGATTTGAGTTTTTCTCTCTTTTTCTTGATAAGGTTGGCCAATGGTTTATCAATTTTGCTTATTCTCTCAAAAAACCAGCTCTTTGATTCATTAATTCTTTGTATTTTTTTGTTTCAGTTGCATTAATTTCTGCTCCAATCTTTACAATTTCCTGTCTTGTATGAGCTTTGGGTTTGACTTCCTCTTCCTTTTCTAGAAGCTTGAGACATGGCAGTAGGTTATTTATTTGGGTTCTTTTCATTTTCTTGATGTGACTATTTATTGCTATATATTTCTCTCTTTGGACTGATTTCACTGTGTCCCATAGGTTATGGTATGTTGTATGTGCATTTTCATTATATTGTAGGAATTGCTTTATTTCTTCTTTAATTTCACCTCTAACACACTGCTTACTCAGAAGGTTGTTATTTAATTTACATGTATGTATTCAGGTATTTTTGCCATTGCTTTCCAATTTTAGTGTGCTATGATCAGATATTATGCATGGGATAATTTTGCTCCTTTTGCATTTAGTTAAGAATGCTTTATGATTTAATATATGGTCTGTTTTGGAGAATGACCCATGTGAAGCTAGGTAGAATGTATATTCTGATGTGACTGGGTGGAATACTCTGTAAACATCCACTAAGTCCATTTGCTCACAGGTATGATTCAGTTCTGTTATTTCTTTGTTGACTTTTTCTCTAGTTTATCTATCTGTTTGTGACAGTTGGGTGTTAAGGATTCCTGTTACAATTGTGTTCTTGTGTATTTGGTTTTTCATGTCCATTAGTATTTGTCTTATATAGTTGGGTGCTCCTGTATTTGGTGCATATACATTTATAATTGTTAGTTCTTCCTCTTGTAGTTTTCCACCTACAAGTATGTAGTGGCCTTCTTTATCTCTTTTAATACTTTTATGTTTGAAGTTCACTTTGTTTGCAAACAGAATAGCTACCCCTGCTTTTTTCTGGGTTCCTGTTGCATGGAATACTGTTTTCCATCCTTTGACTTTTAACTATGAGTTTCTTTTTGAGTCAGATGTATTTCTTGCATACGACATGTTGTGGAATCCTGTTTTTGAACCATTCTGTTAACCTGTTCCTTTTGATAGGTGATTTGATGCCATTTACATTTATGGATATCAATGACATGTACTGGCTTGACTTTGCCATGTTGTGTTCCTATTGTTGGTTTCCTGCTTTTCTTCCTTGTTTAAATTCTTGTCCAGCCTGGTGGTTTCTTTCTGTTGTTGTTCTGGAGATTGTGGTTATTTTTATCTCTAACATGTCTTTTAGTACTCTTTCTAGGGTTGGTTTGGTGGAGATGAATTTCTTCAGTTGTTCTTCATCATGAAAGTATCTTGTTTCTCCATTAAATTTGAGAGACAGTTTTGCTGGGTACATCAGTCTGGGTTGAAAGTTGTTTTCATTTAGGGCTTGAAATACTTCACTCAAGCTCATCTTAACCTGAAAGTTTGTGTTGAAAAGTCTGCCATGATTCTAATAGGCTTTCCTTGATAGGTGAGTTGCATCTTTTAACAGCTTTTAGTAATCTATTTTTATGCTATATGTCTGGGATCTTAATTATTATATGTTTGGGTATAGATTTATGTTGGTTGTGACTCTTTAGCATTCTAGGCCTCACATTTGTATATCATATTTTTTCCCATGTTTGGGAAATTTTCTACTATTACTTCTGTGAATAGTTTAGTTATGTCATTTGCATTGACTCCTGCATCTTCACTGATGCCTATTTGTCTTGTATTGTTTCTTTTAGCATCATCTTGAAGCAGCTGGATTGTGATTTCATGCTGCTTTGTTGTTTTTATAAGTTTTAACTTTTCATGATGGCTATCTGTGATCCTGTACTCAAGGTCTGAAATTCTATCCTCAGCTTCATTTAAATGGTTTTGCCAGCTTTAAATAGAATTTTTTGTTTCTTGGCTATCTCTTTGAATTTGTTTCATGCATTCTGTTCATTTTCTACATTGTTCATTCAACGTTTCCATCTATTTCCTATGCTCCTGTATTTTTTTTTATCTATTTCTTCTGTAGCTATGTTGAGTAACTCATTTACTTACGTTGTTATTTCTGTCCTTATGTAAGACATTGTTTCTAATTTGATTTCCTCTATAGCTTCATGGATTTGTTTCTTTACTTCATTAGCTATCTTTTCAGAGATTTCTGGTGTATGACTTTTAAAGAACTCTATTTCAATGTCACCTGTACTTTATCCTGATGGACTAGATGTTTGAGATTGCATTTTGCCTTTTGTCATTTTCACTTTTTGGATAAATATTTAGTCTTTCAATCCTACCAGCCTCAACTGTCTGTAGTGTGAATTTTGGGGTCCTATTGTGTAGTTGATGTTTGTGCAATTGCTGGGTATCACAAGGAAGTGGAAAGCCAGTCACCTGATTTCCTCCTACAGGGCCTGTTGGTTGAGTCCTATATTCTTTCTGTGCTAACTTGCCCAGAAGTATTGATGTATGTCAACTTTTAGTTCCTGCTGTTGCTATGTCTTCAGGTTGTTGCAGATCACCAGATCTCCCTGTCTATAGTGTTTGTGTCAGCTGAGGCTCTACTGTTTCAAAGTGGGCCTCATAAGCTCTGTTAATTTTCTCCAAGTTGGAGGAGGCCTTATTGGTGCTTTCCCCAGCCTGTCTGATGTTCTCTGTGTGGAGGAGGGGATTACCTACTCTCTTGCCAGGTTTGCCAATGTCTTACAGTTGGAGGGAGTTTCACTTCCACTCTTATTTACCCATTGTACACCTCTATTTTATGGGCAAACACACCACATGGACTAGAGCCTGCTGAGGTCTTCTGTTTGGCTGAGGGGTTCCTGAGTCTCCCATCCAGCCAGCATGGTAATCTGCTGCAGTCCAAGGTTCTGGGAGAAGGGGTTGGATCCAAAGATCAACCACAGTACTAGGTCCAGGAGGCAGGTTGGTTCCACAAAAGGCAGGCCCATGGCGGAAGTCAGAGGTGTCCCAGGCCTGCCGGGCTGAGTGTTGGACCCATGGCAGCAGCCTGAGGTGGCTCAGTCGTCCCGGGGTCATCCCAGGCATGCCCGGCTAAGGGGTGGGTCTGCAGCAGCCAGGTTAGGAATTTAAAATAACTACACATAGCTACATTATTTTCTTTTGTGAGATGGTTTTCCACCACTTTTCTTGTCATGCTTAACCCATACCATCATATTAAGTGGATCCTATCTCCAACCTTTACTGGGATGTGAACTGTTTACCTCCATGGCTTTAGTGCCTTTTTTCTTTGTATCTCAATTAGAAGCACCATTTTTGTGTGTATTGTTATTAGGTTGTAAACTTAAGTAGAGAGCTTGCACCTTGATGATCTTTATGCTTTCACTTCAACCCCAGCACCTAGCCCAATGTCTTGTACAAATTAAGTGCTTAGTATAAAACTAAATTGACTTAAAATTTACTAGTGTCACTAGTTTTTTGCATTTCATTAGTTATTAGGTAGTTGTTTGTTTCTTTTGCAAATAATATTATCACCTGCTTCACAAGCATTTTTTAAAAGTCTTGCTTCTCCTTCACATCCTGTGCTACAGCCAATAAACCAGAAAATGTGATTGCTGCTGAGGATGTAATTATGCCAAACTCTGCCCCCAGACATACGTTGTTGAATGAATTTTGAATTTTCTGAATAAGCTGGTCATGTCAGAAAAAAACTGAAATAACTACCAATATCTAAAATGATCTTTATGATTTCAATAATCTTAGGACAAGTAAAAAACTTTCTTGTGCTTTTCAAAAGTCTAAAAATGAAAAGTATGATAATGTATATTTTGTATTTAAAAGCAAACTTGACACTACAGGAAAAAATCAGTGAAACTGAAGGCTATATGTGCATACATACATACATATATACGTACATATGTATGCATATATACTTTTGTGTTATGTTATATATTACATATTATATAGTGTAAACTAAGGAAAAGCAAATAAAAGTAAATGTCTTATTGTGAGATTTGTCAAAACAAATTAAATAGTACATGTCAAAATAAGTACTTTAAAATAATTTTCATGGTTTCTCTAAATGTTAGACCATTCTTTAGTATCTGAAAAAAATTTGAGAGAAAAATAACCTTTACAAAGTCTTCTATGAGATTTGCAACTGGGATTAAAATGAACAGATGACTTGATAATTCTAACCAAAGTTAAATCTAAAATAATTGTTTTGTGTGAGAGAAATTTTAGCTAGTGATTAGAAGGCTGATAGTAAATTAATATTGAAAGGAAATAAAAATGTATTTCTAAGTCAGGGAGTACAATTTGTGAAAACCATGTTGGTACAAGGGGTAATTTCCCTAAAGGTTTTCACTCTTTTGTAAAGTATAAGCATTGTAAAATTGGAAAATGTATAAAATGGAATTACACAGCTTGTATTTAACTGTATAAATTATATATCCTGTATAAAAACACACTGTGAAAAAATTTTAATTTTACCACTTTACAATGTAGAAGGGTTAATATTGCTATGAGAATTTCAACATTGGAATTTCTTGAGTTATATCTGCTTAATTTCTCAATCTTAATTCCAATACTAAATCTGAATGAGTACATACCATGGATATTTCTATATGTTCAAAATGTTTCTAGAATGTAGCATTTAACCTTTCATTTTAAAAATAATTGGAGAAGGAAGAGATGAAAACATGAAGATTAAAAATCTGCTCTGATTAGTAGCAGATCTCTTCTATTAAATAGTTGGATGAGTCTATGAAAAGGAAAGAAACACCCACAGTAGTGATAGAAGGTGGAAAAGTGACAGAAAAGCAATGATTATTTATACATGCAAAATGTGCGACAAAGCTTCACATGTCAGAGGAATGTCCCAATTTTGCAGCTTAATAGTAGCTGAGCATAAAAGCAAAATTTTATTAAATATAATCTCACCCAATTAAAACAAAGCAAAAAATCCCCTTTTGAGATAATTTAAATGCACAAAAAGATAGTTGCCAGAATAAGGTACAATACTAATGATCAGCAGCAAAGTAAATTTTTAAAATACAGTCCTATTTCATGAAGTTTTTGGGTGAGGCAAGTGAGAACACAACAGAGGTGATTTCATGTGTACTCAAAAGCTGCTGGTTTTCTGCCAAATTGCTTATAGGACAAAAAGTGGTAGAAAGGACTAGGTCCTTACAGCTTTTTCTTGTTTGTAAGAGAACTTTGTCTTTTGAGAGCAGTGCCATCTAATTGGAAATATTGCATTTTTGACCACTGAAGCTTATAAGACTTTACCTTCATGCTAACCCAGCCATTAGAAGGAATCTTAGTACAGATGCATTTGGGAAGGACTCCATTCAAAGTGTTTGATGACACCATGGGATCTTAAACCTTATTTTGTCAAGTTCTTATCATATTACACATCATCATTTTCCCTCCATATTGAACATTCAAGACATATCTGCAGCGGGGTGTGATGGAACACACTTGTAATTCCATAATCCCAGTACTCCCAATGCTGAGAAGGAGAACTGCTGCATGTTCAATGCTAGCTTGGGCTAAAAGTTTACCTCAAAGCAGCATGGACTACATAGCAATATACTTTCTTTAAAAAACGAAGAGAATGTGTGTGTGTGTGTGTGTGTAATTCCTTTGTCTCTCCTGTTCATAGTAATATAAAAATATTGAATAGGCATTGTAAAGCAAGGAATGTGTGTATAAGTACACAGGATTCTGATATTGCTCACATGATAGGAAAATATATATAGCCCTAAAAACTTATTTGTAATTTAAAAAAAAAATTCTCTACCTTTTTCTCTGATTTTAACATGGTGGGATTTTGTTGAAATTAAAAATGTGCATGTGAATATGGGTACATGCTATTTATTACAGAGAATGAAAATGAGTTTTAAATGATGAAAACCTAATTTCTAAGGGACATAACATCTAATATGCTTTAAAAAATAAATTCTGACTTTCATCCTTAAATATTCCCTGGTCAGCAAGAGAAATCTTTTCATTGAAGTAAAGTGTTATTATTTTCATGATTATCATTACAGATATTTATTGAAGGGCATTTGCACTTTCAAAATAGAGATACAGACAGATATCCTTTAACTAGATAACCTGGAGGAAAGCTGTAAAATGCATGAACACATCGTGATCATTCAATGTCTATTTGTCTAAACAAAAGAGTGAAATAGATGTTGTTGTGTTCCCCATATTCTTTTTGAATGTCACTGCTCCTTTCAGGGGCAGGGATTGAACCTTCAAATGTCAGGTAAGTGCTGTATCACTGCATCTCCAGCCAATTTCTTTCAGATACTACATACTGCTAGTTGTCTAGAGACTTGCTCTTTGACTCAGATGCTAAGCTGATCCTATTCTCTATTGGATATTACACTTTTTGCTTTGGGCTTTGCTCTCTTTGCTTTCATTATACTCTTATTATCAAATATTAATCAAAGATGCAATCACTAAGATAGATTTGAAAATGGGAAGAAAGAAAACAACATTTTTCTCAAATACATAGAAGACAAAATAAAGAAGATATAAAAAAGTGATATAAATATAAAAGAGAAATAAAATATAAAAAGAAATATAAATACACAAAAAATAAACATCTATTTATATATATTCTATATTATATGATATATTTTATATATATTATGTACTATATATTTATATATAATTATGTATTATATTATATATAAATATAAAGGAAATAAAAGAGAAATATAGAGAAAAGAAAAATATGTGTTTGTAAATTACTATAATGAATTACAGAAAACAACATGCATAAAAATATGATAAAAAACACGTTACTGAAAACTAAAGAGCAAGAATGAATGAATAAAGCAAAGAAAAAAATGTACTGAGAACCAAAAGGCTAAATAAAAATATGTTCACAAAATAGAAATTATATATGGCTAGAATAATGGTTTAGAAAAATAATCTTCATAACACTTTAGTTTTTTTAAATTTATTTTTTATCTGTAAGGAGAATTTTTAAAAATCTGCAAACTAGAAATTCCATTTGACCCAGCCATTTCTTTTCCAAATATTATCCCAAAAGAGCTAAATACATCATATCACAGTGATACATGCATTCTCATATCTATTGTGGTACAATTCATAACAGGTAAATCATTTGGAAGCTGCCTATGTATTCATCAACAAACAAATGGATAAAAAAATGTGGTCTGTATACACAATGGAGTACTATTCTGCCAAAAAAAGATAAATTCAAGTCATTTGTAGGAAAATGGATGCACCTTGAGGCCAAAATGTTAAATGAAATAAATGAGACAAATCATTTTATATAGTGTAGCACTTATTTTTAAAGCACAAAGTTCCTTGGTGTAGAATGTAAGCTATATTCTATGGGCAAAGATAGGCAAAGGTTTTTAAGCAAGACAGATGTAATGACATTCATAATTAGGATTATTCTGGAATAGAGGCAATTGATTTCAGGAGTAAAACACATAAATAATATTAAGCTATTCTATAATTTTTGTAACAATTAATTGAGGGCTGAAAGAAGTCAGGTTATGAACAGCAACTTACATGGCAAATTCTAGATAATCCAAAGGCAGATGCAAAGGAACCCTGAAGAGGTAATGAGCTTCAGAGGTTCCACTCCAGTCTTCGGTGATGTGTGGTGGCTGGGATTCATGAAGGTGGGATTTGTTGTTGCTGTTGTTGTTAACTGCTGACTGAACATTTTGCGAGAAAGTGTATTTGTTAAACAGTAGATAACTGGTGAAAAGTTATATAATTAATTAAAATAGCTACCCTAATAACAGTGATTCAAAAATTATCTCCTTTATACTCAAAGTTGAATGAATTATAATCTGATTGCCTCCTTTGAAGTGAATTGATTCAAATAATTACTGTCCCAGACTGTTGCTGGGTGTAGCTACAAGGCCCTATTGCTACTATTTTAGATGCCATAGCATAAAAGATGTAGGTTTTTTTCTCTAATGACTATTTTCACTTTGGATCCAAGAAATATACATTTGTTCAGTAAGGAAGAAAAAGATATTTGGATTTAAGGTAAATTTTAAAACTGAAATCTTAGGGTTCAGTAAGTATAGGAAGAAAGATAGCATGTGTTATATGAGGAATTCAATTTAAGTCAAAGGTATTTGTATTATATACACACAACTACAATTTTTCTATATATTTCAGGTCATATTTTCCTAACAATGATCAGGAACCAACCACCCTCCTCATACTAAGGAAACTTATGGAAATGTTTTCTCCTATTTTCACTATCTTTTAACTAAAACCGTTACTTATAACTTTGAATGGTTAAAAGAAATTTAAGAGGCACAAAGTTTCAAAGAAATTGTAACAGCACTTCAAATTTTAATCATTTGTCACATCTTTTATGTTTTGGTATATCACACAGTCTGATGGTTTTGACATTGAAAAAAAAAACTGCCTATGCACGGGGGAATTTGGGTTGTTCAGCATACTAGAACATGAAAAAGTAGCTCACATAGTCTCTGTAGATGTCCACTTTCCCAAGGTTGCTATTTCCGTTTCATTTTCAGCTATGATTTCAGGATTTGTTTCTTTGTACCTCCATCCATCCAACCAAACATGAATTCTTCATGTTTCAGGCATAGGTTCTTCAGGAAGTAACTGCAGTTTTTGTAGATTCAAAAATTCACCTAAATCTAAGCCATGCTGAAGTGATAAAAAATGTCTAAAATTTATGTTTCTTACAAAATTACTAAAATCTCAAAAACTGCCACTAACTAAAATATTAGATAGAGTCTCAGGATATATAAACAGTGCTGGCTTTCAGACAGTGAGAGTGTGTGTCAAAAGCAATGTAAGAAACAACACAGTGGAAATCTTGTCTGTATTTTCCATAATAAAATTGTGGCAAATTTTGATGTAATAACAGTCAGCTTTACAGTGTTTGTGGACTTTTTCAAAAGATGCTTGCCAAAACTACATATTGTGGATACACAGTGATGCCATTGAATGGATTTTTAAAATTTGCTATTGTTTCCAAAATACAAGTTGACATATGTCATATGTGAGAAGATACTTAGTATATCTCTCTAGAGTTAATTATGTTCAGATGTTCATGATTATCTGTACCTTGGAAAGGGGTCTCAAGAAACATGATGAGAGAAAAAATACAGAAAAAACAAATAAGCAAAGTTTTTAATAGGTTTTGAAATGCAAAGACAGAATGTGTATTGAATGTAACCACTATTAAGTCATTTTAAATACACATCCCCACAAGCTAACCTACCAATGGCAACCTGTGAAATTTTGACTATTACATCATCCTGCATTTATATGTTATGTCTTGGATCATGAAAAGAGATGCTTGAAATTATATTTGATTTGTTGTAAAGTGCCTTGGAACTCATAGATTATTTGCTAATATCTGACAAAGACCTAAACTATTTCTGTGCTTTCAATGTTACCAGACATTTAACTACCCCATCCTCTACCTCTTATTTTGTGGCCTCAAGTTTAATGTTTATTTCATCATGAATAACATTAACTACTGGCAATCTGGCTTCTGTTTCTTGTTCGAATTCCACCTATACTTCAGCACTCTGGGTGCTCAATAGTCACAGGTTCAGTGATCGCTATTTGCTCACTGACAGGTTAAGCCTTCTCAGAAAGATAATGAAACTCAGGAAATATGGATTGAGAAGACAATAGGACCAGCAATTGGTGGTGTATGCTATTCCAGTTAGGACTCTAGAGATGTGATAGATTATGTATTTTTGTAAGAAAATATTAGTAATATGGATACTGGTTTTGAATCATCACTGTATGTAAATACTCTTTTGTAATAGAAATATTACATTGCAAGGAAAATAACTTGAAAAATTTGAAGCAAAGTATAATGCAAACAACATTTCATTTCACTCATGTATGCCCCTTCTGGGTATTTTCCAGAAAAATTAAAGCTCATCACACTACATGCATTCCATCACATTACATGCATACCTGTGTCTATAGCAGCACAATTTATATTAGGTAAATCTTGGAAATGTACCATATGTCCATCAGTGGGTCAATGGATAAATGAAGTACTGCTCTGTCATAAAGAAAGATGATCTGAGTCATTCATAGATAAATGGATGCACCTTGAGACCATAATATTAAATGAACAAGTCAGACATATCAGCTTAAATACAGGTACCTTGTGCTTTCCCTTATATGGAAATCCAAAATATAAGTAATTAAATAAAAGATAGATAATAAAAAGTAGACAGATGGTTTTAAAGTGGGAAAGGAAACAAAAATAGGAGAGAGAGAGAGAGGAGGGTAAGGTCATGGAGAAAAAATGAATTAAAGAGAAAAAAACAAAAGCAAATTGAAAGCAATTCGAAAGAAAAAAGAGATGAGAGGACTAAAGGATTAAAAATATTAAGATGGAGGTCAGAGATTTAGCTCAGTGATGCAGCACCTGCCAGGTAAGCCTGAGATTCCAGAACTTCAACCCCCCAAAATTAAGATGTGTTATGTACATGTATCAACACTCCACTGTAGATCTAATCATTATGTACTGCAAACATACTAAAAAAATACAAATCCAAAGTTTTATTAAATTTATTATTAGATTCTACTGTTAAAACAATAATGTTTGCCATTGTCTTTTTAATTACTTTTTGTAATCACTGCAGCCATTTTACATATTTACCTTAAAATCTGAACTAAAAATAACCTTAAAAATCGGTCTCTAAAAATTGAGTTATTCACTTGAGTATTAATTTAGTTCTCATGCTTTTTGAGCATATGAATGGTCCAGAGGGAAGTTAAAGAAGCACTGTGGCATGAAATATGGTATTTATAAAGTCTGAGAAATGACTATAAATGAAAACTAAAAATCTGGTGACATCAATTACTTGAAGGTGATACAGCCCAGCTGTTATCTAAATTATAGAAGGTGAGAAATACTGAGAGAAAACATTTAAAAATGTATTTACCACTTAATTTTAAAAATAGAATATACTTGACATTTTTTATTTTATATCCACTTGTTATAAATGAAAGAGAAACATAAGAAAAAGAAATACTATCATTATAAGGGAAAAATACAACTGAACAGATTGTGCTGCAAATGACTTGGTAAATTTGGTGTCTAGTTGAATAGCCTTCATAACTGGTAAGAGAATGTAAAGAGAGTTTGAATCCCCATTTAGTAAAGTGTGTAAGTAAAATAATTTTTTGGGGGGGTGGATATTGGTACTGGGGAATCAAACTCACAACCTTGCACTTGCCAGGCAGGCACTTGTGCCACTGAGCTAAATGCCCAGCCCTGTGAGTGAGAGTTTAAAATGACAGTTGAGTTGTTCAGAATCACAGAAGTTGTGGTTTGGAAAGTTTCATCAAAAGTCATACTCAGAAAATATTTGTAACTAAAAAAGTTTCAGGGAATCATCTAAGAGATAATCAATAGCTGAAGAATGAAAACAAAAATTAGTTCACTTAATCAAAAGGAGAAACGAAACCATTACAAAATGACAGAAATACTACCAGATGATTTTAATTTTATAAAAAAATGCATGCTATATTTCAAGATTCTGTAATATGTACTATGTGATAAATAGAAGTTTGCTTAACCTCTATAACCACAGACTTGACCTAAGTCAAAAAAGCTGAACAACTCCAAAAAGTGGCTTTAGTTTGTGTCTCCTTAGATGAGTAAAGTAATCAAATTTAACCAGAGTACTGATATGAAATCACAGTACAACTTGTCTTAAACCTTTTTTTAATTTTTTTTCTTCTTTGTAATATTAAAATACTATCATAATATGAACTTGAAAACTCAGACACAGACTACCATAAATGTAAAAATAACAATGTTTCAACTTTTATTTCCATAAATAAGCACATTTAACATACAAGTATGTTTATTCTTAATATATCTATCTAATTAAGAAAATTATATGACAAAACTGGTATATACATGTTTTCCCTTTTAATTTACCAAGGTTATTATTTATTTTTATTAAATATTATTTAGAGTTAGTATTTAATGCTTTCCAGTCCTCCATCTTAAAGTTATACTTTATTTAATTAAGGCTTTGCTTTAGTTGATTGCAATATTTGGAATTATAAAGCACTCTAAAATTAGTATATCTACATCATAATTTTATCAAAATTGCTGTTTATTGCCAAAGACTTTATTTCAGATAATTTGAATTTGAAGGTAAATAATATAATTTATTTTAGAACAAAAATAAATATGATTTACATAATTTTTACATTTAAATAATGTTAAATATACAAAAGACTTTCAAATAAAACACAGAGAATTTCCACATACATTTTCACAGCTTACCTTAAAATTACATTTTCGTAATTATAATATATTTGTACAAACTGAGAAACCAACACTGGTGTATCGTTATTACAGAGCCTACAGGGTTTATCTAGGATTTGTGCTTCTTTCACTTAAGTTACACTCCTAAGATTTAGTGGAGAATATAGCATTTTACTGTCATAGTGTTTGCTCTATCTTCTCCAATCTGACGGAATTATTTGTGTTTTCTCTTTTAAAATCTTGATACTTTTGAAGAAAGTCAATAAAGAAATGCTATCATAATTCTAGAGTAATTATGAGCTTTAGTAATAAAATTCTGAAAAAGCAAGTAAGTTTGTAAGAACACAAAGAATATTCCAAAGCAGTTGATCTTACAAAGATATAATGATATAATTTGGGTAAATGTAAGAGTTAAAACAGTTAAACAACAAAGACCGCCAAGAAAATGAGTTAAGGAACTATGTTTTTTAAAAATTGAATATTTGAGGTCAGGCTGATATAATTTATGACAAAACAATCGAGGTCTCTAAATCCTAAGTCCAAAATTATCTTTCAAATCCAAATGAAATTTGAATAGGTTAGTGAAAACAATTTTAACACACTCCAAAATCATGTCATTCAAAGTATCTGGTTCTAAATTTTTACATATTAGTTTTTAAATTTGTTATTTCAGTATTCTTGGAGTAACTGAAATCAAGTTTATGTCTTCAGAAAGACTGCAAAAAGCTAAGTAAGGGACATTACCCCTGCCTGCATTTCTAGAATTATGTTTACCCAACATTTAGCTTCAAAATTCTTGTTGCATAATTGTACTTAAAAACCTACTGCGCTGGTGGGCTATGTTACCTTATCCTTTCTTAATTTTACTTATTTTATTTGTCTTTATCTCAGTCTTGCTCTAATTCCTTCCTTATTGAAAAGCATTTTCACTTATACAAAAAGTAATATAGCGTATAGTAATATTTTATAAGTTAAGAAGAAATTTTAAATATTATTTAATCAAAACTTTGTTTTGCAGGTTAGAATTCTGAGGATGAAGTTTATAAGAACCACGGTTATACAGTTTCCACTGTGTCTACACCCAGGTAGGTCTCACTGCATCCCTTCAGTCCTTACCATCACATGTGAGAAGCAAGACAGAATGTTTTCTCACGTAGCACAGCTGGATGCAGGAATGTATTTCCAAATAGCTATTATCCTGCTCTCATTCTTTTGACCTTTGTTCTGCAAACTCAGTCTAATCAAATCTCAACATTCACATGTGGGAAGTGTTCACATCAAGGTTTAATGACTATGGAAGCATTATGCATATTATGGAGTCTCCAAGAACAAAAAATAACGTGAACTGTTTTTATTTTAAGTTAAAAATCTAGTTTAGAGTTCTCATGATTAAATAAACAAATAAAAAAGATGCATTTAATGAAGAATTTTGAACATGCACTATTATTCAGGATGCTTTTGAAATAAAACAAAATATTTAATGGCTGTTCGCATCTGGGAGCAATAAATGAAAAAGACAATATACTTAAAAACATTGCCTGTACCTTAACATGGTGACACATGTCCCTGGTCAGAGCTACTCAGGAGGCTAAGGAAGAGAATCCCTTGAGTGAAAGAGTTCAAGTCTCAGCAACACAGCAAGAACCTGTCTGAAAGACAGAGAGGGAGAGAGAGAGAGAGATTGACAGAGAGAAAAAGGTGGAGGAGGGAAGGAGGAAAGAATGAATGAAGGAAGTAAGGAAGGAAGGGAGGGAGGGAAGGAGGGAGGGAGGGAGGGGATAAATTGCTTCTGCATATTTCCACAGTATGGTTTTTCTTTATAGACCTAAAGCACCTGTTTGAGCAAAGCATTCATCAAATTTTATTCTCTCTCTTTCTCTCTCTCTCTCTCTCTCTCTCTCTCTCTCTCTCTCTCTCTCTCTCTCTCCCCTATTCTCTCTTCTTCCTTTCTTTCCTTCTCCTTTCTCTCCACTCCCATATCTTCTGTGACTATATCTGTAACAAATCTAACAACAATGTACTTCTACTGTATTGGAGAGTAAAACTTTCAGCTTTTTTTTTTGACATACAGTCTATGTAGTTCAGTTCTGTTATTAAAGATCACCCTTATAAAGTCCCATACATAATAAAACCTCAACGTGAATATGATTTAATAGAAAATGAACAAGAAATCAAACAGCAAAGTTGATGACATTAGAAAATACCTTTTAAAAGTAATCATAATTATGTTGAAATATTTAAAATAATGAATGAAAAGAAAGTTGAAATAGAAGCTGACATAACAAATAAGTTAGATTTACAAGTATGAAAAACAGACTATCTAAAATAACCATTTCATTAGATAAAATAAACAACAAAATAGTACAAAATAAAGGTTATTATGTTTAAAGACATAGTTATGGAAAATATTAAACTGATGCAAGGGGGAAAATAAGTGTTGCTAGAGAGTTGAATAACACTTTCTTCTTCGTCACCCTAAAATCAGAATTGAATAAGCGTGGCAGAAGTTTCTACAGTTTGAAAATATCATATATTTAGTATTTTTGCCTGACTTGTGGGAAATACTGAAAGAAGACTGATATTTAGTGAAACTCAAAAAATATTCTTTGATAAAATAGCATTTAAACTACCATTGTGACATCATTTATTTCAGCTCACAAGAAAAAATAGTCATGTTAAAACTAAAATAAAAAGTCATGATTTATAACTATTCACCAAGTTGTTCCATATCTTAATGGTTAATAGTTTTAGATTTTATTTTCCATGGGAGATGCTACTAGGCCATGTATATCCTCTCTTGAGAATACCACATTCAGTATTGATTTGTATGTACCAGTACAGAGTTAGAACAGCTAAGATCAAGCACCATGTAGCAATTTTACAAACCACCAAATACAAAACAGCAAAAGGAAAATCTTTTGAGTGTAAACTGTCTCACAATAAAAACATATTTGTCAATATATCCAAAGAACAGAGAGAACTATTTACCAGGGGTCATTTCATGTGATGGAAGTTATTTGTTTAATTTTTAGGGCATTTATTTTAATTTTGCTATCATTAATGTCCCTGGTGTGCATCCATATATACAATTCAATTAAGTGCATGCTGAAAGATCTAACCCAGCAAGTCTTTAGTAATCATTTATAGTTCAGTAAGCCTTTGAGTTGCAGATTGGAATCTAATTTAGAAATAAAGGAATCTTACTGCAGAAAAATGTTCACTCTTAAATAAGGTTAGAGCCTTCCTAGTCATTCCATATTTTCAATAATGCTTTGGATATTCCAATATGTTTCAAATTTTTACGAATGTTATCAGATATAAAGGAAAACAAAATTTTGATCAATATTCTCAGGTTACTATATATATATGAATATATATATATGAAGAAATATATATGTATATGTATTTCAGCTAGTGGTTTTCCTTATATATTTATGAACTATTTACCATGACCCATAATAATGGCTCATATTTACATAAATATCTATCTAACTTACATAATTATGAGTCAATATTCACCTACAAACTGTAAATGTAAAAAGTTTTTAATCCTCTAACTTACATTCAAGAACAGAATTTGAGAAGAATATGTGAATTGCCCAAATAGTAAACTAATATTATACCCAGTATCTAGATCAAAGTCAACTGGCTTTAATCTATACTTTCACCACAGCAATTATCTTTGTTGTTAAAATTTTTCTGATACGGTGTAGTGATTTAAGAGTATGTCAGCAATTTCACTGATACTCTTCCCATGAAAAAACGTTATCACTGACTTCTAGTTGAAAGTACTATGTATAGGAATATTTTAACCAGTCTTATACAGCAAAATTAATACAGTGTGACTGTACTATAACTGAATCATAAAAGAAAAGGTAGCTTATGCCTCATTGAGATATTTAGTTTTTTATCTGTTATGTAAGAAGTATTAATATCCTTATTCCATGGAACAAGAATCTATACCATTCTAAAAAGATCACAATCAGATATTATAATTGGTAACTTAAGCCTCTCCGACACCTAAGCTTAAATGCTAAATGTGAAAAATTAGTCAATCTTCAGATTATTCAGAAACCCATTTTCAATTCATCCCCACTACTCAAGTGCCACCAGCTGAAGATCCAGAACAATTTCTACTTTCTGTAGAAATAAATCCCTTCCCTCAGTGCCCAATCCAAATAATTTCTATATCACATAGAATTCATTCATATAATAAAACCATTTTAAAAGATTTATTATACCACATATTGCTAAAGCAAATTTAATAAATAGTAGTGCCATACTAGAAGCCTAAAACACTTGGCATTGACATTGAGACTGACTGTCAAGAAAAAAACAGAACGGCTTTGAAATGCTTGACCAAAGACAGAAGAGGCAAAGAAGTAAATACGAAACACAAAGCACACTTTTGTTACATGGTGGACACTTTGGCAGAACTTTACCATTGATAAGTAGAACTAGGACTTTGACTTAAAAAATTCAATGATTTCTGGGAAGAATATTAAAAATTCTGTTTCTTCTTACTGAATATGGCAAGAGAAGAAAATGATAAAAATAAAGAGAAAATATCTAGTTTACATGGAAAATATGGAGGGCATAGAAAAGATTCAGAAAGAATTAGTTTTAAAAATAAAACTCTTTCATCTTCTATCTCCTAGAAGATTCTCAAATCTTATAAAATGTGAAAATGAGTGAGAACCATACTCTTCAGTAATAACTTAAAAAGTTGTAGGGTAGTACCTGAAAGACTTTCTAATACACCTAAAAGATTCTATGGAAAGAACCAAGAAAACCCTCTGTTAAAAACAACAGAGCCCCTTACAACCTTAAGACATTCTCCCAATAGAAATTTATAGGAAATGAAACACCAGAAAGTATCAGTCTTGGAGCTAGGACATAGCTCAGTAACATAGCACCTGCCTGACAAGCATGAGGTTATGAGTTCAATTGCCAGTAACAAAAAAAAAGAAATAAAATAAAAGAGAGAAAGAAAGAAAGAATCTTTAGGTGATTATGGGTGTGGCTCCTATCTAGTGAGGTAGAAATCAGCACTCAAAAATCAGTAGCATTCTTGTATAAAAGTAATACACTCACTGAGAGAATTAGAGAAATGAAACTTTTAATAATCGCATAAAAATCAAATGCTTAGGAATCAATCTAAGAAAGAAAGTAAAAGGTCTTTACAGTGAAAATCATAGTACTCTAAAAAAGTAGATAGAAAAAGATATGAGAAAATGGAAAAGTATCCCTTGCTCTCAGGTAGGAAGAATCAACATAGTGAAAATGGCCATACACCTCAAATTTTTACAGAGATTTAATGTAATCCCAAATCAAAATGCAATAGTATACCTCAAAAATTAGATAAAATAATCCTAAAATTTATTTGGAACCAGAAGAGACATAATAGAAAAACAATTCTGGGCAGGAAGGAGATATCACAATCCTTGGATTTAAATTATACTATAAAAGTACTGTGATTAAAAAAAAACAGCATGAAATGGGGGAAAAAAGAAAGAAAAGAAAAAAAGGATTAATGGAACAGATTAGAAGAAGCAGAAAAAACTTCAAACACGCTCAGCCATCTTAACTTCTACAAAGGGAACAAACATTTTCACTGGAAGAAAAATAGTCTCTTTAACAAATGGTGCTCGGAAAACTGGTTTTCCACAAGCAGAAGATTAAATGTAGGCCCATATGTCTCACCATGCACCAACCAAAATCAAAAATCTAAATACTAAAACAGAAATACTAAAGCTGCTGAAAGAGAAAATAGGTAGGCCTCTTCAAACCATAGGTTTAGGCAAAGACTACATGAACAAGAATCAACAACTGAGATGTCATCTTAATAAAACTTTTTTTTACAGGAAAAGACATCAACAGTGGGGTGAACAGACAACCCACAGAGTGGGAAAAGCATTTGTCAACTGTCCCTCAGGCAAGGAATATATATCTATGGATAATTTTGAGACATTTCTAGGCAAATGAATGCACCTTGAGACTATGCTCTTAAGAGAAATAAATCAAACACAGATGTGTAAATACTACATTGTTTCCTTGGTGTGAGAAACCGAAAGTGTAAATAAGGACCAAAATATATAGTAGGTTAAGTATGAAATTGGAAAACAATGCTCAAATGGGAATGGGAACTGGAGGAGGAGGTAATGGAAGGGAAAAGAAAAAAATGAGAAAAGAAGGAAAATTGAAATTGTAAAGCTTTTGTAAAGAAAGAAGGAAAGAAGGGAAGAAGGATTTGTGGGAGGATAGAGGAATGAGAAAATAAAGAAGAATTAAGACATATCATGTACAGATATAAATTTCCTGTGATGAATGTGATCACTATGTATATCTAACATGTTCCAATAAACTTAATTAATAAAAAACAAAAAACCTGCACAGTTGTTAAAAGGATTATATCATGTTGGTCTGAGGTTAAAAATTTTAAAAAGAACTTTGTATGTTATAAATACTAAAATTAGACACAGACTAATTAAAGTACTCAAACGCAAACCTGGACCCTTTTTTAATATAAAAGGAAGTATTACTCAGAGACTAAAACTAAGATCTCAGAAGCTGAAGCCAAATGCCATTAAAAAGAAGTTCAGGAAAATTAAAACAGAACTATCTTCAGGAAACTGACAGTATTTTTTTGGCTATAATTTAAAATTCCTATGGAGCAGTGACTGCCGTGTACCTCTCATTTCAGTGCCTTTTTGATGGTGTAATCTTTAGTCATTATCCTTTCCATCTGTCCTACCCAATTTCTTCAGTGTTTGAGAAGCTAGTGATTTATAGAGCTCATAGTTCTTCAGACGATAACAAACTACACCCGAAGTCACTGATCAGGAGGAGCTCAACCTACTCTGGACCTGGTATAATTTGAAAGGATTCCAGAATTTGAATCTATCTTTGGTGCTATGACATAGGAAAATTTGGAAAAGTCTTAGAGGTAAGGCTACTTTAAAAGTTAGGAGAATAAAGATGAATTGCTGCCAATAGTTAGAAATGAGAACTTTAAAATTAAGTGTACAAATTTCTTGGCACTTTCCCCATCAAGAGGTGAGTTTTATTGCACTACTCCATAAATCTCTGTAAGTGTGTAACTTCTTCCACCAACCGAATTTTGTGGAAGTGCTATAGTGGGACTTGTAAGGTTAGGGATAACAAGGGCTGAAAGCCAGTTTCAACTGGTAATTAATGAGTGTCCTTAATGACTCAAATGAAATCTTAGAAAAGGAAAAAATAAATTTCTTTAAATTTTTAAATCATACTTCAATCAATGCAAATAAAAATCATGTTCAAAATGTCAATACTCAGCCAATAGCAGAAAATAATTGCTGACTGGATAGTACTTTTGTCTTTATGTGATATAAACTATCGCCACTTGAGAAACAAATGTCTTTTGAACATATGGAATAATGTATTTCCAAAACAAGATTAAGTTAAACTTTCCTAAAACTATTTTTAAATGATAAACGGTTGGACTCAGTTTAAATGTTGACTGGCCCATAATTTTGAACTAATTCAGCTTTATTTTCTACTCAGAATATTTTGGGCCATGTATTGGTCAAGTTTCCTACTGCTGGAAGAAACTATCTAGCACCCACAATTTAAATGAGATGGGATTTGAATTGGCTTATGGTTACAGGGGCTTCCATGCATAGTCAACTGGCTCCAAAGCAGAAACATTATGGTAGATGACTATGCCAGCTCATGACAGCTGAGGGCAGCATAGGGAAGAGCATTTTAATGAGAGACATACCCTCCGAAGGAACACTTCCAGCTCCCACCTGCTCTCACCGGAGACTCATCTCCTAATAGCACATCAGTTGTTTACATCAGCAGATTAATTGCTGATGGTTATAGCAGCCTTATGACCCAATCGTCTCTTTTGGAGGCTCTTAATCCAGTCAGGTTGAGAATTAAGAGTAAATTTAGTGTAACTGGCACACACCATTATTATATAAATCATTTGTGGTTTCTGAATTAAATATATCAGTTATAAACAATGTATAAAATTAGTTTTAATCTCCCCTCTAATATAAAAATGAAATGAATAACAACAATCACAAATAATATTGTATTTGTTAATACAATATTAACAAAATTCCATAGAAGATGATGTGGTATCAAATAAATGCTGTAAAATAAGGTGATGATATTTAGTTTTAAATAAGTTGATTTCCTTTGTTTTTTATTGCAATGTTTTCTTGACTACCTACAATACATAGCCCCACCTTAATGAAATTAGAGTCAAATAAACCAGTATACAACAGAAATATTGTACAAATCACTATAAAAGCCCAGAGGGTGGGGACTGTCAGTTTGAGTATTACAATACTTGGTGAAGATCTAAATACTCTTTAAACTGTTCAGTTTGAGGAACAGATCGGTCACCATTTGAGCAACTAGAAATCATCCACATATCTGTACTAAGCAATCATATCCATCAAATTATATGAAAGACGGATTGTTCTTGGCAACCATTAATTGACGACTAGGAAACACCATTGAAGACTCAGCGGGAGCCAGTCTCACATCCCTGAAGTGTGGAAATGTGGCCCTCACAGTGAGAAGGAAAACCTCATACATGCTTTAAATTATAGAGTTTGGATGGAGTTAAAAGAATTCTTTTGTGTAATGTATTTATCTGCCATAGAGAAAAAATACAATTTCAAAGAAATTTGGTAACTATCTCAGAAATTTGTGATTGTTTGTATTTTCTTGTGGCAAGCTTAATACTGTCCAAAAGCAAAACTTAGTTGAACTGGACTTATTTAATGCACATTTCCAGTCATAAAAATATTTCAAAGTGCTTGTTTTATGTCAAGATTGTGAAAATAAACCTACATTGATTAAATGCTTAATTAAGTTTGGATGAAGTTCGAAGAAAGCTTTCCAAACATTTGTGAAACATTTCACAGTCTTTCTTGCATGTGGGATTGGTAGTAAAATCTGATACTAGGGTCAGATTTTCAAATAGATTTCAAAACTAACAAGACCTGTCAGTGTTTCATTTGAGTCATTAACAGTGCATGATCTTTCTCATAGTTAGGAATGTCTTCCTAGCACGCTTGTGGTTACCAATCACCTCCTACTGCTAAACGTATTCCCACCCCAATATTCATATCTGTGTAATAAAAAACATTTTCATTGGTTTTGGCAAGTAAATTTAAAGTTTCATTTATTTATTGAAGAATAAAATATTTTATTTATTTTTTCATTTTTATCAGTACATGACTGCAATACATAATGATAACAGTCACTGTAAGGATTTGATACATGTGCACCACACATCTCAATTAATTTTCCCCTTGCCTACACTTCTCTTTTATTTTGGCAGATCACAGTCATTTATTTATCTGATAAGTCATTATAAAGTTACATACTGATTAACAACTAGACTAATAGGCCAATAACATATAAAACCCATAAGGTACGTATATTAAATCAAGGTAGACTTTTAGATACATTGTCCATGCTGAATAGAAGCCACTTTTTCCCTCTGTCTCTTTTTTCCTCTTCTCTATTTTTCACTACAGTGATGTATGCATATCCATATTTATCTCAACACAATTCATAACGGCCTATATGCTCATCCACAGATGAATGGATAAAGAAAATGTGGTATTTATACACAATAGAGTACTACTGTACAGAAAAGGATAAACTTGAATACTCTATAGGAAAATGTACCTGGAGACCATAATGCTATATGAAGTAAATCAGCCACATAAGCTAACATATTGCATGGTTTCTCATATATGAAAACTTCAATATATTAGTAAAGTATAAAATAAAAGTTTTAAAAGAATCAAAAATAATTTATGGTTTTCTCTGGTATCCCATTTTTTCATTCCCATGGTTACCTTTGCAAGATATTGGAATACAAAGAATACTGAACCCAGAATCAGAAATCCCGTAGACTTGACAATAGTTAATTTCGTGACTTGAGAAGAGTTAAAAAACATGTCAGGTTTTCAACATTATGCTTTATCAACAGAAAGAGGATGAGTGGAACTAAAGGATGGCAAATAATGTTTCATCTTGTGTAGCAACTTCAGTCAATTGGTAGTGGATGATCGGGATGAATTCTGAAAACAAATGCACTCAGCCCCTGGCCAGAGTCTTCCAAGATCCAGTATGGATAAATATTCTGGAAGCCCGCTCATGATACTTGTCCAGGGCAGCTATGTTGCACTTGCTATCCACAACCAAGATAATCTGTTAGGTTGCTTTGAGCTCGAACAACCTGTAATTCATTTATTTCTTGCTTCTAAATTACTTCTATCAGTGGAGGAAATAAATCAATCCTTATTTTCACAGCTGGAGAATTATTGTCAAAGTAAATCTTGAAAGTTATAGAAGTATCCCTTATACCCCTTCTTAAATAGATTTTAAGGATAATGTTTATGCTCAAATAGAAGAGTGCAGTGGTCAAAAATAAATAAAGTCACAGAGGAAAAAACGTCAATTTCTTCTGCACAATGGTTAAACATGACCTTGCTGACCAAAAATATTCTCAGTTGCTATTGTTTTTCTAAGTAAGGTTTTTCCTAAGTAAGGACAGTCAAATAAGATTACTGAGAATGACCTATCATAAAAATATTTTGTAGAAGTCTTAATTTCAATTAGTTCCTCTTTAAAGATAAGTTATTTGGGAGAGACTCTTAATAATATATAGTCCTCAGATTTCACTTTTGAAATCACTAGTAGAAGAAGCAAAGATTTACACCATTAAAATAGTAGAACTATTAATATTAATAGTTATACTAATTTAGTAGTAACATTGGCAGGAGATAATATTTACCTTTATTTTTGCTATTCTGCTTTACTTTCTCTTAAATACAAAATTCTCTGGCAGCATCATGAGTTCTTCAGAGAAAAGTTGCTCTATACTTTTAACAAGTTAGGTTTCCTTTAATATATGCATCAATATAACATTGTAAAATGATCTTTCAGATACACTCAGAAAACTTTAATTGATGACAAAACAACCTTAGAATTTTTCATATATATAGAAAATACTAACCTAAGAACTGTAAACCCTTAATCTCATCTTCAATTACACACACACACACACACACACACTAAATGTTTGTGAAAAGGGAAGGTCATAGAAATATTTCTGTTCCTCATTAATTCCATCAGAATTTCCATGGGACTCTTTCCTATGAACTTTATCCTATGAACTGGTATTTTTGTGGTCTCTACCTTGAATTTTGTATAATCAAATTAAGTCCTTTCCAGTGACAATATAGATAGATTAACCTATTACAATGATACATTTTCTTTATAAATGCTACTTAATGCTTTTCTTAAAGTGTTTTCATATATTATTGCTTCTTGAAATTAATATCTCTGAAGAAAATGAGTTTGATACTCTGATATTTTTGTCCATTTAGTCCTCTGAAATGACTTCCAGAATAGTAATTAATGATTCTACATGGAAGCATGCTACTTTCAATAGTGAAGAACCATTTTTATGTCCATAAGCATTTAAACTTGAAGTAATCACATAATAGGTACATATGTATATTCATATGTCTATGTATTATTAAAGCGTGAATTTCCATCAACAATTTATAGTTTAATAAGCATGCTTATACCAATAGATAAATATGTCATAACATCTTTTCTGCATGCTTTCTGAAGACTTATTAAATATCAACTAAGTAAAGGTTAGTAAATTATAATGCTTAAAATTAGTTAAGTTAATCAATCATATATATTTTACAACTATATTGCCAATTTGATTTTTAAATTAAATTTATGGTAGTTGACTTAATGTCATGTGTTTAAATCTGTTCAGCCTACAGTGTGAAGATATTGGGTGAGGAGATTTATGGGAGGTAATTAGATAACATGCAAGGCTTCCTCATGAATGGCATCAGTGCTATTATAAAAGGGACCTAGAGATCTCTCTCATCCTTTTTCCACCACCTGAAGGCCTAGCAAGAAGACACATGGGTATGAAGCAGGAAGTGGGCACTTAAAAGCACCAAATCTCTGGTGCCTTAAGATTAGACTTCTCATCTTCCAAAAATATGAGAAATAATGGCTTTCTGTTTAAGCTACCTAATCTATGGTTACTGTGTTATACAAGTCCAAATTGACTGCCTACATACTTTTGGTTTTTTAATTTGTTAAATCATCTTACTATGACAGTAGTTTCTGGAGCACTGAAGCACTTATGAAGTAGTACCTTTATTTGTACTTTTGTGGCCAAAATGTAGGCTAAAGTGTGTTTTACACAAAGGAAAAAATATAGTTATTAAAACCAGTACATAAATGAAGATCTTCAAAGAAATGAACCAAAAATCATAGATTTTTGGTCACTGCTTCATTGAAGGTTTATTTATGTATTCATTTTTAGTAATACAATGGAAGAAATTGATTCAACATCCTATAGGTTTTTCCACTCAATGAGTAGTGTTTCTTAGCCATACCTATGTGACTAGTAGCTTTTTAGTCCCCCCCCCAAAAAAAAACCACACACAGCAATAGATAAACAAGCATGATGTGAAGAGTAGATTTGCTTACTCAAATTCATCTATTAATACAGGAGTTTGGAATATAAAATCAAGCTACACATTGTCTGTGTTATAGGAACTAGTAAGAATAAAAGAGGGGCTGAATATTTTAAATAGTTTGATTGAATCTTTGTATAATGTATTCATAGATAAGTCATTATGTTGTAACCCATAGTACAATTATTATTTTCAATTTAAAAATAAATTAAGACAAATTTCTCTGCTATTATAATCCTGGAGTCATCTTCTCTTTCATTTTCTCTAACTGTTCTCAGGCCAGTCCAAATTTTCCCCATTTCTACTTGCAGTAAGTGTTGCTATATTATGCTTGAACGCAAAAATGGGAATAAAACTGATTAATTTGTTTACTTTCCTTCAAGTTTTCTCCTAAATCAATGATACAATTTAGTTCCATGTAAAATGTCTAAATCAATCATGTCTTCCTTTGGTTTTACATCTTTCTGTTGTAGCAAAATATTAAATGTTAAGGTTCTTATGTGAAGATAGTATTATTTTGATATTTTATGTGACTGAAAGTGAGGAAATTTAAATTTATGGCCTCTTCCATAAGCTCAGGCTGACTGCATTCAGACAGTCCATGTGAACTAGAACAGCTTCTGTGTGAAGAGGCTTCCGAGTCTCACATACATGCACTTTAGAAAATCCCAGACCTAAACTTCAGGCTCAAATGGTAGCCAGTATTTTTATTTGTTTTAATCATTATCGTCGGAAAAATATTGTTTTGCTTTCCAAAACACTTGAAATATGATCGAGTTCAGATTTAAGGTCAGTGTTGAGGGCTGTTATGACAAAAGGGCTTCCTTCTTGGTATTAGGTCATTTCATCTGTGCTAGTGATTACAATACTAACCTGGATCTGTCATTGCCTCCGAAAATGTCAAAAACAGAGAACCAGCATGATGGCCTTGAAGAATTTTACTCACTTGTCTTCCAGTCACGGATTTATATCTTCGTAAAGTGTCTACCTTCTCACAGCTTTTGATGAGATATACAGAATAAATGATTTTTTCATTCATTTTCCTCAAATATATTAATTGTTTTTGGAGTTTGTACTTATACAGGAGTTGACTTCAGCACTTACTATATTTGATGTTGACTGTGGCTCATAATGCTAACCCAACACACCTTATCACACATTTTCCAGATCCACAGCTATGTAAGGCTGGTTTTCTGGTTAGGACTTGCACTTTCTCAATTTGGTGTCTTAGTTACTCTGCACAGTGATCTTATGAGATTACTTATACTTATCAGAGTGAACACATGTGAATAGGAATCTTCTGAGTTTTTGAAGGCTTTTCCAACACTTTTGCATATAGCTTATCCCTTTCTGTGCTCAAACTCTTCTCTCTTTAGCACTCTGCCCTACCAAAATATATTTCCAAGAAGAAATCTGGTTAGCTCATCATTCTGTGATTTACTAAGCCTGGGGTATTGTCATTCTCAGGTGCATTTGAACTTTAACCTCAGACAGGGAGCCTTAAATCAAAAGAATGATTCCGTAATTAACCTTAATAATTTATGTTTTCTGGGAGCAGGTGAGAAATGAATTTGGAAATTTGAGGGAATTCTGTTTATTACTGAAATCATAAAGTAATAGATACTTTCTCCAATTCTGTAATAAGAAGGTCTATTTTAGGTATTAAATTATTCATATACTTTTCTATCTTTATCATGGAAATAACAGAAATATTTGCTTAGATCTTGTAGCAGCTAATGAAGGAAATTAAAACATCATATATAATGCTCAAATAAAAACAGTATGGAAGGGTAAGCTCTCAAATTTGAATATGTGCTCAAAGCTTTAAAGTCCTACAATTCTCATGTTTCACCTTAACAAATCGTAGATGCTGTGCTCCTTATTCTACAATTTCCCCAAAAAAACAGGAAATAGAAAGAGTTCAAATGAAAAGAGATTATCTTTCCATTCATTTTAGGGATGGCTCCTTGGACATGTTTCTCCTTGGATGTAAAATAACACAGAATAGATGTTTTTTAATTAAGTGTTGTGGAGAGTCATAGAGTTTAGGTGTTAATTTGTCAGTCTTGCCATAAGTTTGTCTCTGACATATCTGAAGGAAAAGATCATGTGGTATTCCCTATAGTCTGAGGACTGTCATGATTTTGCTTGCAAATCTTCTGTGACTTGTGTTGTTTCCAAAGGTTGGAAAGTCTAGCATTACAAAAAAAGCAACAGTACTGTCTGTGACAAAATGCAACTAGAAAAATATCATCTATTAGGATAACCCTTTGTAAAGTTCATGTTTAAAAACTTGGTTACTCCATGTTTAATGGCATATTTACATTACCTCACAAAACAATTTTATCTTAAAAGTCTCAATATTTACGAAAGACACATTATAAAAATTAGCTTCCTAAATATAAAAGTACACTTTTCAATCAAAAAAGTCTGATTAATCAGCTTTCTCTAGTGTAAAATGGGGATAATTAGAATACCACCTAAAGCACAGTGTGGTTGTGAAAATAAAGCAGCATTTGTAAACTTTGTGACACCTTTTAAATTTTCAGTATTATTATTGTTGTGGTTATTTTATATTCCTAGTTGCAAAGGTGATATACTGGAAAAGCATTAGTTATCAACAACCCCCTTAAAGGAAATCAAAACTTTTTTTTCACATCATAAGGACAAATATACAGCTGTGTCGTTAGTTCAAGTTTAAACTAAGACTGCTCCAGATTTCCTCACACTGAATGTTGAAACCATACTTGACTTTGGCATCAGGCAATGACATTTAATATGTTCATATGGCCCTATATGCCGGTAAGCATGCACAGCATATTATTTTATGATGTTTGAGTTGGACTCACACTTTTTGGGTGTACGTATTTGTGTTTTTTTTAGATTCTTGTGAAAAGCTGGGGGAACCTGTTTCCAATTTCATGACCATTTATCACTAATCTAAAATGACTGCAGCATTACCTACATGCCTACAGACAGGAAGCTCTAAGAATTGGATCCATCATACATTTGCCTAGAACTTTTGTTAATCCAGTTTTGTGCTTGCAGAAGAGAAAGTGACAATCTGACGGACAAGAGGACAAAGTATCATGCTTATCTATAAAATACATAAAAAATCTTTGATTCATGAAAGGTAAAGGAGCAGTGATGGAAGCACTTTCAGCAATTGTTTGATCATGGAGAATATAAACTTTAAATTTCCAGTATTCTATCTAGAATTAGTCTGTAGTTTTCAGTCATGAACAGATTTAATAGAAAGAAAGCCAGATTATGATTTTCCACTTGGGATAGTTCTCTTAATCAGGCATAAAGTACACTTTTCTTGGAAAATCTTCAAAGAGCTATGAAAATATTGCAGCTGCAAAGTAATTAGGGTACTTGAAGTTTTTCAGTTTTTGTGAATGTAATCATAAATGTCATCATGTCAGAGAAAACTATATGGTTAAAAGCAGATTTCAATAACCAGGAAGATTCCTCCATTGATAAATGTGGATAATCTGTGACAGTCATGAAACTTTCTAATTTTAGCATTTCCTTCACTCACTCATGGAAACACTTATAATAAATCTATTATGTGTTAAGTAAACTATTTTTAAAAAATTAGTTCACTTTATTCCATAGCTTAATGTATTTTAATTAACATTATTTTATAAAGCACTTTTACCTTGAAATTCTCATGGACTACACTACAATAACTTAAAAATTTTAGCATTCTAAATGTAAAATTGGGTTTTTAATAAAGATGCTCATAATATCATTATGTTAATTAGCTTATGTGGAAAAAGTAAAATAGTTGAAAACATTTTAAAACAATGTTTAAAATAAGCATTATAAAATTGTTCAAAACAGTTACAAAGCATACACTTATTACAATACTATTTGATTGATAAAATCTTAATACAAAGTAATAAGCCAAGAAAAATGCTGATTATATAGGTCTAGTTGAAAGCATAGGCTAAAAATTTCATTCCATATGATGATGCTTCTTTGCACTAACAGTTCAGAAGTGAAGCACTGAATTATTTTTCTTATGGAACTAAAAGCCTGACAGAATAATTCCCTTACATAAAATTCTTCAATGGCATTTTAGTTCTTTTAAAAACAAACCTATCTCACTAGCTATTCCTCCCTCATTCTCTAATCTTCTGTCACATTAATTTCCTTGAAGTTCATTCTTGCTTCCTTTCCAGCTCTATTCTGCCTAAAATTCTTTCTTCACTTCAGCTGACTTCCTTGAGTAGTTAACCTCTAATAACTCTGAAACACTAGTTAATACTTCATTCCTCTGGAAGTCTTCTAATTTAAATAAGCAGTCAAGGTTGCCTAGGTATATTTTCTCATATGCGTTGAAATTCTCTTGTGCATCTCTTTTAACAATTGCAATTAACTATTTGGGTAATTATTTAATTTCTTTCTTCCACAGTAGCATATATAACTGATAGGATCAAACAATACATTTGTTACAACCATATAACAGAATATCTTGCATACAGAAAGTATTTGATAACTATTTTATATGTTTGCATAAAATTGTACTTATGGCTAATTAGCTCATATAAGAAAAGTCTTTCTGCATAAGAAAATTATAAATATATATTTTTAAATACACATGAACATACAATGGCATAGATGCACACAAAAGCACAGCTGAAGGCAAATGAAAAGAAGAAAAAAATGACCAAGTAGTGGCCATGAAAGCAGAAGAGAACAGCGTTTGTCTGCCTTCCCATATTTACAACTTTTCTCCTGAGGGAAGTTTCAGTCACCACAGTGAAGGTCAAATGCTTGATAGAAGCCTGATCTCTTACTGGCAAAAGAAATCAGAAAAAAGTATTTCTGGGTTCTCTCAGCAGCAGGAACATGAAGAAGCAAATCCCAGGAGAAAGCAACAGAAGCAGAGTCCACATTTCTGGGTGTCCCTGAACCATGTAAGGCAGACTCAAACACCACAGCCAAGGGTGAAGATGGGAACATAAGCTTAGCTGCTGCTCACTGCAGAAGAGTACAATTTGGAGTTCAAGTTCAGCTAAGTTAACTTCCTGCTAAAACAAACACAAAAAGATCCAATACTCCTTTGGCTTGGGATTTATACTTGTTGCAAAAATGTCCCTGAAGAAATAGAACTTGGCTTGGTCCTTAAGAGACTGGAAGGAGTTAAGAGGAAAACAGGATAAAAATATTTTGCCAGAGAAAAGAAAATCATATGTGAATGCAGAAGACTTGGCACGTTTCAGAGACACAATGAAGACCGATAATGACAGAGTAAATGAGAAAGAGGCATATGAAATGATACGAGGTGGCCATGCTATTAACCAGGGAACAAATATTTTTGGACAGCTATATGTCATGTGCTGCCTCTTCTGTTAAACACTCTCAGAAGACCTCCATGCAATGGCAGATCAGACTTTTGGTTTTAATATCATTCTGATTGTACAAAACAGAAAAAGCCTTGCTGGAGGGCAGAAGTGCATAAGGAACAGACAGAATCTGTTGAGGTTTTGCAGTTATAATTAGATAAGAAATGTGAATTAGTAAAACAGAGTACCATATAGAGACTGACACCCAGACAGTGTCATATGTCCTTGTGGTGGTATTTCCAAGGTTCGAATTAGAGGTGGAGATGATATGAGTAAAAATTTAAGAATTGAATACATGGAATGTTGATGATGTCTCCTGAATTCATTGGTTAGTAGGACGGGTAGAAATTATGGTTTAGCATGATACATTTAAAAGTAATAAATAAAGGTATGATATTTGAAGCCATGCAAGTAGAAGAGAAAGTAACAAGAAAGGGTGAGATGTGAAGTAGACCAGGAACAATCCCTCAGTAACAAGCCCTAAAAGTCTGCATAAGGAGGAAGAACCAATGACGAAACTAAGAACTAGAACATTTTGGGGAAAAAGATCAGCAGAGTACGATTTCACAAAAACTACATGAATACCAGGTTTCATAAAGGAAGAGGATTTAACAGCAGATGGTCAAAGCAACCCACCTGTAAATGAAAATTTTAGTTTATTTTTAATGTATGTATTTGCGAACTCACAGTTTTAATAAATTATTCACTTAGTGACACTGAGGTCTGAACCAAGTGCTTCCACACTGATCTACATCTCTAGCCCCAATTTTTTTTAGAAAAAGAGTCTCACTAAAATGTTATGTTTCTCAGGTTGGATTCAAACTTGCATAGTGCCTTCAGCCTTGTATAGTGCTGGGATTTCACCTGCTTTCATAAGTCCAGCTTAAAAATTTATTTTAACTGATGCATAAAAGCAAAAGTTGTGCCTATTCATGGATTGCCATGTGAGGCTTTAGTATCTACATACATTGTGTGATGTTTAAATCAGACTAAAGATATTTATTATCTCAAGAACTTACCATTTGTTTATAGAGAAAACATTAAAAGTTGTTTCTTCTTGTTTTTTAGAAGGTTGCTGTTTTCCAGCTATAATTAGCATTATCAGTATGTGTGCATACTATCTTACCATGCACACTAGAACTTCTTATTCATGACTGATTGTAACTTATTACCCTCTAGTCAACCTTTTAAGGGACTAAGAAATTAAACACAGGCAGTAATGCAAAGGGGGTCTATCTAAAATAACAAGAACAAAAACATTTGAATATGCAGAAGCTGGGTGAGAGGCTCAAAGTAGACTAGCATACACGAATTATGTAAGTGTGTGCACATTTATATATATGTGATATGTAAAATGTATCTCAAATTTTCAGTAATATATATTCTTCTATATATTTAGCTATCTTTCGAAGATCATATTGCAAGCATATTTGAGGGCTGATTGAAACAATCCTAAAGCAATGCATTGGATACACAAGACAAATAACAAATAGTGAATATTTCCTGAATTGTGTAGGTGGTATCTAATTGAATTTTATCCTGTAATGATTAAACAGTACTTATTAAACAACCAGATATACATTTATATGAAGTTTTCAAAACATAGACAAAACAAATCAGGCAGTATTGTTTTAAAAAACACATAAAATATAGTGAAAGCATAATTCACTACAGTGTAATAACAAATAGAAATTCAAAACTGTAGAATATTTTCATAATTCTTATAAAATATATATTTAAGAAAAATCATCACAATGCTTGCATTAGACCCCAGAAACAGACATTAAACGTTCTATTTCTTAACTATATCACTTAGGCAGGTTATGTAATACTTTTAATTCTCAATTTATTTATCTGTAAAATTGGGTAATAGTAGAGATTATAGTGTCAACCTTCATCATCATAGCACTCGTTTCAGTGAAATAATTATTTCAGCATTAATGAAAATGATTGAGAATTCTAGTTTTGAAGTAAAATACATGAACTGGGAAGAGTATATTTCAAAATTCACATGCACTCATGCATACATGGAAAGGACTACAGTAGCAATATGGTGGTAAGTATTGCTTATACTGAAATAAAAAGAAAGTTAAAGAAACTCCCACGTGAATTTAAATGCACTTTTGTATTTCTGTTAAGTAAAAGTATTTTATAATTTGAATGACATTTGATTTGATTTGATGTTCAATTTAATTAAGAGACAGCTTCCCTTCCTTTAATTCTCAGCTCTACAATTTACTCCTAGTAAAACTGTGCAATGTTTATGAAACCTTTCATGTCTCAGTTCTTCCATCTGTGAAACGAAACAATGGTAGTGCCAATGTTGTGACAATTGCACAAATACTCTAGCGGCATAGACTAGTTACATGTTCATCAGTCCCACTCCTTCTGTGTAGTCTCTGGAGATGTAGATTTTTTTCTCAGTGAAGTCTGGGGAACACTGCTGTGTTCCTTCCAGAGGAGCGTGATTGGAAGCATTATGGACCCCCTCTCTGTCTGCCCATAGGAGGCATGAGTACATGTTTTCTCTTTAGAAACAGAGCTGGATCACCATGAGGAACAAAGCCACCTGAAGAAAACAGTGGCATAGACCAGATATTTCATAGACCTTTATTGACATATAACATTGAACTTCAGTGGGTGCTTTATATTACACTAAGAATACAGTCCCTGGGTAATATCAGTACACTACAGGCAGTGGCTAGCTAGTACACAATAAATTGTTACCTCCCAATTTATTTATCCAGCATCAATCTCACTTATTTATCTTGTAAGATGTGATTAAGTTATTTATCATATTCACACTTTAAAAAACAGATTAATGAATCAAAAACATACAAAACACATTTGACAACTGTGTTAAGTCAGGATCCATCTTTAGATACATTGTCTGCACTGGATTACAATAATTTCTCTCTCTTTGTTCCTATTATCTCTCTTTTATTTTGTAATTTATTTATATATTAAATTCCTAATATCAGGTAGACCATGTAATATTTGAGCCTGTCTATCTTAATTATTTCACTTAAAATTATGATCTAAAGATGTATCTATTTTTCTACAAATGACTCAAGGTTATCATTCCTTATGGGAAAGAAGTACTCCATTTTGTTTCAATACCCTATTTTCTTTATACATTCTTCTGTTGATGGGTGTACAGGTTGTTTCCAAGATTTAGCTATTATGAATTGTGCTGCTACAAACATAGGTATACAAACATCATTGTGGAATTGTCTTTAACTCTTTTGTGAAGCTATCTAAACTGAGAAGAGCTGAGTCAAATGGAATTTCTATTTTTAGTTTCTGAAGACTCTCCACATTGATTTCTATACTTTTTGTATCAATTTAATCTCTCATGAACAATGAGAAAAGGGCTCCCTTCTCTTTGCAGCCTTTACAGAATTAGTTGTTGGTTGATTTCTTGATGGCAGCCATTTTTCTAAAGTGATATGTAATCTTACTATTGTTTTAATTTCCATTTCTAATGGACCATGACCAGTGATGTTGAACATTTTTTCATGTTGTTATGGCCATTTGTATTTCTTTATCTGAGAAGTATCTATCCAATTCAGATTCCCATTTTTTTTTTACTGAGACTTTAAGTTTGAAGAAGAGAACAGAAATTCAAAAGATAACCACTTTTTCTAGATAGATAGAACCAGCAGTCAAAATGGCCGAACTTCCAAAACCATTGTAAAGATTTAACACAATCCCGAAATACTAATAACATTCCTTACAGAACTGGAGAAAGCAATCCCAAAATTCAAATGGAACCAGGAAAGACCTAGAATAGCAAAAGCATATCTAGGCAACAAGGACATGCCGGGGGCCATTACAGCTCCAGCCTTCAAGTTGTACTACAAAGCTACAGTGATTAAAAACAGCATAGTATTGCCAGACTTATGAATCAATGGAAAAGACTAGAAAATTCAGAAACAATTCTATGCCAGCTGTGTCTTTTTTTACAAAGGGACCAAATCCTTTTGCTGGAGAAAAGATAGCCTCTTCAACAAATGGTGCTAGAAATAAATAGTTATCCACATGCCAACTATTCAACCTAGATATGTGTCTCTTACCTGCACTAAACTAAAATCAAAATGGATCAAAAGCCTAATTATTAGAACAGAAACATTTAGTCTACTGGAAGACAAAATGGGTAAAACTCTTGAAGTGTAGGCAATGACTTTCTGAACAAAATCCCAGTTGCACCAGAAATAAATAAGAATTAACAAATGAGATCATATCACGGCAGAAGAAACCATCAAAAGAGTGAAGAGACAATGTACATAATGAGAAAAAAAAAGAATAGGAAAAGAACTTTGCCACCTACTCAGACTAAAGAATACTATCAAGAATATAAAAGAACTAAAAAATTGATTTCTTATATCTGTAAACAAAACTCAACTTTAAAATCAAGCACAGAAAACGATATATTCTATTTTAAATTTCTGATACCAATTACAGTTTTTGGTTGCTGTAAAAGGCTTCCAATCATATTTAAAGAAATTAATAAGACAGTATTTTTGGAAGTGTTCTTATTGACTCTATCCTTTTGATTTTCTGTTGCATGTAATAGCATGTTGGATTGTCATAAATTCAGCAGCACTCTAGTAATTGTTAGAATGAACAATTTTCCATATATCTTTATAAGTCCTTCAAATTATATTGCATACATACATAACTTTTGCATAATATTTATAGAATATGTCTTATGATAGACATTTTAAAGCTTTGCCCCATTTGGTAATGTACAAGATCATTCAAAACACCATATTATAAATTTTGCATAAACAATTTGATTAGAAACTTTCAACCAGCTACAAAAATACTTATATATTTTCCATATGGGAAAAAGTTATCTATATTTGAGCCACTTTGGTCATTGCAGAGGGTTATATGAAGCAGATTGCACTGATTTTTTTTATTTCCTTCAGAAACCCAAACATACAGCTTTTTCCTGCAGAAATTGCATATAGGTTTAACACTTTCATTGAACTCTATTACAGATGTATTTTTCCTTAACCAGACCCAACAACTGCAGCTCTCTCTTAATCACCAACTGACTACAGAGTATGTGTTAACATGAAGCACACAGAAGCCATAAAGGAAATCAGTCCCAGCTGTCTATGAGCTTGATACTGAGATTTCCACATTCCCATATCTTTTCCTGAAGCTTTAGTACCAGCAAAAGCTGTATTCCTCATGTGGTTTCTCTCTTACTCATGGATGTGCCTAAACCAGTAACAGAATCCTCCAGTGATGTTCATGTAGTTACCAACTTCCTCATTAAATGGATCCCTTCTAATATTCAATGTGATTCCCTTCTTTTTTTTGGTGATTTTTTCCCCAACTGAACACTTTGGAAATATTCTTAGCTCAAACAACACAACCACCTAAAGTAAATCTATTTCAAACTCCTTGGATGAAGCAATTCTTATGTCATCTCCATACTTTAATCTTTTTTTCCTAATTCTAAAACAAGTGTCAATACCAATGATAGAACAAAAAAGCAAACCTCAGGTCTAGAACAACATTTTCTTCATCATTCCTTCAAATAAATATCTTATGTAGTATACAGAATTCTCATATTGTTCTCTTTCTTCATGCGGTACTATGGCAATATAGAAAATTTACATAAATTATTTTTAGTCCATCAATAGAATGAAACTATGGTGTGTTTTCACATGTGACTGTCACTCTTGAGATTGCTACTGATAAGATGTACATGCTTGAAACTGCAAAAGAATTGAAGCACTCTGTTTCTCTATCAACTCCTCCTTTGAGCCCAAAACGCACAAACACATATGCCCACTTAAACCTTGTTACACATATTCAATTTTATTAATTTAGGTTCTGTAAATAAAGTAGCCTCGGTAAAATTATATACTCAAATTAATTTTACTACTTATCTAGATGTTTTTGTTAGTATGTTTTTATAATCAATAAAGAATAAATCCAGGTATTATACCACATTTCTGTAATATCAGGACTCTAGGAGGCTAAGGCAGAAAAATCACAAGTTCAAGTCTAAACTAGGCAACATAGTGACTTAAAAATATTCCGCCTCAAAATAAAAAGGGTAGGGAGAGATTTCTAGGGATGTAGCTCACAGTAAAGGCCCTAATTACTAGTATTTTTTAAAAAAGAATAAAAATTAATTATATTTGTCTCTGAGAAAGTAAAGTATCCTTTCACTTACGGTATATACTTAATAAACATTCCTGACCTGAGTTTATTTCCATTTCCTCAGCAGCTTCTTCCTAACAAGAAAATCAAAAACTGATAAAGGGAGTTATTTGCCCAATAATCTTTCAGAAGATGAAGCTGAGATGGAAGATGTAATATTCCATAAATATTATTTCTTTTACTCCATTACTTCAGGTGTCAGTCCTTAGAGAATTTTTTAAAAGGTTTTTACCAAAGGTTTCTTTTGAATAGGTATTGTTATATCAGTTTTGGGCAGGGGCAAAGCATGCATCCCAAAGATATGTAGAATTAAAAGACAGGAAAGGGTACGAAATGCACCAAGTTCAACTTTTTTTACGTGAGAAAATTGGCTGTATTCAAAGTCATGGGGATTCTTCTCAGCAGCTCCCAGGAGCCTACTGGCGAGCGGGCTAAGAATCAGCTTACCACCACCAACACACACACACACACACACACACACACCCCGTTAGCAAGTGAGTCAGAGATCTAGATATCTCCTGAGGGGTTGACCATATGCAATGTAATAAATAGGAGAGATTTTCCCTGTATCATCTGTTTGAAGTCAAATATTGTTATCACTGTTTTGCTTTGTTCTGACTAGTGATATTGCTCTATTCAATGTTCTGTTTTGATAAGTTCTAGAAAGTCCTATATTTCCTTTGATTTGGCTATACCTTATTGAAAGAATAACTGTTGTGAAGATAATGGGAAATACTATGGTACCTATTACTGTTATGCCAGTAACCTATTGAGGGTTTCTGTACCAGTTTCACAGCACTCTCAGTTGGCTTTGTTCCATCTTGTTCTGTTGTATTTTGCTACCTTCAAAATAATAAAAAATTAAAATAAATAAAAAATAAAAAGTAAATAGCAACAAAACAGATCAGTAAGGTACTGAGCAAGCTGAAATGCGATATACCTAAACAGATAATGGACTTGAAAAGCAAAAAGAGGAAAAAAATGCTCTAAAGGATATAATTGCATGTATGTTTAAATGTTTAGGATTGATGACCATGTTACTGGGTTTTTGCTGGATCACTGAATGGAACTGTTCACAGCCTCACTGTTTCAATGTCCACCTTGTATGCTTTAATTTTGTAACTCGAACAACTATATCTAGAAGATAATATGTAATTTTTTCAACTAGTGATTTCTTACTGTTGTTTTCTTTTTCTTTGAAATTCTTTATTGTTTCTTCCCTTTTTTCTGTTTTGCTTTTTTCTCTTTAAATAAAATTTTTAAAAAACAAACAAACAAAAACAAACAAACAAACAAACAAAAGCCAAAGTCATGGGAAGAAGAAAGCAGGGATTCCACAGAACTCACATTTCCTGGGTCTTGTATCTGTGTTCTTTGTTGTGCTGCTTCATGGATTTTGGCACTAAATATTTAGATGAACATGAAATCAAATTTTTAAAAAATTATGTGCGCTTTTGTCAAATTTAATGATTTCTGGTTACACATAAAGCATTTACCTAGACCATAAGAAAGATGCTTGCATACAAAGACATGCTTCCAACTATGCAATTCCCACAGTAAATTGCTTTGCAGATGAAAAAAAACTGATTATACCGTCAAATGATTTAATCTCTATAATAAAGAAAGAATAAACCTGTGTGTGGAGTCACACTTCTGTAACTCCAGGAGCCAGAGGCTGAAAAATCACAAGTTCAAGCCTAGATTAGGCCACTTAATCTTTTAAAAATATCCTATCTAAAAATAAAAAGGAAGAAGAAGTCTAAGATTTTTCAACAATGATTTTTAGACCTTGAGTGACATAAAAGCACCCTAATATTTAGATTCTAGTATCAAAGCCTGAAATTGAAAAAATTTTGGAGTCCATGTCGAAAAATCATTTCACTTCAGATAAGAAAAAAAAGGCTATGGTCAAGAAAATACGCACATTTTGCACATGATCATGCCACTAACCTATCCTTGATTCATATTCTAACTCATTTTCATCTCTTTTGGATCCTAACAGCAATTATTTCTCCATGGAGTGATAAATTCTCTCTTCTACTATAGGAAAAAAAACATGAAAAAAGGAGTTATTCAAATTCAATTCAATTAAATCGAAATCAATTTTCTAACTGAAACACATTTTCAGATATTTGACTTTTGATGCTGAACACACCATGACTTCTCCTAATGTTTTATTACATTTCTCTGACATGACTTTTTTGTATGACACTGAGCAGCATGTATAGAGTTTCCATGATACATATCATTTTAGGAATGCAAAAAAACACACAATCGTACAAGCACATATGCACAGACTTAAGGGAGTGAAGTTACACATAAGCATGCATACATGCTGCAATTTCAAGAATGGAATTTCATTCTGTCCTATTTTGATAAGTAAATTGATCTCTTTGAAATGAAAATTCCAAATAGAAATGGCAAAATGTATTTTCATTTTTGCTTTAGATACAGTCTAGGACAGCATTTGACCCAAAATTGTTTTCTGAAAATAATTATTTAATAAATTTATTTTTAGTGCATTATTAAATAAAATAATGAAATTAATAAATGAAATTTAATAAAAGAATTAATTAATTAAAGAATAAAATCATTAAGGTTTGATTTATATTAACTTTCCTAAAATATGTTCTGAGAAACTTGAAATCTAGTAATGGTATGGTTTAGCTAAGCTGCTCCTCAAAAAATTGCATAAGCTAATATTTTTCACATTGTATCAACTCTCTTGGAAATTCACAGTGGATTAGCACATCAGGGAGCTCTAAACCGATGGTAGCAATGAGAAAAAAATTGCTTTTTTAACAAACTAATTTTGTTGTTTTATCACATATTTTTCTTTTCAAGTTCTCTAAACCTGGCATGAGACTCCATTTGTGCCATAGAAATTGTGATTGATAGAGCACATGAGAAATGTTAATGAATAAGAAAGTGTAACTCACTAGAAATTACACCACTGTCAAAAAAAATGAATAACTTAGTTTTGTGAAGAGTACGTTTCGTGCTTCAACATTCCTTTAATTCCTCTAACGTATAGAGAGAATATTAACCATAGCTCACTCACTGGATGAGGTGATGATTTTCTCACTTTTTTTTTCCTGTGGGGTGGAGGTGGTTACTGGGTATTTGAACTCATAACCTCACACTTTCCAGGTAGGCACTGGGCCACTGAGTTATATCCTAGGCCCCAAATAATGCTTTCAATGCACCCACATTTAAAAAGCAAAATGCCTCAATTTAAGGTTTTAGGAAGAATCAATAAAGTTACTGAAGTGCATGTTTTAGTGCAGAATTAGATTGGAATATTAGGCTATTATTTGGATATTGACAAAATGTTGTTAAGATGGTATTAAATAAAATTTGAGGTTGACACATGGCAAAAATTACACTTCAAGAATTGCAAGTAAGCATGAATCATATTCAAATCATATTCAAATATTAACTCATTTGTTTAATTTTAAAGAGAAAAAGCAATAAAAACAATGATACAAAATTTCAAAACAAGGTAGTAGATCAACAATAATTAATAGATTGTGTATTGTTATCTTCAAAGTAGTTGCTCAGATTACAAGGTATAGGCATGAAAAAACTGATTAAACAATATAAGCACAAACCTTTCTTTTCAATGAACTTATTAAAATTAATTTATCTTTTTCTTTCTCTTTCATTCTTATTTCCTTTCCCACATCCTCAGTTTATCATTTCTTTTCATGAGTTTCTTCTCATTTCACAATGTCTATGATATATTTGGGATCTTATTCACTGTTTCAGCTTCTTATACTAGGGAGACAATAAGATGTTTACACATGTGAGTCTGATTTATTTCACTTATGAGTGTTGTCTCAAGTTGCATCCACTTATCTATAAAAGACTCAAGTTTTATCCTTCTTTATAGCTGCATAGTACTTACCACATCTTTTTTAACCATTACTCAATTTATAGGCACTTGGGTTGTTTCCAAGGTGTCGCTATTACAAATTGTGCTGCTAAAAACATGGGTACACATGTATCCCTGAGGTATGATGTTTTTATTCTTCTGAGAAAATACCCGGAAGGTGAATAACTGAGATGAACGGTACTGCTAATCCTAGTTTTTTCAATAAATCTCTATACTAATTTCCACAATGTTTACACCAGTCTACCTTCCCATGGATTATTTTTCCACATAGTCCCATCAGAATTTGTTATTGGTTGACTTCTTGATGATAGCCATTCTTTCTGGAGTGAGATGGAATCTTAGTGTTTTAATTTGCATCTCTCAAATGACCAATGAAAATTAATATTTTTCATATATTTACTGTCTGCTTGTATATCTTCATCTGAGAAAAGCATATTCATCTCAGATGTCAGTTTTATGTTTGCTCTTTGAATTTGGGGGGGTCTGATTTTTTTCAATTCTTTATACATTCTAAATAGAGGTCATTATTCTGAGGGATAATTGACTAAAATATTTTCCTACTCTGTGGATTGTCTATTCATTCTGTTGATGACTTCTTTTGATGTGCAAAATCTTGTTAATAAGGTGAGATTCCAGTTGTTGATTCTTGAAGTATTTCCCATGCAATTTGGATTTTATCCATGAAATATCTGCCTACACATATGTCTTCACTATTTTTACCTAATTTTTCATCCACTAGATTGAGTGTTTCTGCTTTAATATTTAGATCTTTCATTCATTTGGACTTTAAAGCATAGTGATAGACACGGGTCTAATACTAGTCTGTGACATACAGAGAATCAATTTTTACCTGCACCATTTATCAAAATGCTATCATGCTTCCAGTGAACATGTTTGGCTGCTTTGTTAGATAGGTGACCAAATGTGTTTATGGTTGTGTCTACATGTTCTAATGTATTTCACTGACCCTCAGGTTTATTTTGGGGTTTGTTTTTATATTTGTTTTTTGTTTTTTTGTTTTTTGATGGAGGGTTCTTTTTTTTCAGTATCATGCTGATTTTGTTACAGTAGCTCATTAGTACAATTTCAAGTCAGGGATTGCGATGCCTCCTGCCTTGCCTTTGTTTCCCAGAATTGCTTTTGCTATTCTAAGACTCTCCTGGTTCCAGATGAACTTTAGGAAAATTTTCTAGTTCTGTGAGGTATGTTAATGGTATTTTGATTAGGATTGAATTAAATCTGTATAAAAATTTTGAGGGCATGGCCATTTTGACTGTATTGTGTCTTCTTATCCATCAGCAAGGGATATCTTTTCATTTTCTGATATTCTTTTTAATCTTGTCTTTCAGAGTACTGTAAATTTCAATATATAGATTTTTACTTGCTTTGTTAGACTGATTCCTAACTATATGACATTTTTGGATGCTTTGTGAAAGGTATTATTTCCCTATTTCTATCTCAGTGCATTTGTTGTTTGTGTTTGGAATGTTATTGATTTTTGAGTGCTGACTTTGTATCCAGGTATACTACTGTATTTGGGTATTAAATCTAGTAAGTCTTTCAGTGGAGGTTTTTTTGGTCTTCTATGTAGAGTATCATGTCTTCTGCAAATAATGATAGTTTAGCTTCTTTCTTTCCTATCATTCCTTTTATTTCTCTCTCTCACCTAATCGTTCTAGCTAATGTTCCAGGAAGTATATTGAATAGTGGTGATATTGGACAGCCTTGTCATCTTCCTGATTTTAGATTGAAAGCTTTCAGTTTTGTCCATTTAATATGCTGTTTGTTTGTTAATGGCTCATATCTGATTGAGGTAAAGACCATCTATTCTGATTTTCTGTAGGGTTTTTGTCATGAGTGAATGTTGGACTTAGTCATAAGCTTTCTATGTATCTATTGAGATGATCATGTGATTTTTGTTTCATACTGTTAATATGGCATCTTACATTTATTGATTTGTGTATGTTGAACTACCCCTGTATTCTTGGGATAACCCCATTTGGTCATGGAGTATAATATTCTTGATGATTTGATGGACTCTAGAGGTTTTTTTGTTTTTGTGTTTTTGATTTTGTTTTTTTTTGGGGGGGAGTTTGTACCAAGGATCAAACCCATGACCGTGCTTACAAGGTAGGTGCTTATGCAACTGAACTAAATCCCTAGCCCCAACATTTTTTATTTTTTTTGTACCAGGGATTTAACTCAGGAGCTCGCACTTGCCAGGAAAGCACTTACAAAAAAGTAAGTAAGTGCTTTCCTCGGCCAGATTTGATGCATTCTGTTTACTAATATCTTATTGAGAATTTTTGCAACTATGTCCATTAGGAAGATTGGTCTGCAGTTGTATTTTTTGGTTAGGCCTTTCTTTGGCTTTGGTTTCAGGGAAATACATGTTGGCAGGGATGAGTTAGACAGTATTTCTTCCTGTTCAATTTCATCAAAGATTTTGAAGAAAATTGGCATTAAATCTTCTCTAAAGTTCTCACAGAATCTGGCCATGAATCCATCAGGATCTCAGCTTTTCTGGTAATTTTTAAATCATATTTTCAATTATTGTAAGTAAGATTGGGTTATTCAGAATTTTTGTATCGTCTTCATTCAGTTTGGGTAATTCATACAAGTCTAAGATTCTATCTATTTCCTTTGTGCTTTTCATCCTATAATAGCAAAGATTTTTGAAGTATTGACAATCTTCTCAATTTCCACAGGAAATCTTTTCATTCCTCAATGCATGAATTTGATTCTTTTCTTCCATTCTTTATGATATTGGTTAAGGGTTTATCAATTTTATTTGTTCTTTTAAAGAAACAATTCTTCAATTTATTAATCCTTTCATTGTTTTCTTAGTCTCAGCTGCATTAATTTCTGCTCTGATCTTTATAATTTCTTCTGTTGCATGGTCTTTGGGCTTACCTTGCTCTTCTTTTTCTAGAAGTTTGAAGTGCAACATTAGGTTGCTTATTTGTGCTCATTCTGTTTTCTTGATGTGAAGAGTCATTGCTATAAATTTTCATCTTAGGACTGCTTTCATTATGTCCCACACATTTCAGTGTGGTGTGTCTGCATTTTTGTTTAATTATAGATTTTCAAAAATTTTTTTCTTTAATTTCATCTGTGACCCATTGGTTGTTCAGATGGGTATTATATAATTTCCATATGTTTATGGGAGTTTATGTAGCTTCTTTTGCTATTAATTTCCAATTTAATTGCACTTTAATCACATAATATTCATGAGATAATTTAAAATCATTTGCATTGATGTAAGCATGTTATATGGATTAGTATATATTCTATGTTAGAGAACATCCCATGTGCTACTGAGAAGAATGTTTATTTTGATGTTCAGAACACTGTAAATGTCAAGTAAGCCAGGCCATTTGTTCACAGATTTGGTTTAGCTCTGATATTTCTTTGCTGATTTTTTTTTTGTCTAATTTAAGTCTTTGTGACATCAAGATATTAAGGTTCCCCATTACAATTGTGCTACTGCTCATTTGATTTTTCACGTCTATTTATAATTGTCTAGGAGGGCAGGTAGGCCCACTTAGCTGCTAGCGGATTTCCAACCTGAGAGGCAGCAAGGAGGCACGGGAAGTCCCAACTCACTGGTGTTAGCTCTGGGGGAGTTTGGGACATCACTCCCCATGCTGGTGTCCCTGCCCAGTCCCCTAGGACACTGTATTAGCCTGAAGAGGTTGCATGTGCTTGAGTGGACTACACCTAGCTACTTTTATTCAACCAGGGGAACAAGCCAGCTAAGAGAGGGGACTTATGCACACGCAGGAGTTCCAACTCCCTGGCATTGGCTCCAGGGAGTTGGGACATCACTCCTGATGCTGGGGTGCAGCCCATCTACCTAGGACACTGGACTAGCCTGCAGAGGTTTCATGGACCATGCCCAGCAACCATTATTCAACCAGCTCCAGGGCAGGTAGGCCTGCTGGGCTGCTAGCAGAGTTCCACCTCAGGAGGCGGCAAGGGCAAGGGAAGTCCCAGCTCACTGGCCTTAGTTTGGAGGGAGTTTAGGACATCACTCCCCATTGCTGGGGTGCCCACCCAGACCTGTAGGTCACTGGATTAGCCTGGAGAGGTTTCATAGGCTTGAGTGGACCACACCCAGTGACCTTTATTCAAACAGGGGAACAAGCAGGATCTGAGAGAGGAGGTGAGCCCATGCGATGGCCAGCGGAGTTCCAGGTTCCTGGCTCTGGCCCGGGAGAGTTTGAGACATTGCTCCTTGTGCTTGGGTGTTCACCCAGTCCCCTAGGACAATAGACTAGCCTTGAAAAGCTTTGTGGGCTTTAGTGGACCATGCCCAGCAACCTTCATTCAACCAGGGGAGCCAAGACAAGTGAGTCCCAGGAGTGAAGGCACAGGAGGTAATTTCCAACACACTCAGGGAAAGTTTTAGAACATCACTTGAAACATGGAAATATAGGAAAATGACAAAACAAACGACCAAAATGCAATCTCAAACCTCCAGTCCATCGCAAGAAAGCCTGGGAGCCACATACATAGAAGAAAATGCTAATCATATATCTGAAGTACCTGAAATGATATCAACTGAAATAAAGAAGCAAGTCTGGGAAACTATAAAGGAACTCAAATTAGGAATAATCTCCCAGGTAAAAGAAGAAATGATAAAAGTAGTGAAAGAAATAGTGAGCACATCTAAAGAAGACACAGCTAAAATATTAGAAGAAAAAAGCAAACAGAATCACTGAATGAACACTATAAGAAACAAACAGAATACATAAAGCAGATTCAAAGAGATATACAGAAAATCAAAAATTCTATTGTAAGCTGCCAAAACTGCCTCAACGAAAGTGAAGATAGAATTTCAGACCATGAAGATAAGATTGCAGCTAGTGAACAGGAAAGATCTTTTAAAAACAATAAGGAATCAGGAAATAACAATTCAATAGTTGCAAGATGTGCAAAGTGAAACAACATAAGATTAATAGGGATAAATGAAAAAGAAGGGGACAACACAAATGATATTGAGGCTATTTACAGAAGTAATAGCTGAAAATTTCCCAAACACGAGAATGGAAACTGACATTCACATTAGTGAAGCATATAGAACTCCAAACAGCCATAACCAAAATAATACTACACCCAGACATATAATACCCACCGTCCCAGAAATCCAACATAAGAACAGAATATTAAAAGCTGTTAGAGAGAAAAGACAGGTCACCTATAAAGGAAAACCTATCAGAATCACAGAAGACTTCTCAACAAAAACAATGAAGTCAAGAAGAGCATGGAGTGAAATATTTCAGATTCTAAAGGAAAACAACTTCCAACCCACACTGCTGTACCCTACAAAACTGTCCTTCAAAATGGATGGAGGAATAATATACTTCCATGATAAAGAACAGCTGAAGAACTTCAAGATCACCAAATCAACCCTAAAAAGAATATTGAAAGACATTCTAGATACACAAATTAAAAAACCACTAAGCAAGACAGACAATTAAACAGAAGGGAAAGATAAAGATACAACATCAGAAAGATAGCATGTTAACAATAAACCAATATATGACAGTTATAACCATTAATGTAAATGGCCTCAATTCACCAATTAAAAGAAACAGACTGGCAGAATGGATCAAGAAACAATGTCCAACCATATGCTGTCTACAAGAAACCCATCTAACCCAAAAGGAAATTCATAGATTGAAAGTCCAAGGATGGAAAACAATACTTCATGCAACAGGAACTAAAAAAAAAAATGCTGGGGTAGGTATTCTGTTTGCAGACAAGGTGAACTTCGAACCAAGAAAGGTCCAAAGAGATAAAGAAGTTCACTACATACTAGTTAGGGGAAAACTTCAAGAAGAACAGATAACAAATTTAAATATATATGCACCAAATTCCAGAGCACCCAGCTATACAAAGCAAGTATTAATGGAAAGGAAAAATCAAATAAGCAACAATTATAACAGGAGACCTTAACACACCATTGACACAAAGGGACAGATCAACTAGACAGAAAATCAGCAAAGAAATCACAGAACTGAATCACACCTTTGAACAAATGGACTTGATAGACGAATACAGAGTGTTCCATCCAACAACATCAGAATAGACATTCTTCTCAGCAGCACACGGGACATTCTCTAAAAGAGACCATATACTAGCCCACAGATCATATTTAAGAAATGCAAAGGAATTGAAATTATCCCATGCATGATATAGAATCATAGCACCATGAAACTGGAAATTAATGCTAAAAAACCTGCAAAAACCCCACAAACACATGTAAATTGAACAATACACTCTTGAGCAATCAATGGGTCACAGAGGAAATTAAAGAAGAAATTTAAACAATATCTACAAGCAAACAAAAATACAAATACAATTTACCATAATCTGTGGGATGCAATGAAAACAGTACTTAGAGGAAAATTTATTGCACTGAGTTCCCACATTAGGAAAACAGAGAGAACACAAATAAACAACCTGATACTACACCTCAAACAGCTAGAAAAAGAAAAGCAAGCCAAGCCCAAAGCCGAAAGAAGGGAGGAGATTATAAGGATCAGAGCAGAAATTAATGCAATAGAGATTAAAAAACAATACAAAGAATCAATGAATCAAAGAGTTGGTTCTTTGAAAGAATAAAGAAAATTGATAAGCTCCTATCCAACCTAATTTAAAAAAGGAAAGAAAAGACTCAAATTTATGCAATATGGAATGAAAAAGTGAAATCACTACCACTCTATGGAAATACAGAAGATCATCAACACCTATTTCAAAAACCTCTACTCTCATAGGTTTGATAACACAGAAGAAATGGACAGATTCCTAGAAACATATGAACCACCAAAGCTGAATCAAGAAAATGTAAAACTACCAAATAACCCAATTTCTATTAATGAAATTGAAAATGTAATAAAGTCTTTACCAACAAAGAAGGGCCCAGGTCCAGATAGATTCACTGCAGAATTCTACAAGAAACACAAAGAAGACTTAATGCCAACACTCCACAAACTGTTCAATGATATTGAAAGGGAAGTAATTCTCCTTAAGTCATTCCTGGAAGCAAATATTACTCTACTACCAAAACCTGAAAAGACTCAACTAAAAAAGAGAACTACAGGCCAATCTCCCTAATGAACATAGATGCAAAAATTCTCAATAAAATACTGGCAAACAGGATGCAGCAAATCATCAAGAAGATTATACACTATGACCAAGTGGGATTCATCCCAGGCATGCAGGGATGATTCAACATACATAAATCAATAAATGTAATCCACCATATCAATAGAACCAAAAGTAAGAATCACATGATCATTTCTATAGATGCAAAAAAAGCTTTTGATAAGATCCAACACCCATTCATGATAAGAACTTTACAGAGAATTGGAATAGATGGTCTCTACCTCAATATGATAAAGGTCATCTATGACAAAACAAAAGCCAGCATCATATTAAATGCCCAAAAACTGAAAGCCTTTACCTTAAAATCAGGCACAGGACAAGGATGTCCCTTATCACCACTCCAATTCAACATAGTAATGGAAATACTAGCCAGAGCAATTAGACAAGAGAGAGAAATAAAAGGAGTAAAGATAGGAAAAGAGGAAGTTAAACTATCATCATTTGCAGATGACATGATACTCTGCATAGAAGACTTCCAAAACTCCATCAAAAGACTCCTAGATATAATAAATAAATTCAGCAATGTAGCTGGATACAAAGTCAATACTCAAAAAATTATTATAGCATTCCTATACACTAACTACAGAATCACTGAGAGAAATAAGAGAAGCCATACCCTTCACACTAGAATCCAAAAAACTTAAATACTTTGGAATTAATCTAATGAAAGAAGTAAAAGAGCTATACAGGGAAAATTATAATACACTGAAAAAAGAAATCAAAGAGGACCTCAGAAAATGGAAAGACATCCTTTGTTCATGGATAGGAAGAATAAATATTGTGAAAATGGCCATTCTCCCAAAATTGTTATACAGATTCAAAGCAATCCCAATGAAAATACCACTAACATACCCATAGATCTAAAAAAATCACTCTTAAAATGGAACAGAAGAGACCTAGAATAGCAAAGGCAATTCTAAGCAGCAAAGCCAAGGCAAGAGGCATCACAATCCCTGACTTGAAGTTATACTACAAAGCTACCATAATAAAATCAACATGGTACTGGAATAAAAACAGACCTAAGATCAATGGAATAGACTAGAATATACAACAATCAATACATTCAACCACCTTATCTTTGATAAAGGGGCCAAACATGTTCACTGGAAGAACAATAGTTTGTTTAATAAATGATGCTGGAAAATCTGGCTATCCATATGCCAAAAACTAAAACTAGACCCATGCCTATCACCATGTACTAAACTGAAATCTAAATGGATCAAAGATCTAAATATTAAAGCAGAAACACTAAATCTGTTGGCAGACAAAGTATGTAAATATCTCGAAGACATAGGGGTAGGTAGAGAATTCATGAACAAGAACCAAACTGCATGGGAAATACTTCCCAGAATCAATAACTGGGATCACATCTTATTAAAGAGTTTCTGCATTTCCAAAGAAATCTCCAGCAGAGTGAAAAGAAAACCCACAAACTGAGAAAAAAAATCTTAGCGAACTGTCCCTCAGAGAGAGGACTTTTGTCTAGACTTATAAAGAATTAAAAAAAAAATCAGACCCCTGAAATTCAAAGACCCAATCCAAAAATGGGCTTCCAAGATGAACACACAGTTCTAAGATGAATAAATATGAATAGCATGGCTGGGGATTTAGCTCAGTGGCATAAGCACTTGCCTGGCAAGTGCAAGGTCGTGAGTTCAAGTCCCGGTACAAAAAAAAAAGAGAAAAAAGTGTTCATCATCATTGGTCATTAGAGAAATGCAAATTAAAACCACACTGAGATTCCATCTCACTCCAGAAAGAATGGCCAGGATCAACAAAACTACCAACAACAAATGCTGGAGAAGCTGTGGGGGAAAAGGAACTCTTCTGCACTGTTGGTGGGAGTGTAGACTGGTGCAACCACTGTGGAGATCAGTCTGGAGATTCCTCAAAAAGCTGGGATTGGAAGTCCCATTTTACCCAGCTATTCCACTGCTAGGCATATTCCCAGAAGAACTGAAAACATCATACCACAGTGATACATGAGCACCCATGTTTATACTGGCACAATATGTAATAGCCAGATCTTGGAAACAACCTACGTGCCCATCAACTGAGGAATGGATAAAAAAATTGTGGTACTTTTATACAATGGAGTACTACTCAGCTATAAAGAATGATAACATTGAGACATTTATAAATAAATGGATGCAACTTGAACCATACTCATAAGCAAAATAAATCAAACTCACGTGTATAAATACTGCATAGTCTCCATATTGTAAAAAAACGTACAAGTACATAGTATTCCATGGCAATAATGAAGTCTCGTAATGTTTTCATTCATTGGGTGAAATGGTTTTATTCTGTTTTATTTGACCTTATTATGTGTGATGGCATGAACACCTACTTTGAGGAAAACAAGACACTATGTCAGCCATTGCTGATTTAATATCATCTGGCTTTGAAGTCCTACCATGCTTTTGTTCTTCTATTACCATTGGTTCTATCATGTTGTGTCTTACTGAATTTTAATAAGAGTAATAATATAAACAAATTTTTTATGGAAAATGAGATATTATAGTAGTCATTGTTCATTGTCTGTTATTTGGTTCAGAATGTCTTGTAACAGTTTCATTCTCTTGAATGCTTTTATTCTATTTTGTTATGTTTGATATTATTGTTTGTGAAGCTATACTCAACTATTTCAAAGAAAGAGATATTATGGTAACTACTGTTGATATCCAATTGTCTTGTTGTGAAGTGTTGTGTTACTTGTATTCTTCTATTCTGATCTGCATTGCTCTATTCTCTTTTGTTTTATTCTCCATAAAATAAAAAAAGAAAAAACATACTATAATTCAATTAAAATATAGGAATTTTTCTATTAAAAACAATTGTCTAATACAGTTGGGTATGCCTATATTTAGTGCATATATATTTATGATTGTTATCTATTCCACTTCAAGTTTTCACCTAGTAAATATGTATTGGTCTTTTTTATGTCTTTTGGCAGTTATTGGTTTCAAATTCACATGTATACACACAGAATAGCTACCCTTATTTTTTTCTGAGTTCCTGTTGCATGAAGGATTATTTTTCATTCTTTGACTTTAAGTTTACAGATTTCATTTTCAGTTAAACGTTTTTCTTGAATGAAATATATTGTTCGATCTTGTTTCTTGATCCATTCTGCCAATCTATTTATTTGGATTGGCAAATTGAGGCCATTTACATTTAGGGTTATAATCATTATGTACCGGTTTATCTTTGTCATAATATTTTTCTGCTGCTGGTTCTATTCTTTTTTCCTCTAATTGCCGGCCCTGCCAGGTTGGTTTTTTTTTTTTTTTTGTTTGTTTGTTTGTTTGTTTGTTTGTGTTTTTTTGTTATTACTCTTGGAACTGTGGTCATTTTTTATCCCTGTCTAGAATATCTTTCTATACTCTTTGTAGGGTTGGTTTGGTGGTCATGAATCTCTTCCATCAAAGAATGTTCTTTTCCATCAAAGAATTTCATTTCTCCATTAATTTTGTAATATCATTTTACAGGGTACATCAATTTTGGTTGGAAGTTGTTTTCTTTTTGTATTGTAAATACTTTACTCCAACATTTTCTTGACTTTAGGCTTTGTGTTCAGAAGTCTACCATGATTCTAATGGGCTTTCCTTTACAGGTGATGTTTCTTTTTTCTAATAGCTTTTAATATTCTGTCCTTTTGCTAAATTTCTGGGATCTTGATTGTTATATCTTGGTGTAACTTTATTTTGGTTATGGCTATTTGGAGTTCTGTATGCACCACTTATTTGTATGTCTAATTTTTTATGCATGCTTGAGAAATTTTCTGTCATAATTTCCGTGAAGATTGTTTTCATGGCAGTTGCACTGTTTCCACCTTTCTCATTGACCCAGTCAATCTTATGTTATTTTTCTTTGCTTCATTTTGTAGCTTTTGGATTGATTCACTACACCCTCTTGTTATTTTTAATATATTATTCTTTTCATGATCAATAACTGCAACTCTGTCTTCAAGATCTAATATTCTACCCTCTCCTTTCAATCTGTTGCATATACTTTCAGTGGAGGTTTTAATCTCTTTGATTTCTGTTTGGAACAGTTTCTTGGATTCCATTTCTGTCCTATGTTGAGTATTTATTGTTTCCATCATTTTTCTAAGCTCTTCTACTCTTTTATCTGTGTCTACTCTAATATCTTTGATTTTAAATATCATTTCCTCTCATACCACTGAAAATATTTTATATACCTTTTCCACTTTTTTTTTTCACTGCTGCTGCTATTATTTAAGAAAGTTCCAGTATTTGACTTTCAGTTTATCTATCTTATTGTGCTCTGGGCTTGTCCTGGGTGTGCTGATGGCTGGGAATGCATTTTGCTTCTGTGTTTTGTCATTTTCAATTTTTATTTTTATATTTTTTCTATGTTGATGTTTACTGATTTCTTATGATAGACAGCTTTATCCCTAGAATTGAGGCTTCCCTTTGAGATGTCCATTCTTTGGGATGTCCTGTAGATTTAGGTGGTTCTTTATAGTGATCCCAAGTACCTATTTTCCCAATTTTTAAAGGATGCAAAATTATTATTTGCCTCAGTACCCAATTCTTTGGGACTGGGTTGTGGTGATGACTGTGACACTTATAATCATAGTTATCATACAAGGGAGAAAGACCAATTATAACAACATGTAGACATCCTGGCTAAAGCAGTACAATTAATAATAACATTACATGTACAGCTTAACCATGGACAGACTACGGTAATCATTAACCTGTTACATCTGACCTCAGGAGCCAACTCTAAAGTTATATCACAAAACCAAATATATACCATGTACTGCTATGCAGTGATTTTCCTCTTAGTGGAATGATTTTACCCTTCTGTGGGAGGCATGGGGGTGTAAGATGAGTAAGGGACAAAATAAAATGATGAATGTGGTCAAATATAATAGAGTCAAGGCTGCAGATCAAAGTATCATTATAATTTCTTAATGAGCCAAATTGACCTTTTGTATAACTGTAGTAAAGTCCATTATAAATATGAATATATAACCACACAGAGTTAAATTTCTAAAGATACTAGGCACACAATCAGATTTTGTTAAACTTAAAAACGCAGTTATGGAAAACTGGAAGACCCAGGAAGAAAAGAATGAAACAGAATACAAGGAAGTGATCAGAAAGAGAGGAGCCGATGTTAGCTCATTTAAAAGTTTAATTGCATGAAGTAATTGAGGGGAAAAAAAAGAATATCAGTAGAAGAAAGTTAAGGATTCAAAAAGAAAGTTACGAAACCTAAACAATGAAATTGCAAAAAGGAAAAGAAAAAAAGAAAGAAGAATAAACTCAGAAACAAAAATAACCACAAAATACAAAACAAAGCAAGACATCATCCAATCAGACAGGAAAAGGATAGCCAATCAAACAAACAAGGGAGGAGAAAGGTAGTAAAATATCTCTGGTGTTGACAGCTCTGTGATAATGTCCATGTCAGATCCCACAAATGTGCTGTGTTCTCCAGCTAAGTTTGCCATAGGAATTATGCTGGGAATGGAGTTCATCTTGGCTCTGGATGTGGGGGTTGTGCTGGCCTTCTGTTGGTGGAGTTCTCTAGAGCCCACTGCTATCTCTTAGCTGTGCTTCAGACACTTCTGCGTTGCTGCACTCACTGATTACTCTGATCACCAAAGGTGTGTGTGCCATTCTAAGTGGTTCACTCACTCTACCTGCCAAGCTCAAATTTTAATTTCTTAATGAACCAAATTTGACCTTTTATACAACTGTCCTAAAATACATTATAATTATGAAGATATTTTTACACAGAGTTAAATTTCTAAAGATACTAGGTACACATCCAATTTTGCTAAACTTAAAAAGAAAAAAATACAGTACATCAATTTTCTTACAATTAAATTATACATATTCAATAAATTGCAAGCTTTCAATTCTTTTATGATGGCAAAAATAGAAAGATTTATGGAAAACAATCCATAATTGGGCATTTGAAACGCCGTGGCAATTGTAGAAGGATAGTGCACCAACAGAACAAGACTTTCCAAGTGAAGACAACAAAAGGTAATTTAATGTAGAAGAAATATCATTCTTAGAAAGATAGAAATATAAGATACAAGACAAATTCAGGAAAAAGAGAGTATGCTGCTAGACCAGAGACTATAAAAATGGGATACCAGAGGGCAAATCTGCAAACATAGATTACAGTCAGACAAAAAAGAATCAAGTATGCTATATCAAGGTTATCTGTATTGAGATGCTAAGGACGTAATTCAACTCTAACCAGTTAACTGTTTATTTTAAAATAAAATTAATTGAAAATTTAAGATATTACCTGTTTTTAGTGGCTTCCTTCAAAATCTGTTATAGATGGTATTGAGTAGGTGTTACATCCTTGTGCTTTGCTGACATCAAAAATGTCTTACAAACACTTTGAATATTGTAATGAACTTTTAACTTTCATAAAACCTTAAAAAATTGAAACTTTTGAGCTGGAGATTTAGCTCAGCTGCATAAGCACCTGCAAGGTCATGAGTTCGATCCCTGCTACAACAAACACACACACACACAAAATTGAAACTTCTTTTGGAGAAATATAATAATTATGTTATCACAGCCTAATACTTTGATGTTAATAGTTAACAGCTTATGGAGGGAAAGATAAATCTTTCTAGAAAACCAAAACATTCTAAAACTATTGCATTTACAGTTTAAAAGTCAACTTGAATTTCAGTGATGGAAAATGTATCTTATAATATTTCATCCATATTATCTAAAGACCCTGGAAAAGTTTCAAATTTCTAGTACCTCTAGAAATTTCCTTTCTATTCCTTAATGACATAGAATCCTTAATGATATAGAATTGTTGTATTTTAACTACCGCCAGATCCCTAATTAATTCTTTCATGGTGCTGTATTTTAAATTTTACCAAATTTTTAGGTGTGATTAGAACCTTAAAAGATGTCTTTAATGTATCACATTACTTTTTCAGAACTTTATATTAGGTTTTAATTTTTTTTCCTTTAAGTGGGAGCAGGAAGAATGAGGACTTTGAAACATAAGACAACTGTATAAATCTGGCATATGTTAGGGGAAGTACTGAGCTCAAACCAATTCAGTAAGGGGTAATATCTATTCAACTCAACTGCATAATACCTAGGTTTTCAGTCTCAGAATGTTATATACAACTTATATATTCAACTATCCACTTATTTTAATAAAAATTAAACTACAGGAAAAATTTAATGATTTTTTTATAAAGAGCCCACTTGTGGCATGTGATTATTAATATGACTTGCAGATTTTATTTTATATGTTATCTGGTATTGTATTCATCATGACTCTTAGAAGTTCTTTCTTTTTAATTCTTTACAGTAATATGCAATTATACAATGGGCTTCACTTATTTTAACTTAATTGTATTAAATATTTTTAAAAGAAAATGTAAAGCTCACAGTAAGAAAAATTAGTGCTATTATGGATTAAAAACTGATGGTCAGCTTAACACCAGCTGAATTAAATCAGCATGCCGCTGAGTGTAGATGTTCTACCTGAGGAAAGTTGCCAGCATAGAGATGTGGAGAAGAAGAGCTAGTTGTGAGTTTTTCCAAGTATTGCTGTTTGAGTCGTTGGTTCTCCTGGAAGAGCTCATCATGATTAGCTTCTCCAGTGTGTTTGACCATTGTCACTGGAGGAGCTCGGGACCTTGTTGGTTAGAGTGGCTGTGGTTCATATTGGGGGAGCTCTAGTCCTTACATAGTATGCCATTTAATCTCCAGGACAAGCTTGTCTTGCTGGCTTTCTGGCATGTACTGGACTGTGCTTATCGTTGGAGAAGCTTGGGACCTCTGTGTTGCTGAAGATAGCTGCGGTGCTTTTCAGGGCAGCCTGGTTCTTTGTTTTGAGCATGACTTCTCAGCTCCAATGTAAAACCCTTAACCTACCAGCATAGCTTCTTCACCCTGCTGGCATAGACTTTCTAGCTTCTACCACTGATCTTTGGGCCTTCCCAGCACGGATTCGTAAAAGAGACTGGCATGAGTCCTTCTTGTGGGCTCTAGACCTCCAGTTGGATTCATGGGAGGCATTATGGGCTCTAGGTTTTCATCTGGACACATGTAGGACATTGATGTGGGATCCAGGCCCTTTGCTGAATATTCCAGGTCTTTACTGTTATGGATAGATTTCCTGCACTTTCTTGTGTTAAACTCTGGGTGACCATCTTAAATAATATTATAAATTCTGTGTCCTGATTCTAATGGTTCTCCTCACACCCTCTGACTACAACAAGTGGTTTTGTCCTTATTCATTTACGCATTCATTACAATGGATGACCGATTAGATATTTTAAAATGACACTATTTTAAATATACAATTCTGTGGCTGCTTCTCAGAGTAGTATTCTTTTTCTAAGAAGATAACTTGGGGTAATTTAACCATGCATTTTTTTCAGATGGAGTGTGTCAATCTAGCACGAGTACTTTAAGGAATTGTAGATGCTGCCCAGTCAATGATAAAAAGAGGCCTCAAAAGCGATAAACTCGCTGAATGACTGTTTAAAGATACCACACAGAGATTTATAATACTTACACATTCTTACTCTTGTTTTTCTGAGTCTCTGCTTTTTGTTTTACCAAGTTCTTTCACCTCTTGTCACTGAAGGTTGATAATATCCACTGCAGTCTTCATCAATCAAGGCGATTCTCCGGGTGGCCTTCCATTGACCCAGTTCTTTTCATTGTTTTTGCTTTTAATTCTCAAAAATAAACGGAATGTGGCATGCATATGACTTTCCCAGGGACGAAGGGACTGGTCAGACAAGCCCAGATTCTGCTTCAGCCCCTCCCCGCACAAGATGTCTCTCATTTCATTAGCTCAGCAGTTCCTATGTCCTGGAGTATAAAACACAACATGAGCTGCCTTTTAGGGTTCCTCAGCTGTGGAGCAAGAAGAGTCATCATACATAAGACTGCAGGTGAGAAGAACTGTATGTGTGTATAATCAACAATTAACAGTCCGCCTCTGTACTTCAGCTCCAAATCTGCTGAATACAACAAGAAAAGGTAAGAAAGGAAAAAGTACCAACTCTACCTCACATCTCCAGCCTATAGGAAAGATCCAGAAAATTATAGTACATGCCCCATAAACCTGTTTATTCCACAGCTGATCATAGTCTTAGGGGATCACTTATAAAATGCCTAATCCAGCAGAAAAGTGCATAGGTTTATGTCAGATTACTCTAGTGAGAAAATGTATTTTTAAAATGTTGTTTATGACCTAAAATAAGAATATCAGTACATTTATTAACTACATAATTCATTACCCCTTTGAATGAAAATTAGATTTGTGCAAAAACTTCCTGTGACCAACAACAAGCACGTATTTTGCAGGTTAATATCTATGAATGTAAGAGAATTTCCCATTAATTTTGCAAAAGGGTTTTATTGATGATTGTATCCACTTTTTCAGAAGAATCATATTAAAGTATCAGTATTGCAAATGAATCTACAGTATACTTTTATTCCATTTTGCTTTCTTTGATTGCTGTTTATGATTAAACTTGAAGAACATAAACCAATTATGCTTCATAAAAATCGAACATAAAAATTCCTTCAGTAGTATGAAAGCAGAGTCTCTTTGAATTAGGACTAGTAGGAAAGGATTGAAGACAAGAGAAAATACATGATTATGACAGCCCAAATACTTTTCTCCAACCACGGATAAACTACAAGGCACATCAGACCTAGATTTAAATTCTCTTTCATTCCAAGATACAATGAGTTAACATTTTTAAAGTAAAAAAATGTAAAGCATGAGGGAAAAATACAACAACTATTTTTGTGAGGAAGTTTTTAACAACTTGCTTCTGGAAAAAAACATGCAAACATATACACATCATAAATTACAATGTATTCACAATATTTTGGAATAAACTCTCAGAACAAAACAGACTGTGAGTAGAAAGCACTGTAAATAAAATTATTAGGATTACCACATTGATTTATGGAAGTATCAACCAGCGATGGTGAACATATGACTGGTATGGTGCAGCAGGCTGTTTGTATCATTAAAAGCTCTAACAGGTTCACCATCACTAATCTAAACCTACCAAATCTGTTACCAGTGCAAGCTACAGTTAGTCTAGATGAATTATCAAAACCAAATCTCCTACTATAATCATAGTCTATACACAGGCTAGAAACATGAGAGCTATTTTAGAGAGCACCTTTTGAAAAGGCAACTATTGTATTGAAAATACATGCAGAGCATAAGAAAAGGTAACTGCTACCAGCTCAGTATTTGAGTCTCAGTATTTGGGTTTCATATATTGAAACTTAATCCCCAATGTGGTAATGTTAAGAAGTTGGGAAGGTGAGTAGTGACTACTATATGAATAAGACTTAGAAAAAAGATCCTAGAGAGCTTGTTTGTCCCTTTCACCATTTGAGGGTACAATAAAAAGGCACTGAATCTGCTGGCACCTGGATCTTAGTCTTCTTTGAGTCTAGAAACGTAGAAAAGTTAGCAACCCAGTTCATGGTAATTTTTTATAGCACCTAGACTAGACTAGAGTAGACTAAATAATAACTTCATTTTAATATTGAGTAGTAGTGTAATATATGCAAAGTGAGAGATCAGATAAACAGCAACAGATATGCAACATGACTAATTTTTGTATAAATAAATCTATATTAAATTATGGGACACTAAAAAATTCAACATTGGTTTGAAAACACACATTTCACCAGTAAGAGTATCATAGCAGGTTATGAAAAAGAAAAGAGATATTTATAAGATGAAGCTGAAACAATCACCAGAAAAAGGAACAAATGACCACACACATAATCAAGGAACCTCTTCAATACTAAGTTGTCTGTTGATGTTGAGAGACTGAATATTTACACTTCTCTACCTTACTTAACTATATTTTTGCCTTCCGGCAATTGTTTTACACATGTACACACACAGAGACACTCACACACAGTGCTGATTTGATTCTTAATTCCTTTTCTTCAGTGAAGTCTGATTTTAAGAGTTGATTCATATCACTGATTACACTTGTCTGAATTATGCTTGCTAAATTATTAAGTGATGTAGTATCTTTAAATGCCCTTGGGAAAAAACAAAATTTATCTTGGATTCACAGTCAAGAAATTGTTGAACCACACACTTTTACATGAGTGATGCCTTAGTCACTTTCCCATCTCCACACAACTTTAAAGGGAAAGCTTTACTTTGGTTCCCATTTACAGTCCATACTCAGAAGGCTCCAAGGCAGAAGCTGGGTGGTGGGAGAGTCTGGGTAGGACAGCTTCTCACAGCGCTGCAGCCAGGAAGTAGAGGGAGAGAGGCGGGAGTGGAGAGTGATACATGCAGTTGCATGTCAAGACCCTCAATAGCTTTCCTCTTTGCACCAGGTCCCATCTCCCAACAGCACATTCAGCTACAGATTCATGAGTGGCTTAATCTGGTGATGTGTAGAGTGCTTCATGACCCAATAATCTTCCAAAACATCTATAAACAAATGAGGCCATCTGAGAGTATTCTCAAACCATAGCGTGAAAAGAAATACTTCCATTAAAAAAGTACATTTTTATTTCTCCGTTCTACCTTCAGATTATTTGTAGTCAAGAACTTGTTGAAATATTTCTAAACTCAAACCCTTTCTCTTTTCATTTTTAATTTTCCAACTCTTATCAGCCTCTGTTACTTAGACTCCCTAATTCACCATCAGACATCTAGAAACAATCCCAGTAGAATGAGCTGACTTCAGTACCATTCCTTGATATCTTTCTGATATACTACCAGGCTATTTCATGCTAGGGGAGTGAAAGCCAAAAAAACACATAAAACCCTCAAGTGTAAGCCAGTTTAGTTTGTGATTTTATTTCAAAAAGTCCTTTTAAAACAGACAACTGGTAATATATTCACTAAATGTTTTCTACTAATTATGGATTTTAAATTGCAATAGAATCTTTACAATAAAAAGCTTGAAAAATAAAATATAAAAAGCAAAATAGTGCACTGTTAATATATTTATGATCCTTTATCTCTGATTATGATATTATCCAGAAGTATCAAGGATTATGCATATTGCCAATTTTTTAAATACTATGCCCTAGTGCAAAGGAAATGTGTTTTCCATACAAAACCACTACGGTTAGATACTCTGAGCCTTATTTCCAGATACGCTTTACCAGCACTTCACTTTGGCTTTGCATTAAAACAAACCTTACTTAAAGGCTCCATAAATAATAGCTCTCCAATGTCCAATCATTGCTCACAATTCAAGGAAATGTCTACTTATGGAAAGGCATAGGGCCAATCTCAAGTTTAAGCAATAGCCTGTGAAAACTCAGTCTTGCATCCTGATAGTTTTCATATAAAAACTTTTAGCAAGACATTATATATAAGGGCCAAGGGTATAGCTCGGTGGCACAAGTGCTTGCCTGGCAAGTGTCAGGTCATGAGTTTGATCCCAGGTGAAACAAAAAATACATATATAATTTAAAAAGTCATACCACTAGATACAAAAAGCTGACTTAGAATGTTATCTTCTCTACATAAAAGTCCAGGCATACATGTGACGTGTATATATTACTAACTGGTAACTTCTTAGGGGATGCACAAAAGTGAATCTAGAAAACTGGCTTCTGGTCTCTGAAAACTAAAAAAATTATATTTCTATACTTTATTTGTAATTTATTTCAGCTATCATTTGTGCACATATTTCATGTTATTCTTTTTTTAAGTTTGCATATCTATAATAGGATCTATCTCTTATTACATATATTTTATTTTATCCTTTTCCTGTTTTTTATTTTAGGTTTATTAAAAAATACTGAGTCCTTTTTACCACTTCTAAGGACTTTGGATCCTTTTAAATAATTAGTGGTGATTCAGGGCTTATGATATAAATATTAATTAGAATCTACCTTGAACTAATACTTACACTGCTCCACACGTAGTATGAGGACTTACCTAAAAAATAAACCTATCATATACAATGTGCCTCTAGTAGTAAATTACTTTAGTATGTGTCTCAAAAATTTTCTCTTTTTTCATTTCTGAAAACTATTTTCTCTTTCGCATAGAATTCTGGGTCAATGGCAAATGCATTTTATGTTCAAATTTCAGTACTTTATAAACAGCACATTGTTGCCTTCTTATTTTCATATTTTCTGAGGGAAAGAACTATTTGAAATAACACATAAATCAACATCCCAACAATTGAAAATTTAGTGCATGATGTATGAATCCAAGCTAAATACATGATAAAAGAAAACTAGATTACAATCTCATATAATATATTCTTTATATTAATATAATCAAAGGCCTAATTTTGACAGACAAATCTATAAAGTTAGCAGAGTTTAATAAAAGTTAACAGAGATGAATTACTTACATATGTTACAGTATCTAATAGAGGATTTGTGACAAGAAAAGGATATGCTTAATAACGTTAGTAGGTCAGTGCACTACTGCAAAAAACAAGCACTAAAACCAACAAAGTTTTAATTTCTAGAATAAATATAGGACATTTGCTATTCTAAAATAGAAATATAGCAAACCAAAGTAAGAAACAAGTGGGCAAAAGATGTGAAACTTCACTGCACAGACAAAAAATTGAGTGGTTTTTTACAAAAAAATGTATATTAATTAGCAATTTATTATTATGGTGGCAAATCTTAGAAACTGAATAATGCCAGGTGTCACCTGGGAAGGAAATATGTGACAAATTTCATGTATTGCTGGTAAGTTTCAATTATCCTAGCTACTCTAAAGCATAATGTGATTATATTAAATTAAATTTTACATATGTGAGTAATATAATCTTGATAGTCATGGCTTACATGCAATTACCAAACAATTCTTGCATAGATAAGGGAAAATAATTACACACAACAGTGTTGTTTTTAGTACCAATGACTTGGATCTAACTCAGATTTTCAGCACTGGAGGAATGGACAGTAAAATGAGGCACATGAACACTATACAGCAGTTAATAGAAAAGCAGAGTAGAGGCAGAAACATATCTTTAAAACATGGGGAACAATGGGAAAAATAGACTGAATTTATAGCACAATTTATGAAAATTTAATTTTTATGCACATAAAACAGAACTGCATCCAAATAGATTATGCATGGTCAATACTCAAGAATGATTCTCTATAGTGAGAAGAATGTATGTAGATAAAGTTTAAAAGAAAAATAAATGAAGGAAACAAAAGAATTAATTGAAGAGGTCTTAATTGAAGAACTCTTATGACACTGTCCCAAGAACTTGGGATAATGATTGAGCCACCACTCTACCTCAGTGGAAAACAAAAACTGAACTGGTAAGTATTTAAGTAGGTATGAAAACAAATCAGAGATAGAACAATGCATCTATTGGTATATAGGGAGAGAGATAAATAGATGAAAGGTAAGAATAGAGGAAAAGATAAATATTGGATAGATTTATAGCAGCTGAGGAATCAGAAGGATTTTCACAGGTAAACAAAAAGGAAATAATATATTCCTTGAAAAATTAAATACACTAGTTAAAATTAAAAAAAGAAAACCTGATAGAGATATTTCCTAATGATATTTCTGGGAATGTAATATGAAATTATATATATATATATATATATATATATATATATATATATATATGATTAAGAGCTATGATTAGACTATGGCTAATGAATCCTCCAAAGACCCAAAAATGCAACTGTCAAATAATTTTGAAAAATTTCTCCTATATAATTTTCTGTATTATGCACTACATTCAACAAAGTAATTGTTGTGTAGCTTATTGCTGATTTTTTCCTGTAAATTGCTAGGAGGACTCCTTCCTGATACAAATACCAATATTTATCTAAAAGGAGTCTGGATTTCATAAACATTAAGAAAACAATAAATAACCCCATACTATGAACCTATATATTATCTCTTAAGATTCAAAAATTTGCTAAAATAAAAAGTTGTATTTTCACATTATCAGTACACTATTTATAATCAATTTATTGATGCGGTATATTATTTTCATATTTATAAGAAATTACTTTTTCTTATATTACCATTATTCTTTACATTTGTCATATTTCATAAATATGTAACTATTAAATATTAACATTATGAGTGCCTTATACATTGTCACATTGCATGTATATGATACCCACATGGATGATGTGGAAAGCTCAATTTACAAATAAAATTCCTTTTTTTCCTAATATCAAAGCTCAAAGTTGGACCAAAACTGTTCTTGGATTATCCTGGTGAAATTATTTTAACAATAACTTTTCTAGTTAACATCATTTCTATTTTCTTTCTTTGTACTTTGTATCACTCTCGTACTGACAAAAAAAAAATGATCCCACTTGAGCTGCATGCCTATTTTGCTAAACAAGATTATCCAGAGATATAATCTTGAGTCATCCGAGGGCCTCAAACAGAGTGAGGTAATATATTCTACCTACATTAGCTCAGTTTCTTTTATTTTATTTTATCCATGGAGAAAAGGCTTATGTTTTAGGAGAGGCAGAAGGTCTTAGGCCAGGACCACGAAGGACTGGGGTCACAGTGGAGACCAGTGAGTCTATTTACAGGAATGTGAAATCCTATCTGTGCAGGTCACTGGCAACATTGAGGGAGACAGAAGCACAGAGCGTGTGCAAAGACTTTGCTTTTTACTTCATCCAAGTTGGAGAGAAAGGAGTCACCATCATGATCAATGCTACATGTGAAATCTTTGGTATTTGCTGGTATTTGAATAATCTTTTCACTGTGTAAAGGCTCTTTCTGGGACCAGCCGCCAGGCTTTCAATTGTCATGTCACCTCCCTTCAAATCTCTTTCAAACTGTTAAAGACACAGCCAGCATCCTGTCTCCTATCATTCTCCACTCTCCTTCCCATACCTTTATTCTTGATGAAAGCTACTTTAAGGCTTCCCTTGTCAAGGGACAGAGTTTTCAGGGAAAACACATTGGGCTGTATATGCATTTGATCAAAAACATTTGGAGAGCGCACAAAAGCAGCCAAGTCAGAAAAAGAAAAGGACAGCTGCATAAAGATGTCATAGTTATAAAAGAGCTGGTTGTAAAAGCTTTGGCAAACCAAACAGCTAAGTTAAACAAAGCACAATTAAGGCTATCCTTTCCTCTTTCCCATTCCTTTCTATATATGCATATTAAAATTACTAATTAGTGTCACATTGTTTTCCTAAATCCTGATTTCACTTCATTGTTCTGACGGTCCAACTTTCATATCTGCCAACACAGGAAAAAATTCTCTTTATTCTTAAGAGAAATATTTTGCCAGTTACTTTTCTAAGGATGTGTTTTTCTGCCAAGGATAAACATAGGAAAATATACATTATGTACCACAACCTATTTATGCTCAAAGAATTCATTGATTGAATAAAATTGTTTTGTATGCCTTAATGGCAGACTTTGCAGTAAATTTAAATATATATGAGAGTCTATCATTTTCAGGCAACACTGGCCAACATTTTCAATGATTAAAATAAGCAAACAAAATAAGCAAACATAGTAGTAGCAAAGTTAATTTGTTCATGAGATACTTGCAGGTTATTTATGTTTTCTATCATGAGATTTTGATCAGTGATAATTAGGAGACAGTGGCATTGAACTCTATAGTCTTCCAATTATGAGACAGTTGTTAAACACAAAGGTCTCGGTAAAATTTCATCACTGTAGTAAACCAAGATAAATACCAGTGTGCCCCCAAAAATGTGCTATAATAAAAACTCAACAAGGAAAATTCCAAGACCTCTTACAACAGTGTTAAAAGGAAAAATTTAGACAAATTGAATTCTGCAGAGTTTATTTCACCAATGAAATTAATCATGAATTCAGCAGCAGTTCCTATAGAAAATGGTGCAGAATGCTCTGCTTTACAACATGTATATGCTATGTTTATAATGAGATGAGGGAAATGATACACACAAAAGATCTAATGGGCTGCCCTCCTCATTTGCCATCTATGGTTATGCTCTGAGACATCTAGCCTCTGACTGGCTGGATGTCCAGGTGCTGTAATTGGCTGAGACTTGGCTACTTGACACAATGATGTACTTTCAGGTTATGATGTAGTACCACAACTCAACATATTAAGAAAGAGAGTTTAAATTGGCTTACAATTTCTAGTGGGTTCAGTTCAAAGTTGTCTGCCTCTAAATTAGAAATGGTAAAGTCAAGTAAAGGTGTTTATCCCATGGCAGCTAGGAAGGAGAGGGGAGGAGGTGAAGGAGTATTAGAAGGAGGAAGAGGAGGAGGAAGAGGAGGAGGAGGAGGAGGAGGAGGAGGAGGAGGACAAATAGAAGGAAAAGAGAACAGAGGGGAGGGGACAGTTAGGAAAGGGGAAGAGAGAAGAGAGAAGAGGGGTAGGGGAGAGAGGAAGAGAGGAAAGAAGAGAAGGGAGAGGAGGGAAGGGGAGAGGAGGGGAGGGGAGAGAGCCAGAGGCAAAACTCATCCTTCCAGATTATACCTCCAGCAACCCAAACCAACCAGGTCTCACCTCCTGACAGCACATTCAGTCGAGAACTCATCAGGTGATGAATTCGCTGATAGTGCCCTCATGATCTAATCATTTTCTAACACAGGAGACTTTAGAGGCCATTTTAGATCTAAACAGTAACAGTCACGGTTCGCCACATACACACCAAACGTAAAATAGAATAATCAGCATATGACATTTAGATATAAAATTTCCTAGAACAATCAGCATATGACATTTAGATATAAAATTTCCTAGAACAATCAGCACATGACATTTAGATATAAAATTTCCTAGAACAATCAGCATATGACATTTAGATATAAAATTTCCACTATAGTTTGAATGATTTTTAAAAAATATATATGAATAGACATTCTAATTAAGTATATTGTTAAAACATTTAAGGTAAATATATTTTGTGACAGTAAACACTAACCCTTTTGACATTTGGTAAGCATCGATTTTCCTTCTTTGATTCCATTTTATAGATACTTTTATTTTGCTTTCAGAAAGTGCATAAAATAAATTATCTCCCCCACATTCAATGTTAAAGAAAATAGATGCAAAATGAAGGGTGTCATTACTCTACATTCATGAATAAAAAGCTTATTCTAACAATAGTAAAAGCTAGTGGTTTTTCTTTCTGTAGTTGATAAAAAAGTCAATGTTTTAGAGTTTTAATAACATCTATAATTGAAAATTTAAAGAACCATACAATGCTCCCTAAAACTAATAATAATTAAATTAATATAAGATATGACATCGTTTTCAATGTATATTCCAAACTACCTAAAGTTAAAAATAGCTGGCATGTTTTAGTTGTTAACCAAATCTGTGTTCTGTACAGATTAGACTACGTGATCATTGTACTTATGATCTTATTTTTATCATTTTGGTAGCCCACATTTTGAGATATTTGTAATTTAAACTGTTGAACGGTGGTATCAGAATTTACTTCCAACCTAACTTGCATAAAACAAAAAATTAAAGTATTTATAAACTTACATAAATGTAGATAAATGTTGTTTATAATGTTTATTCATAATTTTTTCTTTGTTTAACCAAGAAAACAGTTATCTGGTATAGACTAAGTGGTGACATAATTGTTTTTCTGTTTTTCATGTTTTGGCTTTTTGGTGATTCAAACCCAGAGTCTTCACACTGAGCTACAAACTCTAGTCATTTGTTTTGTTTTGTTTTGTTTTGTTTTGTTTTGTTTTGTTTTGTTTTGTTTTGATAGAGGATTTCACTATGTCCCTAAGTTGCCTATAGGGTCATTAAACTGCTATTCTCCTGCCTCAGCCTCCCAGAGTGTTTGGATTACAGATAGCACTACTATGCTCAGCTTTGGTTTAACAACTTGAAAACAGCATTAGACAAAAATCAGGACTGCATTGAAAAAGTTGTGAACATCATTTCTATACAAATGATACCTTTGAAAGATATCAACACAAACACTTGCCACAAGCTCCCACTGAGCATACACCCTGCCTAGGAATCTGAGGCTTCTGATACTAAAGCCACTGTCAATTGAAAATAGTTGTCATTTTAGATAATAAGGCTTCTAAAACGGTGTATTATGATGAATGGATGCCTTCCTAACTTCATACGCTTATTTATTCACATATCTTCATTCTTGCTTTCACTGTACCAAGTGTCTTGCAGTTGTTTACCAGACTACCTCATTTTCAATTTCAATGCTCTATTTTAAAATATCATTGCTTATAAGACCTTCAAAATAAGCAGGGGTAAACCACATTAGTTGATTAAACAGTCAGTCTTCTTTCTTGCCAGCTACACAATAAGCCTTGAAAGTATAGATAATATTTACTCACTTTTCAATTCCAAGAAAATAATAAGAGGAACACAGGAGGCACATGTTAGAAAAATACTACATATATGAGAAGGTTAATGACTCAATGACACCTAATTATTTAAAATGTAAATAATTGCCTCAAATTCATAATTTTCTAATAAATTATAAGAATATAAAAAGTAATTGACAAAATTATTAACAAATTATATACCAAAAAATAAACATAAAATAACAGTGTATGTGTAAGTAAATTTATGCTTTGTTTCTGCAAGAAAATCTGTATTTTGATTACAAAAGTGATAAATTTTGTGCCGGTTTAAAAAAGGAAAAGAATATGTAAGTTACAATTACAACTAATTTAAATGTTCAGTCCAGTGTGCAAAATTGGACGTGCAATATATCTTTATTCATCTAGATTAAATATTTTCTGTAATTGCATTGTAGTTCTATTTCCAAAAAACATCTATGTCGTATGTAGAGAAATCACTTTCTTTTTAATGATCACCATGTAAAGAAGAATCTCAATTTTCTTAACCAATATTTTGAAGAGATAAGTTGTTTTATTTTATTTTTGATTTTGTTTTAAATATTATACACAACTCTGCAGTTAAACACTTGAATTCTGCTTTTATTTCTACTGAATAGATTTCTAAAAGTGAAAGTGAGTTTGATTCACCCAAAAATACATGTACTAAAATTTTAATAATTCAAAACAGATCATATCAATTTCTTTTCCCCCTAAAGTGGTATGAATTTGATGGTTAGATCAGAAAATTCTTGAGTGAATTCATGTGTTTTGTGTAGGTCTTAAGGAGGTACACATTCAATTTGATAAGCTCTTTATTTTTAATAGTCTTGCATTTACAGAAATATGAAAAAGAAAGTAAAATATTTAACACATGCCCTCCATCCATCTCCCTTAGTATTGCTTTAGTACTAACATCATGGATTAACTTACTGTACATTTTTTTAATTAATCAACAAGTATTGATACATCAGTCTGACTAAAACTCCACATTTTATTCTGATTTCTTCAGTAATTTTCTAAAGTACATTTTCAGGTTCAGGATACCACGGTGTCATCACTTTTTCTTTAGATTCCTCTTGCTTTTGATATTTCTTCAGACTTTCCTTGTCATGAGTCCATACTGAATCATAGAAATAATAAGTAAATAGATGAGTAGACAATTCCTCCATGCAGAATTCAAACTAATCTTCCCTTTTGTAGGGGTAACATAGTTACATACCCTTCAAGCACGGGCTGTTCACAGTCATCTTTGAAAAAGTTTTATGAAAGGAGAGACAGAAAAAGACTGACTTTATATTGACTAAATTTGTCAGACACTACCTCAAACTATTTGTGTGAAAGGAAATATGTAAACAGGAAGCAAGCCATCCTGGGAGTGTATTCTCTTCACCTAGAGTGATCAGAATGTCAATAAAGTTCTCCAAACTCCCTCAGGGGAGACCCAACAACAGAAACATCAGCCAGATCACAACCTAGGGACATTTTGTAAAATACCAGAACAGTAATCCCCAAATTGTATTTTTTCTAATGATTTTAATCTGATATGTAACATTAGTAGTGTTTCACTAACTGTATCTTTTGAAGCACACAACTGGAAACTGAATTCCTGATCTCCACAGTATCTTGCACATCATAGGACTTGAAAACTGTTGATTGGACAAACGAATTTGCTTCGCAATTTGAAGCTTCGTAATTTGTTGCTTAGTAATTTGAAGAGGTCTGTATCTAATGCTGTTGCTATGTTTCCCTTATTTTATAGCCCAGCTAAGAATTTCTAGGTCCTTTATAAAACAGTCATGGGTAAGGGTGTGGGAGCTGCTTTGCATTTTAAGGTTATAAATATGACTGTATCAATGACTGTAAAACTTGGGATTTTTTTTAAACTTCAAAATTTTATATCTATATGGGTATTTACAGTACATTCTAAGTATCTAAGTATTGGAATGAAAAATGCTTTCTTTAGTCTATATACTTATTAGAAATCTCCTAACAGATTTTTTTTTTGTGCAGTTTTAAGCATTCAAAGACAAACAGCATCACATTAGGATGTGATGGGAACAAATAGAGCCTTTGCCAGTGTCTGGCAACATTGGCAATATACTACATGGTGCAGTCTTTTGAAGAATTCCAAAGCATGTGACAAAATGTCTCAGACTCAGTACAGCCAGGGACTCAGTTGTAACTAAGGGTCTGGGATACCTGTAATCCTGAACTAAAGTTTGGAAAACACAGATTATTTCCTTCTCTTCTGATTTGCTATGTAATTGGGATTTTTCCTTCATGTATTCAATCAAAGATTCGCTGTTAAAGCAACGTTAGAAAATTAGAGAGTTCTTTTCTGCAATGTAGTTTGAGATATTGAGCAAAATATTTTAGGAAAATAGAATAAATTTCAGTGAATAAAGTCACTAATACTTTCCTTGAAATTTCATAACTTCTCTTGGACTGAGTCTTACACCACACTTCCTACCAGGATAAAGGTATGTTAGTTGGGCTTTTTTTTTTTTCTTGAAAAAATACAAGTGTGTATCATTTAGCTTTGTCATTTAGTATTTGTTTTCCCAATATGTTTCTCCACAAATACATTTTAACTCTTTTGGTATTCCAAAGGAAATGTGTAATAGTGGAAATAATGGATTTTCTAAGTCAATGAAACTCTGTTTTATACAGAAATATAAAAAGTGGAATAATTAAAGCAAACAGGTGCAATATTGTGCAAATTGACCTTATTTTTAGGAATATCATAAAACTTTTACCAGTAGCTAGAAATACCTGAAAAGAGATATATTTGTTTCAGATATGGATAAATCGACCTAGAGTGGAAAACCTTACAAGAGAATATACTCTTGAATATTAAATACATTTTGGTTTAAGAAATTGTGCATGATTGAAGAAGGCAGATATTAATATTGAGACAGGTTTGAAAACCTCAGGCATATTGTCACACCAATGCGAATGATTCAGAATTAGATTGGTAAGAAATTGGGCAACTAATTGCTTGGAGGCAGAGGATCACGCATGACTGGCATTCTTATTTCACTCACCATTTACTGTCTTGATATTTCATTAATGCCTTAAGATTTTACACACTGGCATACCAAGATATTAACACTTCATGGATTGATATGAATGCAAATATTTTCATACCACACTAAAATCTCACTTAAACGCCGGGCGTGGTGGCTCATGCCTGTAATACCAGCACTCAGAAGGCTGAGGCAGGAGAATTGGTTGTGAGTTCGAGACCAGCCTGGGCTACAAAGTGAGCTCAAGGCCAACCTGAACTATATAGCGAGACCCTGACTCAAAAAAAAAAAAAAAAAAAAAGATAAAAGTCTCACTTAACCAAAAGTTACTATTTAGTAACATGATGAAAAATTATTTAATGTCATTGTCCACCTTCTCTACAACTGCTGTTTGTGTTAATATAATTCGGCCTCACAAAAAATTTCCAAAAATTTTATGTCAGCACAAATAATCATAGACCCCACAAATGCATTACAATCTTTTGCAGTGTTATGGAATAAACTGTAAATGCTATAATAAAAGTTATGTATTCATGAAGAAGAAAATGGACTTTTTTATGAAACATTTCCTAAAGAACTCTGTCACTTTCAGTGTTTCCAAGAATTAAAGGTGGTCAAGTTTCACCAGAATTTAACTAAAAACCTTTTAATTGAGTGAAGAAAAAGCAAACAAAAATAAATGCTTTACAACATTATAGAGAAGAATTTGAAAGAATAAAAGCTGTTTCATACATTTTGAAATGTCAATAATTCTCTTTCTTAACTTCATGAAAACATCACTAATGATTTTATTGTTTCAGTAAAACACCCTATAAACCTTCTTCATCTCATCTTCAGTTTGAAGAAAGGCCAAAGAAAACAGAAGAGAACTAAGAATCTGAATTTGTCTCTTTTTTTCACTTTTTTTTTTAAGTTTGAGACTATAAATTAGCAAAGAAACTACTGGGGAGAGAAAGCCATGGGATGCCTAGAAAATTGTGCTCAGAAATTGTTCTCGTAAATTTTTGTACATGTATGTGTATTGAAAGAACGATTACAAGGAATCTCTTTGTACTTTCAATGCAGTACTTTTAAAAATGTATTTTTTAAAATTATAAAGGTTATTAAGGACCAGAGGTTTAGCTCAGTTGCATAAGCAGCTGCCTGGAAAGCACAAGGTTGTGAATTCAATCCCCAGTACCAAATATAAATAAAATAAAATAAAATAAAATAAAATTTATTTAAAACATACTGAAAAGCATACCCTTAGCTACTTTTAATTGGACAAGTCATAGAAACTTGTATAAGACCTTCCATATGTTCTGAAAATGTTCCATCGGAGGCATATTGACTCCAAATCATTGACTGGTGAAAGTTTTCTATTCCCTATAGTATTTCAAATTGGAAATATGCAATGGACACAGTGTGAAGGAGGCTAATGTTATCTGTGCTTCTCAGTGTCTTCGTATCAATTTTAGCACCCCTCTCAGTCCCTTAGATGCATTATTTAATTGTTTAACTCACTGAAATAACTTAAAGCTTCTTGCCATTATAGGAATTTCTATAATTCATGATGGGTCAGACTGGGCTTGATGCAAAATGCTTCTATACTGTCAGTCACTCCAAGAACTGGATAATATCTTCCACAGTTTGCATGTCTCTCTACAATGGCAGCTCTTTAAATAAATATTAGGTGTAATCAAAATATATATATAATGTTTAATTTTTAAAAAATATGTTACAATAAAAGACACATTGCCATTAATTGGAGACTTCTCACTTTGTTCTTGCCACTTTCTAACGCAGTAGTAGAAGCCTTCTTTCTGTGACTTTTTTAATTACTCTGTTGTGGATGTCTTAGTGTTCTGAACTGGTTCAAATGCTTAGATTTCATTGTCACTTTGACTTTAAGGAAGAGCCAGAAGTTGCATAGTGCCAGATTCAATGATTACAATGAATGAAGACACACCAAAATATTTTTATTTGACAGAATCACTATACCAGTAGCAATGTGTGATATGGAGCACTGTAATGATTATTCCTCTTCCTATTTTCTATATGTACCATTTCTCAAAGCTCAGATAAGCCCTTACAGTGTTCAGAGTATACGCTAGTGCTCCTAGGTACAAACTCAAGCCACACAGTTCCATCAAGGTGTAGGATCTTGTTTGATGTTCTCTTTCCTTTATTCAACATAAGAACTAGATAATTTCCATTGAGAACTCTGAAACTAGGCTTCAGGACCATAAATAAACCCAGGTTTCATTTACCAGGATAGTATGTCTTTAAAATCTGATATCTTAGTGACTTTCTTGCCACTGGAACACAATATTTCACCAAAGGAAGAGATGTTTATTTTGTTTATGTTTCAGAAGATTCAGTCCTTGCATGGTTGGCTATGGGACTGGACAAAGAAACTTGCTCATGTCACAGCACCCTGAAAGTAGAGATTATTCTCAAAAGAAAAAAGAACAAAAACAATGAGACATAATTTCAAAACAAAATAGTAGAAAATTAACAATAATTAATATATCTGTGTTGTTATCTTCAAAGTAGTTGCTCAGATAACAAGATATAAGCACGAAAAAGTGATCAAATAAAGCACTGACCATTCTTTTGTATGAGCTAACAGAGATTAATAGTATAATTATAATATTATATATAAATACATATCATATATATATGATATATATTATTTTCTCTTCTTTCTTTCTTCCTTTCCCTCATCCCAGTCATTCTTTCCTTTGGCCAGTTTCTTCCTCTTTCATTTTCACATCATCTATTATACATTTTGGATCTTATTTATTACAATGTTTACATGTGCAAATCTGGTTTATTTCACTTGTGAATATGGTCTCAAGTTGCATCTGTTTACTTATGAAAACCTCAAGTCTATCCTTCCTTATAAATAAGTGGTACTCCATTGTATAAAAATATTGCATTTTTTAATCTGTTCCCTTGTTGATAGGCATTTCGGTTGTCTCCAAGCTTTAGCTATGACAAATTGTTCTACTATAAACATGGATGCAAATATATTGCTGTGGTATGATGTTTTCAATTCTTCTGGGAAAATACCCAGAAGGAGAATAATTAGATGAAATGGGACTTTCAAACCTAGTATTTTGAGGAATCTCCACACTGATTTCCACAGTAGTTATATCAGTTTATACTCCCACAAACAGTGGAGAAGGATTCCTTTTTTCCCCACAGCCCCACCAGCATTTGTTATTGGCTGATTTCTTGATGAGAACCATTCTTATTGGTGAGATGGAATCTCAGTGTTATCTTAATTTGCATTTCATGAATGACCAGTGACTTTGAACATTTTTCATATATTTATTTGTCACTTGAATTTCTTCATATAAGAGGTGCATATTCATCTCAGATGCCCATTTTTGAATTGGAATTTTGAATTTGGTGAGCCTGATTTTCTTCAATTTTTATATGTTCTGTTGTTATTATTCTTTTATCCATTTAAACAATGGATAAAAATTCCCTGGTAATTTAGTGAGATTGCAGAACACCAGATTAATATATCAAGTTATCCTTGCTTTTCCATATGCCATCAATAAACAAATACAATTTGAAATTAAATACATTATATTAAAATACATTTGCACCTTAAAATGAAATATTTAAGTGTATTTCTAACAAAATATGTACAATATTTCAGTGAGGAAGGCTATAAAGCTATGATAAAATCAAAGATGTGAAGGAGAAATATTCTGTGATTCATATATGAAAATCAACACTGTCAAGATGTCATTGGTTCCAAATTTGATTTATAGATTCAATGAAATATAACAAAATCCCAGCCAATTACCTGTGAATAAATGGATTCTAAAGTTTACCCAGAGAAGAAGACATCCTAAAATATCCAACCAAATATAATACTGCAAGAAAAAAAACAAAGTCAGAATGGAGATTACCCAACTTCAAGTCTTACTATAAAACTATAGTAGTCAAAACAGTGGATTTTGTGAAATGACAGACATATGAACAATCAAAAAGATTGGGTAACCCAGAAATTAACTCACATAACTGAGTTAAATGATAGATGACACAGAAGAAAAGGCATGACAACGGAGAAATACAATCTCAACAAATGTGACTAGAACAACCAGGCATCCACATTTAAAACAAATCTAGATGTGGATTTAGACCCTTGACAAAAATTACTCCACAACTGATTATAAACTTAGTGTAATATATAACTGTAAACATTTGAAAGGTAACAGAAAAAATATGAATGATCTTGGCATGACAGTAACTCTTTAGATATAACAACAAAGAAATGACCCATGAATAAAACAAAAAACTGGACTTCATTAAAAGTAAAAACTTCTAATGCAAATGACAGTGTTAAGAGAAAAAAAGCATGTTACTGACTGAAAGAAAATTTTAGCAAAATGCATGTCTGATAAAGCACTATTTAGAAAATATTCAAATAGGTGTTAAAACCCAGTCAGAAAATGAATAATTTAATTATAAAATGAGTAAATTATTTAAACAGATGTCACATTAAAATGTAGAGGTTAAGATTAAGCATATAAGTAGGTGTTCAACATCTTTTGTAACTAGAGCTATAAATTAAAATAACGGATATCACTACACACGTGGCTAAAATTCAAAACAGACAATGCCAAATGCTGAAAAGAAAACTCAAGAGATACAGAGGCCATTGTTCATTTTCAGGGGAAATGTAAAATGCATGATTTAGTTGTGTGGGATACAAAAAATATGGTTCCTCATGAATTGGTGTCACCACAAAACTAAACATATTCTTATCACATCCACAAAAAATCCCACTTCTTGGTATTTACTCAAATGAAATGAAGACTTAGATCCATAAAAAAGCCCAGCACAAAGGTATTCATAGCACTTCTCTTCCTTTAAGTTGTGGGTATTAGATATTTTGTCCCAGCACTGGGAAAGCATCTGCATCTGTGCTGTGTAAGCTACCCCAAAGTCTTTCAAAAGTTGTCTCAGTTCTCAAATAAATTGTCACACAGGGTTTCAGGAAAATAAGGGGACTCCGGGAACATATCCTGAGTATAAGGGATGACTGGTGTGTCTATATCTGTATCCCAATTTTGCTGTGGATCCAAAACTGTTCTGAAATATGAAAAATATCAAAATTTTAAAGTTGCATTTTGATAAAAAGAAGGAAATACTGAACCACTTGAGGATTCTAAAAATTGGAACAAATATTTCTATCAATTGATGTCCCTTGTTTTCTACTGAGGGCTGATCAGACCCTCAGATACCTGTATGTGATGATGGAGAAGAGGAACAAAGAGACAAATTTCAGGGTATAAGGGGGAATTGAAGAAGTTCTACTTTAATGGACTCACTGGCTACCTCTGCAATTGACTCACTTTTATTGGCTAGGAAAGTAGGCACGCATTTCATGGAGCAGTAACTATAAAAAATAGACAGGTAAGGATTAAATTCATGAGGAACCAGATTTTTTCAAAATTCAAATGCCTGAATTTGACAACAACTCAGAAGATGCCATATTACCTAAATTAATAGCTTTTTGCCCATAGCCAGGGGGCACACTGCCTTCTGTGTACCTTCCTGCTCCAGAATCAAGGTCACCCTGACCTCAGGACTTCCAGGGGCTTAAATCACATAGTCAGGCCCCCCATAATCTAATATACAGCCTGGTTCCCAACAGTTCTCCACTGTTACAATACTTACTCCTCAATTAATCTAATGCATTATTTCCACATGCTCACCCTCTTCATTTTTTATGTTATGTGTTTTTTGTGGGGGTTGTGCTCTGAGTCTTCTGATAGACAGGAAGATGTAAAATTTAAGAAAGTATCTCCAAAACTCTCCAGGGTCACTGAACTTCTGGCTTTTGGTTGATAGTAATCAGTGAAGGCCTGGACTGTATAGAAGATAGGAGGGTCTAGTTAAGTCACTAGAACTTTCAGAGAACAAGTAGTTGTTTCCTCGTATTATTACTTCTGTTATAATTGTAGTAGTTGCAATACTATGACATTTCCTTGGTTTCTCAACATCACATATTGATCCCTATTACTATGTCTTTAGATAAGGTTCCACTTCTTGTCTGTTTGTTATCAGGACACACTGCAATCTAACTTAAATTTCATGTTTTTGACCTTCATTATAGACAAACATGATAAAAGTATTAATGTCTCCTTAGACCAAGACAAAATGTCACCAAGTTATTAATGTATCCTCTTTTATTGCTAGTTCAAGTTGTTCCTTGTAATATAACCTCAGCCACATGGATCCTATAAATCTATCCACTTCTGTTTCTCAAAGTCCACTTCCAACTTTTAAAGGGTGCATATTTCCATCTTCCTTTATACCTCCTTCGTTAAATTTTACCTCCTTCATGTTCTATTAGCTAAATTTCATGGGTCTATTAAGTGAAGTCTGTTTCTGGTTCCTTCTCATAGGAAAAATAAAGAAATTCGCTTTCAATTAATAGAAACAGTTCGCAAAGAATCCTCTGGATCCAGCATACTTTTGCAACAACAACTACTACCTTTATGATAATGTTTACTGTCTTTGAAAACTTTGTGATTCACTTACTGTTTGTTTACTTTTCTCTGACTTACATAAGATCTTTTCTCTCATTGTAGGGACAAAATACCCTATACCCAAATGAAGGAAGGAAAGATTTATGCAGCCCACAGTTTGTGGAGGTTTCAGTCCGTAATCAGCTGGCTCCAAGGCAGAGTGGCATGTCACAGGGGCAGCACTTCAAGGCAGCAGCCAGCAAAAGCAGCCAGAACAAAAGAGGTAGGGGAGTGCAAGCCTTTTTCCTCCCTTATGTTGTATGCAGCCTATCCCCTGCCACTCAGGGCAGATGTAGCACTCAAAAAAAATCTCTGTGCTCTCCTCTTGCACAGGATGAGGATATTTACAAAGCAAGGATCTTGGGTCTCTAATGAGTGTCTTAAACTCAGTATCCACCACAAAAGCATGTTACCAATCAGCCCATATTGACTTTTTCTCCAACAGATTCATATATTGCACTTTGCAAAGATGAATTTGATTTACATGTTGTCAGAGATTTTTCATCAAATTGAAATATTCCCCATAGATTTCCCCAAAATTGGAGCAATTTAATTTCACATTAAACTTCTATAGTACTTAATCCTAATGTAAAAACTTTTAATCATGGATTATTGTTCCTGGATAAATTTTGCTAGAAAATTACTATGGATTTATTATTATAAATTCAAAAGGTAAAATCCAGTCAAACATTCTGTTTGAAAAATATATGTTTTAACTTTAGCTTGTTTCTCCTGACCCTACTGTTTCAAGGGTCCTTGTGAATTCAGCATCTGTGCCTCTGCAGTATTTGTCTCCCTACAATAAGTTATTTCTACCATACTTAACTGTCTTGACTTGCAGTGACTGGTGATAAGATGTAGGGTGTCTAGCTTGTTTCTACATAATTTACTGATTTAATATGCCAAAAAATCATGCCAATGTTTAAAACCTTGAAAGTAATCCCTTGTAAATACCACCTATTACACACTATAAATTCTGGAAGAATATAAATGCAGTTTCTTTCCAAGAAAAGCAATCATTCTGTGAATGGCTCATAGACACAGACAGAGCCAGAAAACATCCAAACTTTTCTTTCCTGTACATATTGAGTTGCCTTTCATACATAAAGAAAACTTGAGTCAAGCTCCAGTCTGAAAGATATTAATGAATAATTCCAGTGGGTTAAAGGACACAATATTTAGGCTTTAAAATGGAAAACTAAAACACTTCTTTCTATTGTTATAAGCCTTTGCTCATTTAGAAGTTTAGATAAACTAAAGAGGATTAAGAACAAAAAGTATACAGAAATAATCTGATAAAGAAAATATAATCTTGTACTAGTATTTCAGCTATTGCCCTATGAATTTTAATTGCTATACTAAAAGGTACTTTAATTTTAATTTTGACTTCTGGAGAAGATAGACTAGATACTGTTGGTCAAAATTTTATTTTAGAAAAAAAGACAAATTTGAAACATTCATATAACTGTTTAAAAGGTGAATAAGGTGCTCTAGACAAAATTGTTGGCAACACAAAGACCCAAAATGGAGAGGAAACACAAAGAACTAAATCTTGCAATTTATGCCACTGTACTTTCTGAGATTTTCTTTCTTTCCAAAAGAGAGTCCAAGAAGGTGAAAACAGTTTCCAGCAGACTCATAGAGCTGGAAACATAAACAATGAGATTTGCCAAGAAGAAAAGTCCCTGGACGATATCTTAAGCTTTTAGTTGATATACGAGAGGGTGATAGATAACTCTAATAATCTGTTGTATCTCTCCAGACCACTTGTATTATCACTCGGTTATAATCATTGCTTCTGTGCATGATTAGACAGTATGTCACATCAAAACCCATTACATACCTATTCACTAGATGCAGATCAGTAGAACTCACCTGGCTCATACACAGGAAAGTATACACAGGGGATAAATTGATGTTCCCAAGGGTAGTCACAAAAAAAAAAAAAAAAAACCAAAGGGATATTGAAAGCAGAGAGTAAATGCAGAGCTTTTCACCATTGAATAAGATTTTGAGAGATAATCTCGACAGTTTATTGTAGGTCCTGGAGACTTGCTGTGCTCACATTGTTGTAGACTTGATAATGGATCGTTATATTACCTTTCCAACTTTCTTTTCTTAATCTCTCAACTTTCTCTTTTCTACTTGTTAGAGAAACATTCCACATTTTCCACTGGAATCCAAGTTATTTTTGCTTCTGCTTTGATAATTGGAAATGGACGTAGAATGCAGTGGCTGGGGACAGATTTCTAGAAATATATTAATCAGTATTCAGAGAGGAACTGGATATCAATATGCAAAAGGCTAAATGACCTTATCACTTTGAATTGAATGAAAATCAACTAAAAATTGATCAAGGATTTTATGGCTTGTGTCTAGATATTCCCCCAAAGCCCCAGGCAGTCATGGGAGGAGGTTTCAGAGGCAGATGAATCTATAGTTTTTGATGCTGGGACAAGGGTGCCTGACTACTAAATAAGTCCACTAATTGGTTTGGCATAGTTTTAGGTATGAATAATGAGAAAAGTCAGCATGGACATGAGTGCTATCTACCCTAAGGATATTTGCCCTGAATAGAATATAAGGGACAGAAAGGGGGCTACTGTCATCACTTGCTGCTTGCTGCCTGACTGCTTTCCTGTCTTCTGCCCATTATGAATTTTTTCTTTTTTATGATGCCCCTCTGCCATGCCACCCTGCCTTGAATACAGTCAACTATGAATTGAAACCTCTAGAAACTGCAGACTGTGAGCTAAATAAACCTTTCCACCTTTAAGACTGAGTGTCAGATACTTTGTTGTACCAGTGAGAAAAACAACTAATACAAAAGCTTAACTTTAAGACACAAAAACTCTAGAACTTCTAGAAGAAAAGAGTGGAAACCGTTCAAGACTTTGGGGTTTAAGACCCCAAAACAGAGAAAAACTAAAAATTGGTAAATGGTGTTATATCATACTAAAAGTCTTCTGTGTAATGAAGGGAATAAATAACATAGTGAAGAGATAAACTACAGAATGAAATAATTTTTTGCCAGCTATTCTTCTAACAGAGGGTTGATATAAAAATATGCAAAGAACTCAAAACAACCTTAAAATCAAAACCCATACTAAAAAAATAATCAAAGGATAATCAAAATATTTGAAAAGACAGTCCTTAAAAGAAAACACAAAAATGGCCAATAAATAAAACATGTTCAATCATTAACCATTAAGAAAACATAATTCAAAACTACAAGTGAAATTCAATATTATACCACTATAATGTTAACAGCAACAACAACAAATCATGTAGCAAATTCTGTCAAAGATATACAGAAATTAATTTTGTGGAATGTGAACTAGTGCAATAACTATGCAAAACACTATGGAGGTTCCTCAAAAATGAAAAATGGAACTACCAGGTGATCTGCCTTTTCCAGTCCTCATATATACACAAATGAAATGAAATAAGCATACAAAAATATAACTGCATTCCTAAAATTACCATAGCACCATTTAGAATAGTTAATACATTTAATCATACTAGATATCTGCCAAGAGGTGAGTGGATAAGGAAAATGTGGTACATGCACATATAGAATATCGTTCAGTCATAAGACAGCATGAAATCTTCTCATTTTCAGAAAATAGATGAAATTGGAGGACATTATATTTAGCTAAATAAGTCAGACACAGAAGGACAAATATTGCATCTCATTTTTCATATGAGAAAAGAAAAAGTGGACCTCAAAGCAGAATAGTAATTATTGGGGACTGGAAAAGGTGTGAGAAGTGGAGATGGGCAGTGATTGAAGAAGAGTGGTTTCATTGGTGAATGCACTCTGTGTGCAATATGGAAATACCAAAATGAAATATATGTATATATATATATATACACATATATATCTATATCTATCTACCTATCTATCTATCTATATATCTATGCATGTTAATTTTTTTAAACAAGAAAGAAACAAGGACTTCTTTGTTGGTAATAAGTAGGCCAGTTAAAACTCCTTAATTATTACAATAAGACTAATTAGATTGATAGTAGATTGGGAAGAGATACACTATAAAATGGAAAAAGTGTTTTACACAATACTTCCACATTTTAAAATAGTAGAGACACTTTTATTATAAGGTTTTTATTAAACTGACCTTGCTATCTTCTTTAGAAACATTTAAGAAGAAAAGAGAAAACAGAGATAAGCCCAGGATTAATTCAAAAAATGGATGATAACCATAGTTGTCATGGCCTGACACTTAAACCAAACTAAAAGTTTCATTTTACAAATGCAAAAAGTTAATAAGACTGCATATACAAACTCAAATGGTTTTCTTTGCTAAAAATAAGGACCCTGAGAATGTAGTAAAGTCATGAGACTAAAAAAGGAACATCAGTTGTGTGAACACATGAGAAACTTGAGTCTCCATACTTACGTTTATTAACCAGTCCCTCATTTCTTGCTAGAAGTCAATAGACTGACAAGGTCCAATGCTTACAAATTTTATGATTCCTCAACCTATTGTTTCCATAATAACTAAGGTATAACATGCCAGCATAGACCACACAGAAAGCATTGCAAAAAGTGAATAGTGCATACCTGACATAGCTGAGAAATCATGATAAGAATGACTCTATAGATGTTTCACTAAGGAAGATGATATACAAGTGTCTTAGTTACTTTTCTCCCATTGCCAAGGCAAAACACCCTACACCCAGACTTACAGTGGGAGAAGTTTATTTAGTTCACAGTTTGTGGAGGTTTCAGTCCATAATCTGCTGGCTCCAAGGCAGGATGGCAACATGAGAGAGAGGCAACAGTTCATGGTTTCACAAGACAGCAAAAGCAAGGAAAGACAGCCAAAAGAAGAGAGAGATAAGTCAGAGAGAGAGAAAGAGAGAGAGAGAGAGAAGAGAGAGAGAGACAGAGAGAGAGGAAAGAGAGAGAAAGAAAGAAAAAGAAAGAGGAAGAGTGGAGAGAAACAGATACAGACACAAACACAGACACAGACACAGACACAGACACAGACACAGACACAGACATGGACAAGTCTCTTTTGGTCCCTTATGTTGTATGTAGGCTACCCACTCTATGGTGGGTGTAGCACTCACACCCTTTATCCCAGCACTGGACTATGAATCAGTCACAACCTCTAGAAGCCTGCTCCCATGATTGCATGAGGCTTTAGGGGGACATCTAGACACAAACCATAACAATAAAGTTATAGAATGGCTTCTCCCATAATTTAGTCCTTGTATGATGCTTGAATGACCCCTTAGACTTTAGACACAATTATAACTGACAGAAAATTTTCCAAAGATTGATGACTTACCCTTAGTAATAGATTGAGCTTAAGTAAATGTTAGTCTTAAAATAAATTTATTACATAAAACAAAATACATCTAATAACTATATACCTTGAGAGAAATAGTGTGCCAAAGATATTTACTCTTCTATAACTAATTAACTATAAAAAGGAAAATGAAATATTTTGGGTGGTTTTCTTTTTTGTTTGTTTGTTTTTTGTTTTTGTACTGGGGATCGAACTTGTGGCCTGACTAGGGGTGGAAGAGTTGTCTACAGTGACTGTTTTCCTGCTGGAGATCTAAAAGATACATGTAGTACTCAGTCTGGGAATGAAAGCCATAGAGTAGCATTCCAACCACAAAGGGCTGGATGCTCATAGTACAGCAACCAGTCTGAGTCTGTGTTACAGAGCTGATGAAACTGAGGACCTATGTCAAAAGGCAATGGCAAAGACTGGACCTCATCTAAAATGGGATACTTCCTTCTTTCCTTTTTTATTCTCTCCAGGCTATAATTCTATTGGTTGATACCACCTATATCCAGCATGGTTCTTTCCGCGGTTTGCTTCACTAGATGTCAATTATCTACCGACACATTGAGGACTGTAGTTCATTCATCTGCTAAGTATTTATTTATCCGTTTAAGTTGATATATAATGATTCATGGTCACAGTTCCAGTCATTTGTAGGCCAGTGTTGAATCTAAAAAATATTTTCAGGGAACTGGACTCTCATAGTATATATGAAGATTAGAGAAATTTAAAAGTATAGAAGCCACATCTTGGTATATAACTATCAGAAGGAAGTATAATAATGTAATGAGAACAAGGATAAATTTATAACCAGGGTACCCATTCCTAAAGTGATCTATATGCAGTAGAAAATATATTAAATTCATGTTGAGAATAGGACAGACAGTCAACAAAAAGGTAAAGAATGGATAAGCACAGAGTTGCATTTGCAAAAATAGAAAAGTGAAATTTCTCATCCAGTCTCAAGACCATTATGAGGTCCAAAATCTATCAAATGAATAGGATGCCAATACACTTTGAGGAAGAACACTACAATGCTGCAATTCTTTCCCAACTGGACTTGGAATTGATTCAGGTAAAGAGAAATACCAAACAGAAATAGCACAGTAATTTTAGCAATTTGTGTTATGTATTTAATAATTTACATACTGGTTTTAAATCTGATAACTTTGCTGCATTCACTTATTAATTCCAATAAAATATTTCTAGTTATTTAGAGATTATATAAATATACAGTCTGTTAAAACATTTTATTTTTTGAAATCTTCATTCTTTTCTTTTCTTTTCTTTTCTT